>JAAGEH010000340.1:975256-998370 GCA_011751065.1 Lasiurus cinereus
CCCCGGTCTCCGAAAATAGGCACCCGCTGGCCTCTCGGGGGAGACGCCTCCCGCCCGCGTCTGCTCGGCGTTCACGGTTTTAAATTACTCATCAGGCGCCACCTCCGTGACTGATTATCTCCAGATCCGACCGATCCACAAACCCTTGTTTTTGAAATGCAATCAGCACGCCCCCCCCCAACCGCCCATCGTCTATAGATAGAGGAGCCGGTACCTGGGGCTCCTCTTGCAGGAGGGGTTTGGGGGGAGGGGGGCCGTCACAGACTCAGCAGGAAGATCCTAATCCGCCGGCACCTCCAGCGGCGGGCGGGTAATCAGTGCATCCCGAATAACGAACGGGAAGAAGCCTGCCGCTCAGACCCGGGCCCTTTCTGCCCTGTGAGAGCTGCAGCGGCTGGTCGCTCCCACGTGCAGGCCGCCCCCCTCCCCACCCCGCCCTCCCCAGGGCCTGGCACCAGCTCCCGTCACCTGGCAGCGGGGCAGAGACCCCCCGGCAAACTGCCCAGGCCCCGGGGGTGGGTGTCACCAGCTCCCAGGTCGCTACACACCCTCTTCTGATTGGTAGGTTGGTTTTGTGTTGTTTTTTACAAAATACAGCGGCCCCTCGAGATACGAGTCTCATTCGTTCCGTCACCTCGAGGCGTGGGAAACGGTGAGACGCTCGCGTCAAGGTGAACGGGTGGGTCGTGGGCCGCCGGCCGATCCGCGCGATGACTCCTATCTCAAATGGTGCTCGTCTTTCAAAGCAAAAAATCGCTCGCTCGACCGCTCGTCTCTCAGAAATCTCGTCTGTTAGGGCACGCGTATCTCGAGGTGCCGCTGTACTCAAGGCCCGATGCACGGAGATTCCTGTGAGAATGGGCCTTCTGCCGAAACCGGTGTGGCTCAGTGGATAGAGCGTTGGCCTGTGGACTGGAGGGTCCCAGGTTCAATGCCGGTCAAGGGCATGTATGGACCTTGGTGGCAGGCACATCCCCAGTGGGGGACGTGCAGGAGGCGGCTGATGGATGTCTCTCACTCGTCGGTGTTTCTAGCTCTCTATCCCTCTCCCTTCCTCTCCGTAAAAAATCAATAAAATATATTTAAAAAAAAAAAAAAAAAAAGAAAGGGGCCTTCCTTCCCCTGGCTGCCGGCTTGCGTCATCACCTGTGTATGCTCAGCACCTGTGTATGCAAATTAGCCCGCCATCTTTGTTGGGTTGATTTGCATACTCGCTCTTGATTGGCTGGTGGGCGTCAGGAAGGTACGGCCAATTGGCATCTTTCTTTTTTATTAGTGTAGCTAT
Source organism: Lasiurus cinereus (assembly GCA_011751065.1). Taxonomy (NCBI): domain Eukaryota; kingdom Metazoa; phylum Chordata; class Mammalia; order Chiroptera; family Vespertilionidae; genus Lasiurus; species Lasiurus cinereus. Next base: position 976,542 of record JAAGEH010000340.1, read on the forward strand.
TTTTATTGATTTTAGGAAGGAAGGGAGAGGGAGAGAGAGAGAAACATCAATGAGGAGAGAGACTCATGGATCAGCTATCTCTTGCCCTACCCTGTCCCCCACTGGGGATGGAGTCTGCAACCCAGGCCTATGCCCTGATGGGGAATCAAACCGTGACCTCCTGGTTCATAGGTCAGTGCTCAACCCCTGAGCCACAGGGCCGGGCTGGACAGGTATAAAAGCCCCATATTTTTTGTTTGTTTGTTTTTTTCTCCTCTGTGCCTCGGGTCCCTTCATGGGGCTGCCCCTGACGGACAGCTTCAGACCCTCCTGGATCCTCCCTGTGCCCCCCGTCCTGGGGCTCCAGGGCCAGGTGTTCTCAGGGCTGGGACCAGCTCCTGGCAGCGTGGACCGGGCACCTCGGAGGGAGGGAACCATCCACCACAGCTCGTGCTCAGCATTGGGGAGAAGGTTGTGTGGGCACAGGCGCACCTGGGCCCTGCGGGCTGCGTCCCCCGCATCTGCAGGCGCCAAGCCGGTCTCCTCGCTCCCTCATCGGGGCCCCACCTGGGGAGCCAGGAGCCACGCACCAACTCCCGGACCTGAGCGGGCCAGGCAGGGAGGTCCGAGTCCCCCCACGACCCCCGCCAGGCCCCTCCGGGAGCCGGGCCCCGGGCCCCCACGGGAAAGCACGTTCTCAGAATTCGCTGACCTATGCCGAGACCGGTGTGGCTCAGTGGATAGAGCGTCGGCCTGCGGACTGAAAGGTCCCGGGTTCGATTCCGGTCGGGGGCATGTACCTTGCTTGCGGGCACATCTCCAGTGAGGGGCGTGCAGGAGGCGGCTGATCGATGTCTCTCTCTCATCGATGTTTCTGACTTTCTTTCCCTCTCCCTTCCTCTCTGTGAAAAATCAATAAAATATATTTTTTAAAAAATAAAGAATTCGCTGACCTAATCCGCAAGGGAAGGCCGGTGTTTACCTTCAAAATGGGCCACGGGACGGAAAAACACAAGTAGTTCATTAATATGCAAAGAAGTGCTCATTTGAACCTTGTCAGAGAAGTAATTGCACATCCCATACGTGCAAATGCGATGCTGTGAGAATGAGGGCGGGGGCGGGGACGGGGGGCCCGCGTGCCCACTGGGGATTCGTGGGCAAGAACGGGTACGAGCTCGTCGCGCCCTCGCCGGGGCGGCTCTGTGGGTGGAGCATCCATCAGCCTGCAGTCTGCAGGGCCCCAGGCTGGATCCCCGCTCAGGGCCAGGCCCCGGGGGGCGGGCTCCATCCCCAGTAGGGGGCGTGCAGGAGGCAGCCGATCCACGATTCTCTCTCCTCGTTGATGTTTCCCTCTCTCTCTCTCTCTCTCTCTCTCTCTCTCTCTCTCTCTCTCCCTCTTCCTTCCAATCTGAACCCGATAGATTGAAAAATAAAAATAGCCGAAACCGGTTTGGCTCAGTGGATAGAGCGTCAGCCTGCAGATTGAAAGGTCCCGGGTTCGATTCCGGTCAAGGGCATGTATCTTGGTTGCGGGCACATCCCCAGTCGAGGGCGTGCAGGAGGCGGCTGATGGATGTCTCTCTCTCGTCGATGTTTCTAACTCTCTATCCCTCTCCCTCCTCTCTGTGAAAAATCAATAAATACATTTTTTAAAAAATAATGAAAAATTTAAAAAAAACAAAGAACCGACGCTGATGCCAAAACCGGCGAGGCTCAGTGGATAGAGCGTCAGCCTGCAGATTGAAAGGTCCCAGGTTCGATTCCGGTCAAGGGCATGGACCTTGGTGGCGGGCACATCCCCAGTGGGGGGCGTGCAGGAGGCGGCTGATGGATGTCTCTCTCTCATCCATGTTTCTAGCTCTCTATCCCTCTCCCTTCCTCTCTGTAAAAAATCAATAAAATATATTTTTTTTTAAAAAAGAAAAAGAAAAAAAGAACCGACACTGAGAAATACCTGTGCGCCTTCCCGGACAGGAGGGGAAGTTGGGAGGACGGCCGGGCTCAGCCTCTCCGTCTCCCAGACACAGCGGCGTCCCCAGGACGAAGACCGTCCCACTGCCACCGACCCTCCGCCCGCCGCCCGGTGGTCTGTCCCGGGGCCAAGGCAGCGAGCGGCTCCCGTGTTCCGCGGAGCACGCCACGCTGCAGACAGAAGTGTTTCGCGTCAACACAATATGAAAAAACTCAAAATAAGCCGGGACGTGTCTGACAACAAACCAACATAAACATACAGCCGTCCCCTTAATTATGATTATTTATGATCCGGGGAAATGGCACCACGGCTGTGCTTCCTTCTCCAGAATCTCGCACCCTCGCTTGCCGCCCGCACTTCCTGCGTCCGCGGGCTCAGCCCCCAGGTGGGTGGGCAGGCGGGCGGGCTGGTGGCCAGAGCCGTCGGAGGCCGTGTCACACGTGCACACATGTATGTGTGTGTGTGTGTGTGTGTGTGTGTGTCTGCCGCCCACCCGGTGCCTGCCACGTGCCCCCCTGTAAAGCCGCCGGACGCACGCCTCCGGCTGGTGCCCCATCTTTTTTTTTTTAAATATTTTATTGATTTTTCACAGAGAGGAAGGGGGAGGGACAGAGAGTCAGAAACATCGATGAGAGAGAGAGACATCCATCAGCCGCCTCCTGCACGCCCCCCACTGGGGATGTGCCCGCCACCCAGGTCCATGCCCCCGACCGGAATCGAATCCAGGACCTTTCAGTCCGCAGGCCGGCGCTCTATCCACTGAGCCACACCGGTCTCGGCCGGTACCCCATCTTAGGAGCCCAGGGCTCCGGGGCCTGCAGAAGGTTCCGGAACCCCGCCCCTCGGGGAGGCGCGCGGCGGACCTGGCTGGGAATGGCCTCCGTCGGGGTGACAGGCCTGTCTCCTCCCGGCCGCCGCCGCCGCCGCGCCTGCCCACGCACTTGACAGGTCGTCACGGCCCCATCGCCGCCGTCCACCGACATGCGGGTGCACGGGGCCGGCGGTCACGCTGTCCTCTCTCTCCAGCCGCGTCTGACAGGAGACGGGCGGCGGGCGGCGGCGAGGCCTGGCCCGGGGCCGCGGGGACCGCCAGGTGGACCAGGGAGTGCAGTACGTGTGGTCGGCGGGCTCAGGGCCGAGCGGGGACCTGACACCGGCAGCCAGGAGCCATGTCCAAATGTGCGGCGGCCCGTCACGCGGGGGAGGACGAGGAAGGACAGGGGGGCAGGGGAGGGGGAGCATGACCGGGTCCTCCACGGGGGCAGGAAGGCCCGGGGAGAGGAGGGAGCCAGCCCCCCGGCCCCCCGCCCGCCCAGGCAGGACCCAGACCCCACACACAGGCCGGCCGCGAGGTCCCTCCCGGGCCCTGGGGCTGGCCTGCCCTGCTCCCCTGCGTCCCCTGCGGGGAGGTGTCAGCGCCGAGCGAAACATGAAGCCTCTGGACCCGAGATCACGCTTCCGTGGTGACCGGCGCGCCCCGGGGGCCGGCGAGCTGGAGGACGCCGTGCTGTCTGCAGCCGTGACAGCGGCGTCCCTGGCGGACGGGGGGCGGGGAGGGGAGGTAGGGAGGAGGGGAGACGGGGAGGAGGGCTGTCCCTGCAGGCTCACAAGCAGAGATGGAGTCTGCCTCCGAGGCGGAGGGCACAGAGGCCCGCGTCGCGCTGCAGGGGCCCTGTCCCCGGCGCGACCTTGGCAGAGGAGCCGAGCTCGCTCGGGGATGTGCGACCCTCTCCGCTGAGACCCCAGGGCAGTGTGCGCCTGGAGCTCCCCCCATCCCGTCCCTCCGCCTGTGGCCGCAGCTGCCCCAGCCCCTCGTCCCCGAGCCCCGCACCCCTGAGCTGGGAGCACGGGGTCAGGGCAAACTCCCGGCGGCTCCCCACCTCGGGTTCAGAGCCTCCTCCAGGCCATACACACACACACACACACACACACACACACACACACACACATTCATACACATGCACACACATACACACACACACGCGCGCACATGCATGCGCACGCACACACACGTGTTCCTTGTCTGCCCTGGCTGCCGGTCACACCCCAGGCGGGCCCTGGAATCACCCTGTGTCTGTCAGCATGAACTGCCCCCGGCCGACCGGGCTCTCAGTCCGAGCCCGGAAGGGGGGACACGGGTCTGGGAGAGGCCCATTCTCGGCTGCAGCCCAGCCCCGGGCAGAGGTGAGCGGCTGCAGACACCTGGCCGCCGGTTCCTCTCTCGCGATTCGTTTCAGGGGGTGCGTGAGGGCTTCTAACTCGGGGGCACAGGACCTTACGTGTGCTCTACCCCGTTCCCTAATTTTTTTTAATATATATTTTATTGATTTTTCACAGAGAGGAAGGAAGAGGGAGAGAGAGTCAGAAACATCGATGAGAGAGAGACATCCATCAGCCGCCTCCTGCATGGGGGGCAGACCGCCCCATCACCTCCATCGCTCCTCAGGCCACACTCTCGTGAACGCGACCACAGGGCACCGCCGTTGGAGAACTGTACGGGGGGGCGGGGGACGGTCAGACCCCCAGCATCCGCTTCTTCATCTTTCCACGGAGACAGCACCGCCCGCCCTGCTGACCGGCCTCAGCGCGCCACCGACGGCAGCCAGCCCGTCCCCGCTCCCTTCCACACCGGTCTCTGGGCTCCGACCCCAGCACCTCAGGCTGGAGAGAAAGCCCGTTCCCAGCCGAAACCGGTGTGGCTCAGTGGATAGAGCGTCGGCCTGCGGACTGAAGGGTCCCAGGTTCGATTCCGGTCAAGGGCAGGGACCTGGGTGGCGGGCACGTCCCCAGTGGGGGGCGTGCAGGAGGCGGCTGATGGATGTCTCTCTCTCTCATTGATGTTTCTAACTCTCTATCCCTCTCCCTTCCTCTCTGTAACAAATCAATAAAATATATTAAAAAATAAATAACTAAAATAAAATACATTTTTTTAAAAATCCTGCCAAAACCGGTGTGGCTCAGTGGATAGAGTGCCGGCCTGCGGACTGAAGGGTCCCAGGTTCCATTCTGGTCAAGGGCATGGACCTTGGTGGTGGGCACATCCCCAGTGGGGGGCGTGTAGGAGGTGGCTGATCAATGTCTCTCTCTCATCGATGTTTCTAACTCTCTCTCCCTCTCCCTTCCTCTTTGTAAAAATCAATAAAATATATTTTTAAAAAAAGAAAGAAGGGAGAGGCGGGCCGTGCCGTGTGCGGAGAGGGGCCGGGACAGCGGGGAGAAACGCAGCCGGCCCGCGTCCCTGGCCGCGCTCTGACGCCTGCCCGCGTGCGGCCGTCCGTAATCCGTGAGGAATGGGAGTGATTTATGTTAGTTTCGCCATGAGCTTCGCGGGTGCCGGGCGCTGAACTTCACGACGTCGTCCGATCATTCCTTAGCAGGTGTCGGGAGGTGTTTAAAGGCAAATCTAAGACGTAAGGCCTGGCGATTTCCATGGATCTGGCCCCGCCTCCCCGACGGGCTGTGAGAGAGGTCACCGCCCCCGTGGAGGGGCCCCTGGCTGGGCGCCGAGTCTTCGGAAAGGAAGCCACCCCAGGGCGAAGGCCCCCCAGGAGACCCTGGTTCCTTTTTGGGGGGGAGGGGTGGATCCCAGGTCAGCTCGAGAGCAACATGCTCCTCAGCCCCTCCATGGCTGTCCACAGGCCACCCCAGCAGGAAGCGGGCAGGAACCGGGCCTCCTCCGCTCAGCAGCCACGCACGGCCTCAGTGTCCCTTCCGTTCAATGGGTCGGAGACACTCACCCACGTCCCGGGAACATGTCGGGGTTCAAACCCAGGGGTGCCTCGGGCTCTGTGTTCCCTGCGATGCCCCGCCTACACACACACACACACACAACACGCGGCTGTCGCAAGGGGGCGAGTCCCAGCTGCTTCCCGAGGGCCCGGGCCCAGGGGCTGCCGTGCAGAGCAGACCTGGCCCTTCTGGTGGCCACCCGATCGCCGGGCTCCTGTCCACCGTCCGCCCGCAGCTCCTGCCGGCACGGCCTCGGCCCCCCCTGTGGCCGCGGAACACCGTGTGGGTGGCCTTTTCCTAGATGAGGGGACGGAGACAGGACGGGCGGGCCAGACATACAGCCTCCACGTCCGGCCCAGCCGCAGAGGGACAGCCCGCCCAGTGGCCCCAGCTGGAGCCCCCGTGCGGGGAGGGGAGGGCTCAGGAGGAAAGGGGGTGTCAAGGAGGACCCTGCGCCCTCAGCACAGCCCGCTCGCCCCAGCTCCCCCCCGCACACCGGGCCCCGGGCCCCGTCCGTCTGTCCGTCCATCTGTCCGTCCGTCCCCGGCTGCTCCGTGAACTCCCGCCCAGGACGGGCGCCCCCCGGCAGCCTCGGGCTCCAGGGTTCCCTCAAGGATCCTCAACAGCTCAGGGGACCCCAAAGCTTCTCCCACTGGGAGGCCAGTTGCCAGCCTTCCAGGGGTGCCTGAGGGCGCCCCCCCACCCTCCCAGGACCCAGGTCCGAACCAGGACCAGCCATACCCGCAGGAGGGGGAAAGCAGAACCCAGGCGCCCTCTGGCCAGAGACGCAGCGCCCAGAACTGAAGAGCCGCCAGTTCTAACCCTAACCCTAACCCTAACCCCCTCATCCCCCCACCCCCCGGACCCAGGTCAGAGCCAGAACCAGCCATGCCCGGGGGACAGGGAAGCAGAACCCAGACCCGCCCGCCCGCCGGCCCCTCTGGCCAGAGACGCATCACCAGGAGCTGAAGAGCCAGCCGCCGGTTCTAGCCGGTCCTGGGCCGGGAAGGAGCGAGTGTGGCCGCTCTCTCTCCCGGCCGCCTGCCGCCGGCCCTGCCGAACGGGCCGGGCCCGGGCCGTGTGGCGAGCACCTGTCAGAGCGCGGGCTGCGGCCATTTATCACGTAATCTGCCCGGCGAGCAGATAGGCACTATCAGCAATCTGGTATTGATCCGGACGGCCCGCCATTGTTCATCCTCGCCTCCCGCACGCCGGCGGGAATTAATGGAAGGAGCCGAACAATGCATACCAATCGCTCAGCCCCCCGCGCCCCGGGCGGCTCGCGTGACGCCGCCGGGCACAGGGCCCCCAGCCAACCCGTCGGCGGGCTGGGCAGGTGGGCAACCCTCTGCTCACGGGGGCCCTCACTGCCCGCCACCTGCCTGACCTCGGCAGGCCCCGCCCCCTGGGAGCCTCACCCACCTGGGCGGGAGCAGCCAGCTCTCTGGGTCTGGCCACCACGGTCTGATGGGGCGTCCCAGCTGGTCCTGGCCAGGCCCTTCTCCCCGACGGAGTCCGCGTGCCTTCCTCGAACCCGGACTCTTCACGGTGGAGGGATCGTCTATGCCAGCGGTTCTCAACCTATGGGTCGAGACCCCTTTGGGGGTCGAACGACCCTTTCACAGGGGTCGCCTAAGACCCTCGGAAAAGGCAGATATTGACATCACGATGCATCACAGTAGCCACATGTCATGGTTGGGGGTCACCACCCCATGAGGAACCGTATGCAAGGGTCTCGGCCTGAGGAAGGTGGAGAACCACTGGTCTACGCGAAACACCCACAGTTCCACCGCGGGGAGACAGGGCACAGTACGGGGGGATAGGAAGCCAGACCCCAGCCTGTCTCCCAAGGGAAGCTGCAGAGAGACAGCCACCCCTTCCGGGGCCTCCCGCTGGACAAGAGGCCGCACACAGCCGCCTCCCGCACCCCGCGGTGTCCACAGCCAGGCAGGCGACAGGGCTCAGCTGCCCTGACTTCCTGAAGGCTGGCCGGTCCCTCCAACCAGACCTGAGCTCTCCCTCCTGGAAGCGCCCACCTGCACCACCTAGGCTGCAACAGATCCTCAACTTGGGTGTCTCCTCCCCCAGGACGCAGCTGTAGGGAGCCGGGTGGAACAGCACCCAAGGAGGAGCCCGACCCTGAGGTCATGGATGCCGTCATCTTTGCAGCTTTGTGTGGTGCCCGCAGTATTTCACGTGGATGGGTAGATGGACGGATGGACGGATGGATGGAGGAGGAGGATGAGGAGGAGGATGAGTAGATGATGGATGAATGGAAAGATAGATTGATGGGTGGATGATGGGTGGATGGATGGATGGATGGTGGATGGATGGATGAGTAGATGGATGAATGGATAGACGAATGGATGGGTGGATGATGGATGCATGGATGCATGGATGATGGATGATGAGTAGATGATGGATGATGGTGGATGATGGATGGATAGATGATGGATGATGGGTGGATGATGGGTGGATGGATGGATGGGTGGTGGATGGATGGATGAGTGAGTAGATGATGGATAATGGGTGGATGGATGGATGGGTGGTGGATGGGTGGATGGATGGATGAGTGAGTAGATGATGGATGGATGATAGATGGATAGATGTATGGTCGATGGATGAGTAGGTGATGGATGAGTAGGTGCATGGATGCAAGGGCTGGATGATGAATGGGTGGGCGGACGGGTGATGGGCGGTCAGTGGACGGATGGACGGATAAATCTGAACCAAGTGGGACAAGAACCCAAGAGCACGCCGGCCCACGGCGTGAGGCGCAGTGGTGGCGTCCTGTGAGGGTCAGACTGTGGGTTTCCCTGTCCTTCCAGACTGTAACGCTCTCCTCCGACTCCCCTCATCGCACCGGGGGCTTCTGGGCCGACGGAGGCTCAGAGGTGAGGACTGGCCAGGAGCACAGGCAGCCGGGAGCCTCCCACCGCCGGCCCCCTCCCAACGGGGAATTCCCGGGTGCACACAGGGCAGGGGGCTCCTTTCCGAGCTCCCCCACGCCTCTTCCCAGGGCGCACGCAGGCCCCGCCATCCCCCTGAGCACCCCGTGACCCTGCGTGACCTCCGGGTGCAGGAGGGGCCCGTGGCCAATGGGACAGCTCACGCTGCTCAGCCCCGGCCGGCTCCGAGGCCGCAGGAACCCCGGGCGGCGGGGCCCGTGCGATGGCGCCCGGACAGAGCGACCCGCCCCTCCCCTGCAGCCAAGACGGAGGCCGCACTGCACGCCCGGCGCCTGGGAGTCAGGCAATGCTCAGATTTATCCGTCCATCCGTCCACCATCCATCTATCCATCTATCATCCATCCATCATCTACTCACTCATCCATCCATCCACCGGGTCTGGCCCTCACCCGTCCTTCTTCACGCTCATCGCCTCGTGGCTAAGCAGACTGTGCTTTCCTACGTCTGTGCTACCGCCACGTACACCACAGGGACTGAGCCACAACCGGTGTGGCTCCATGGATGGAGCCTCGGCCTGCGGACCGAAAGGTCCCGGGTTCAGTTCCGGTCAAGGGCATGGACCTGGGCGGCGGGCACGTCCCCAGTTGGGGGCGTGCAAGAGGCGGCTGATGGATGTCTCTCTCTCGTCGATGTTTCTAACTCTCTATCCCTCTCCCTTCCTCTCTGTGAAACATCAATAAACTATATTTAAAAAAAAAAAAAAACACAGAGGACCAGGCCGGCCGGCGTGGCTCAGGTGGCTCAGGGGTTGAGCGACGACCTAGGAACCAGGAGGTCAGGGTTCGATTCCCATCAGGGCACAGGCCCGGGCTGGGGGCTGCATCCCCAGTGGAGGTGAGGGGGCGTGCAGGAGGCCGCCGGTCCATGATTCTCTCTCCTCGTTGGCGTCTCTCTCTCTCTCCCTCCCTCTCCCTTCCTCTCTGAAATCAATCAATCAATCAATAAAATACAGTGGTCCCTCGAGATACGAGTTTAATGCGTTCCGTCACCTTGAGGCGTGGGAAACGATGGGACGCTCGAATCGCGGTAAACGGGTGGGTCGTGTGCCGCCGGCCGATCCGCGCGATGACTCCTATCTCAACTGTTGCTCGTATTTCAAAGCAAAAATCGCTCGCTCAATGACAGCTCGTATCTCAAAAATCTCGTCTGTTAGGGCACTCGTATCTCGAGGTACTACTGTATATATTTTATTTTATTTTATATTTTATTTTATATTTTATTTATTTTATTTTATTTTATTTTATTATTTTATTTTATTTATTTTATTTTATTTTATTTTATTTTATTTTATTTTATTTTATTTTTTAATTATGGAGGACCTGGCAGCCCTGAGTCACTCTCCCACCCGGGCCCATGGCCGGGGGAGTGGGCGAGGCAGCTGGGGCCTCCGAGCTCAGGAACTGGTCAGCCGCCTGCCTGGCCCCTGCAGACACACCCAGGCCACAGGCCTCGACTCGGAGGCGGGGGTCAGGCGGGAGGCCCAGCCTGCAGGGTGGTCACGGCCTGGCTCACACAGTGGGGTTCAGGGTTCGGGGTTCGGGGTTCGGGGCTCCGGGCACTCACGCACGCACGCGGAGAGCAGGAGCAAACCCTGCCCCTCTGGACCGAGGAGGAGGAGGAGGAGGAGGAGCACGGATCGACGCCGGGACGTCTGGGGACGCGGGGACCACGTTCCGAGAGGAAGCCCGCCGGCCGCCCGGCGAGGAGCCTCGTTAAATTTTTTATGGGTTTCATTACAGGCCCCTGGGCTTCCGACGCACGATACGATGATTCTTATTTTTTTTTTATTTTATTTTCAAAATTGGGATTCGACTCCTCAGAGCGTTTATGTCCTGCTCCCCCTCCCCCGCCCGCCCCCACCACCGCGTCGTAAACATTTTCCCGGTCCTTAATGGTCCCCACAAATTTCTTTTTTAATTTTAAGAATCCACAAAACCGCCTTTTATGGACGCTCCCCCGCCTTTAACCGCTTCCTTCTTGGCAGCGAGGGAAGGCGCTCCTGGCGGCTCGAGGCTCCCGGGAGGCGGAGGCTCTGGCAGGCGCCGGTGACCCCATAGACGCTTCAAGAGAGAGAGAGAGAGAGAGAGAGAGAGAGAGTGTGTGTCCTGTGGAGGGACGCCCGCGTTTTGGAAATCTGCCCCCCAGGCCGGGGGGTCCAGGGAGGAGTGGGGGGCGGGTGGACAGGACACTGCCTGGTGGGGAGACGGGGGAGGGAACTCGGGGATCTCTCGGCGATGGAGGCTGAATCCCTCGTCTTGCGCCTCCTGTGAGCCTTCGTCGCGTTCTCTGCGGGGGCCGGATCCTCGGGGTCATTTCTTTCTCTCGAGGAGTCTTTGGAAGAGCCGCTATGGGGCACAGGGAGGCCGACCGATCCAGCTCCTTGATTCTTTTCTTCTTTTTTTAATATATTTTACTGATTTTTCACAGAGAGGACGGGAGAGGGATAGAGAGTTGGAAACATCGATGAGAGAGAGACATCAATCAGCCGCCTCCTGCACGCCTCCCACGGGGGAGGTGCCCGCCACCCAGGTCCCTGTCCTTGACCGGAATCGAACCCGGGACCCTTCAGTCCGCAGGCCGACGCTCCATCCACTGAGCCACACCAGTGTCGGGGACCAGCTCGTTTTTTACTGCTGTGTCCGTGGCCATGTGAGCGTGTGTCTGTGTGTGGGTGCAGCACGCACCCATGTCTGCATGAGCGCCTATGTGCATGCAAGCATGTGTGTGTGTGTGCATGTGCACCTGCCTGCCTGCATGTGCACCTTCATGCATGCATGCGTGTGTGTGCGTGTGCATAAGAGCCTGGATCCCAGCGTCCAGCCAGCTGGACAGGTTGGGTGTGGCTGGCCCCTCTCCCGGGAGCATGGGGGGGGGCAGGTCTGGATTGAGGCTTGGCCAGCGCCCTGTTCCTGGGCCCGCCACCCGGCCCGGGGTTCGCCCTCAGGGCGGCTAGGAGCCCTTTGCCGGTCGGCCGGCTCCGAGTTTGGGCCAACTCCTCGCGGCTCCTCACGGCTGGTTACCATCCTGCCAGCCCATGCGGGGCGCTGGCAGGGCGAGAAGGCGATTAGCATCTCCCTCTTTATCGACAGCGAGGCCGAGACAAGCTGACGGCCTGGGACCTGGCGGTCACTCACGGGCGGGGGGAGGGGAACCTCGTGGCTCCCCGACCCTGGCGCCCCCACGCGAGGGCGGGCGGTGAGACCGCCTGTGAGCAGCCTACTGGCGGCGGTGAGCAGCGTCCCTTCCCCCCAGGGGCGCGGGGGGGGGGGGGGGGGGGCCGGCGGGGGGGGGGCCCGCGGCTGGAGAAGAAATTTATTTTTTTTTATTATTATTTTTTTAAAAAATATTTTTATTGACATTTCATGGAGAGGAAGGGAGAGAGAGACAGAGAGTCAGAAACATCGACGAGAGAGAGAGACATCGATCAGCCGCCTCCTGCACGCCCCCCACAGTGGAGATGCGCCCGCAAGCAAGGTCCATGCCCCCGACCGGAACCTTTGTGCTACCGATTACCACCATGTAATGCCCAGCACGTGTCCGACACGGTGCCGGCCAGCCCACGAGACACTCGTTTTCTTTTTTAAAACATATTTTATTGATTTTTCACAGAGAGGACGGGAGAGGGATAGAGAGTCAGAAACATCGATGATGAGACATCGATCAGCCGCCTCCTGCACGCCCCCCCACTGGGGATGTGCCCGCCACCCAGGTCCATGCCCTTGACCGGAATTGAAACCGGGACCCTCAGTCCGCAGGCCGACGCTCTATCCACTGAGCCACACCGGTCTCTGCAAGACACTTGTTTTATCCCCGTGTCCAGGTGGGGTGTGGGGCACAGGGTGAGGGGTGCAGGGATCCGGGCTGGGCGGGCACTGAGCTGAGATGAGAGAGGGGCCGTCCCGCCCGGAAACAGCTGGACGGGGTGACCGTCCCCTGTCCCCTCCCTCCCAGGCGTTTCCCGGTCCCGGGAGGACCCGACAGTGGTGCCGAATTCGGGGCCAGAGGACAGGCTGCGGGGAGACGTCACCGGCCGAGTCCCGGCCCCCAAGGCGGGGACCCTCCGGTGGACCCCCCAGAACCCCCCCTGTACCCCCACACCCCGGTTCAAACACTCCCAACCGAACAGCCCCCTCCAGGTGTGTCTGGGCCCCGGGCGGGCACCCCGCGATGGCTGTGTTACGATGACACGGGGAGGTCCCATTAGCAGGGAAATGCGTGTTTTTTCTTTCTTTTTCTCTCTCTTGCCGGCGACATAACGCGAGCATCCTGCCTGCTGCTCGCGGCTCCCTGTCGCTGCTAATGGATCTACGGCCGCGGCTGCCTCCTTCCCGGCCGCGCGTCGGCGAGGAGTTATGTGTTTTCCCGGCCACGCACGCGGCGCCCGGCACCGTTAGAGGCGCAAACCCCCCTCTCACCACCCGCCCGGCTGGCCCGGCCCCTCCCGCCGTTTACCTGGCTCCCGCCTGCAGCCGCCGGCGGGTCAGGGCCTCCTCTTATTCATGTGCCGGTGATGGGAGCCAGCACTCGGCGGCGGCGGCCGGTGGGCAGAGAGCAGGCAGGAGCCCAGCGGCCGCGGCGTTCGTTCGGTTAACCCTCTTTGTTCCCGGGCCGGCCATCACCGCCCCCCACCATCTCCCGCACGCGAGCCGGCGGAGGCCCGGGCGCCACGGCCGCGGGGGGTGAGCCACGGTGCCCGCTGGCGGGGAGAGGCCCAGCCTGGAGTCTCCGAGGGTGTCCCTCCCGGGGGGGGAGGAGGAGGAGGAAGCTGGGACGGCTGCGGGCTGAGCTGGCGGGGCCCCAGGAAGCCTGGACTCCGGGAAGTGGCTGCGTCACCCCTTTGGGGCCGTGAGATGAAGGGGACCACGGCTGGGCCAGTCTCACCCCGCGGGGGGGGGGGGCGGGAAACACGGCCCCGCCCGCCCGGGTGGGACCCCGATCCCCGGCGCGAGGTGCCCTCTAACCGATGATCCTCCCTCTCCAGGAGCCCCGGGCCCGCTCCTCGGGAACGCAATCACGGGGGACATTAGCCGTAAATTGTTTCCGGTCCTGACCCCCGCGCACGGCTGCGGGATTTATTGTTCCAGAGGCAGGAAACGCCATTAATCCATCCCTCTCCTGCCATTCACCGGCCGAACCAACAGAGAGCAGACCAAGAAGCGTCCTGTCCGCCCGCCCGCCCGCCCAGCTGGCCGTGTGGCTCCGTGGCTGCGCATCGACCTTCGGATGGAGGTCAGGTTCCATCCCCGGTCAGCGCACGGGCCCGGGGGGAGGGAGGGATGGGCTCGATCCCCCGTGTGGGGGTGCAGGAGTCAGCCGGTCCATGATCCTCTCCTCACGGATGTTTCTCTCTCTCTCCCTCTCCCGCCCTGTCTGACATCCATAGAAATGTGAATGAGAGAGGAGGAGGGGGAGGAGGGGAAGAAGGAGGGGGAGGAGGAGGAGGGGGAAAAGGAGGAGAAGGAGGAGGAGGAAGAGGAGGGGGAAAAGGAGGAGGAAGAGGAGGAAGAGGACCGCCGGGTCCCAGAGGAGGAGGCTGAGGCCCAGAGCAGGGACGCTTTGCACACGGAGTCACGGGCGGCCAGCGTCCGCGTCATCTGGAGCCGCCTCCCCCCCCCCCGGACCAGCCGCCTCTCCTCTCCGTGAACATGGAGGACACGACTCGCCGGCATGCTCGGTGGTGGAGCGTCGACCTACGAACCAGGAGGTCACCGTCCGATTCCCGGTCGGGGCAGTGCCGGTGGCAGCTCCATCCCCAGAGTCAGGGGCGTGCCAGAGGTGATTCCATCCTCACTGATGTTCCTCTCTCTCCCCCTCCCTCTCTCTCTCTCCCCCACCCCTCCCTTCCTCCATGAAATCAATGGAAATACGTTTAAAAATGAATAATGAGCCAAAACCGGTGTGGCTCCGTGGATAGAGGGTCGGCCTGCGGACTGAAAGGTCCCGGGTTCGATTCCGGTCAAGGGCGTGTACCTTGCTTTCGGGCACATCTCCAGTAGGGGGCGTGCAGGAGGCAGCTGATGGGTGTTTCTGACTCTCTGTCCCTCTTCCTTCCTCTCTGTGAAAAATCAATAAAATAGATTTTAAAAAATAAATTGCAAAATTATTTTTTTAAAAAAGGGGGGGGGGGTGAACTTGGCCCAGAAAAGAAAAAGAAAACAGGCATGAAAGGACGTGAACAAGAACTTTATCTAAAAATACATAAAATGAGCAGAGATTATAGGGAAGAGATGTGTGTCCCGTTCGTTACCCAAGAGCCTCAAATTCATGGGAAATGGCACTTGGGGGCTGTTGCAGAGAAAACACTGGGAAAGGACCATCAAGAAACCGGAAGGAGGAGTAAGTTTGTATCCTCCATGGCGGGCAGCCCGGAAACAATGTTGCAACAAAAGAAACACAGTTGCCGGCCGTTCATTCCCTCCTCCTGCTGATGCCTTGGAGCAGCGGTTCTCAACCTGTGGGTCGCGACCCCTTTGGGGGTCGAACGGCCCTTTCACAGGGGTCGCCTCAGACCCTCGGAAAAGGCAGATATTGACATCACGTTGCATCATAGCGGCCACATGTCATGTTGGGGGTCACCACCCCGTGAGGAGCCGTGTGCCAGGGCCGCAGCCTGAGGAAGGCGGAGAACCGCTGGCTTAGAAGCTCGTCACCGATGTTTAAAGCGAGAAACGGCGCCTGGGCTGCCCGGCGTGCCCTCCCGCCTGCCACCTCGGCCGCGCCTGCTGCATCGACCCGAACCGCGTCTTTACGGGCGAAAGGCATGATGTGTCCGCGGCGAATCGCTCGAAAACTGAGAGAACCGAGAGCCAGCTGAGCCCCGGCCGGTGTGGTTCTGTGGAGAGAGCCTCGGCCTGCAGACCGAAGGGTCCCGGGTTCGACTCCCGGTCGGGGCACAGGCCTGGGTCTCGGGCTCCATCCCCTGTAGGGGGCTTGCAGGAGGCAGTGGTCGATGATTCTCTCTCATCATGGATGTTTCTCTCTCTCTCTCTCTCTCTCTTTCTCTCTCTCTCTCTCTCATCAATAACCATACCCGTGGGTGAGGATTTTTAAAAATAACAATGACGATTTATGTTCCCGTAAAAACCTGAATCCCAGTGTTCACAGAAAATGTGTTCACAACCTGCAGATGTGTATGGAGATCCCGCAAGTTTGTCCCTGAAGGTGGGGTGCAGCGTGTCTCTCTCATCGATGTTTCTGACTCTCTATCCCTCTCCTTTTCTCTCTGTAAAATAAAATCAATAAAATGTATTTTTTTAAAAAAAAATGAGGAGAGAATCCTGGATCGGCTGCCTCCCTCATCCCCCCGACCAGGGATCAGGCCCGAAACCCAGGCAGGTGTCCTGACCCAGAATCGCACCGAGACCTCCTGGTTCCGAGGTCGATGCTCAACCACTGAGCCACGCCGGCCGGTTTCTCAGCTTATTTTTTTTAAATATATTTTATTGATTTTTCACCAAGAGGAAGGGAGAGGGATAGAGAGTCAGAAACATCGATGAGAGAGAGAGACATCGATCAGCCGCCTCCTGCACGCCCCACACTGGGGATGTGCCCGCCACCCAGGTCCCTGCCCTTGACCGGAATCGAACCTGGGACCCTTCAGCCCGCAGGCCGACGCTCTATCCACTGAGCCACACCGGTCTAGGCTTCTCGGCCTATTTTGACCTTTGGTCTCTCGGGGTGGAGGTCAGGGACATGGGACCAGAGACTTGTGGTGACAGAGCCCCTGTGGGGGGGGGGCGGCCCGCTGGTGGGGGGTGGGCAGGCCCCCAAGGGCTGACTCTGAGCCAAGGCAGGTGTTGGCCCAACCGTCCCGCTGGGCAGCCTCCCCTGCAGTTCTCTCGGGGACCTCAGAACCTTCCAGAAGCCCCGTGACCAGGGGGGCTCAGAGACCTCGAAGTGGGAGGCCGGGGGCCCGGGCTGCACCCCAGTGGCACCCCACTCGCTCGCTCCCCACCCCACCCCCGTCTCCCCGACTCCTCAGCCCGCACCCTCCGCACCATCACCCCACCCTGCCCGCCCGCCACCCCGGGACCCGGCGCCCTGAACCCCTTCTCTCCGCCAAGGATCCGTTTCCCGGTTGTAAAACGGCACCCATTCTTCTTCTGATTCCGAGGATAAAAAAGAAGTGGCTTTTTTTTTCTTCTTTTTTTGCTTTTTTTTTTGGCTGAGAAGGTGGCTGGATCTTTCAATATATTCATGCAAACGAGATATTTCATCGCATGGATTTTATCCCAGTTCTGTCGGTGCACATTTTAAATAAATTAAGACGAAATAAATCCGTTTTATTGTATTACCCCGTGCCACCGCCGTGAAATAATGCCCGTATTTGTATTTCCCCGGGAATGTTGACGCGGCTGAAAATGCTGCTGCTGCCGGCGGAGTCCTCGAGGGCCGGGGGCTGCGGGTGGGGGGTGGGTGGGGGTCGCACCCTCCCAGGCCGCCTTTGTTCGGGGTGCGGAGCCGCTGCGCTTCTGAGGAGGACGGCCCCAAACGCCCGCCCGTCCCCCTGTCCCCCCCAAACACGGACGGGGCGGCCGGCCTCCTCGGACACGGGGCCCCTTGGCTCCGCAGCCGACCTGCCCGCCTCCCTTTGTCTCCTCGGCGTCCGTCTTCTCGCCTCCCCCCACGGCGGGGGTCCCCAGCCCAGGCCCCCGTCTCAGGGAAGGAGGAAGCTGTCCCCGGGGGGCCGCCGCCCACCGTCCCCACCTCGGGGCTCCGGACCACGTGTCAGGCTCCCCCCCTCCACCACCCACGGGTGCTGACCGCAGACACGTCGCACCCCCACCTTCCTTCAAGCCGGACAGGGGGGCGGGGGGGCGGGGACCCCCGGAGGCCTGAGCTCGGGACTATGCCCGTCAAAGGACGTGGGGAGCAGCACCCACAGGCGTTCGGGCGGGAAGCCGGCCCCGGGACGGGCAGGGCCCCCTGTCCAGGCGATGGACGGTGGCGGAAAGCAGGGTGAGGCGGAACGGGAGTCCACAGTCCCCACCCCCGGACCTCGTACCTCCTCCTCCCAGCGGCCTGGCCTCCGAGGAACCCGGGGCCGGAGCAGGAGGCTCAGTGGGCAGCGGACGCCGGGCACCTCTGCTGGCTCCCTCTTCCTCCTTCCCCTCCTCCTCTTCCTCCTCATCCTCCTCCTCCTCCTCTTCCTCCTCCTCCTCCTCCTCTTCCTCTTCCTCCTCCTCCTCCTCCTCTTCCTCCTCCTCTTCCTCCTGTTCCTCTTCCTCTTCCTCCTCCTCCTCCTCCTCCTCCTCCTCCTCTTCTTCCTCCTCTTCCTCCTGTTCCTCTTCCTCTTCCTCCTCCTCCTCCTCCTCCTCCTCGCCCCTCTATTTGCCTCTCTCTCTCCATCAGCTTCACACTCAACGCACACACGGAGGGGCCAGATGGTGATGATCTCTAAACGCATAATCATCCGGCCACTCAGAGTGTGTGTGTGTGTGTGTGTGTGTGTGTAGATATATAAATACATAGATATATAGATACGTTAGAGGCCTGGTGCATGAATTCGTGCAGGGGTGGGGTCCGGCCAGCCTGGCCAGGGGGAGGAGAGGACATGGGTGGTTGGCCGGCCTGCCTGCTGGGTCGAACTCCTGGTGGAGGGGACCATTTGCCTATGAGCCTTTTATTCTATAGGATCAACACAGAGTGGGCCAGATGATTATGCGTTCAGAGACCCTCCTCATCTGGCCGCTCCGTGTCTACTGGAAGGGTGGACAGACAGGTGGACGAGTCACTGATCCAGCCCAGCTGTCTCTGAACCACAGACCCGGCCTGGCCAGCGTGGCTCCGTGGTGGAGTGTCGACCTGTGAACCAGAAGGTCACGGCTCGATTTCCGGTCAGGGCACAGGCCCGGGTGGCGGGCTCCATCCCCAGTGGGGGGTGTGCAGGAGGCAGCCGATCCTCGCTCATCATTAATGCTCCTCTCTCTCTCTCTCTTTTTCTCCCCCCTTCCTCTCTGAAATCAATAAAATATTTTTTTTTCAGAGAAAGTACCTCGAGGCCCATCTGGGAGCACCCTCAGACCCACAGGGCGACCGGTATCCTGCGAGCAGGGAGCCGTCCATCCATCCAGCCCCGGAGGCCGGTCCGGCCAGCCGACCGACCCCACACTCAGGGGGAGGCCGGCGGGTCCTAGAGTGCAGTTATAGAGACAGAGGCCCCTCCCCCCGCCCTGCATGCCCACCGCCTCGCGCGTCTGACGGGCCACTTTTGACAAAACGTCGGCACCGCCCGGCACATAAACACGCCAGGGGCCCGGCGCTGATGTACGGCCGCACTGAATAACCGTCGGTGTGCCGACGTCTGATCCTGCTAATGATCATAATTACTCTAATTTATGCCGGCCGGCCGCCGCTCCTCTGATCTATACGTCACGTAAATGTGTGTAGCGCTGGCATTTTGCACAAGCTGGCGTTTTGGAGAAAAGGGGGAAGGTGGAGCCGATGTGCCCGGTTGGCTGGGTCCGGGGCCCCACGACCGCCAGCTCTGCCCTGGGCTCCCGCCCTGAGCACCCCCATTTCCTGGGGGGGAGGGGGGTACCCCTTCTCCCAAGAGCCCACATGCTCACTCCCCAGGAGGAGGCCTCAGAGCGCGTCCCCAGCACCACGCTCCAAGCCAGTGGTTCTCAACCTTCCTGAGGCCGCGACCCTGGCACACAGCTCCTCATGGGGTGGTGACCCACAACCATGACATGTGGCTACTGTGATGCACCGTGATGCGAATATCTGCATTTTCCGCTGGTCTTAGGCGACCCCTGTGAAAGGGTCGTTGGACCCCCAAAGGGGTCGCGACCCGCAGGTTGAGAACCACTGCTCCATGCCCGGTCATTGAAACGAGCTCGGTGCCCGGTCACCGTCTCCCTGCCGTCAAGAGCACCGCATCTTTGTTGTAAAAAAATAAATGCGGCCGAGACCGGTTTGGTTCAGTGGGTAGAGCGTCGGCTTGCGGACTGAGGGGTCCCGGGTTCGATTCCGGTTGGGGGCATGTACCTTGCTTGCGGGCACGTCTCCACTGTGGGGCGTGCAGGAGGCGGCTGATCGATGTCTCTCTCTCATCAATGTTTCTGACTTTCTATCTCTCTCCCTTCTTCTCTGTAAAAAAAATCAATAAAATATAAAAAAATAAAATAAAATAAATAAATAAATGCACCGAAACCGACGTGGCTCAGTGGCTAGAACGTCGGCCTGCGGACTGAAGGGTCCCAGGTCCGATTCCAGTCAAGGGCATGGACCTGGGTGGCGGGCACATCCCCAGTGGGGAGGGGGGGGGCGTGCAGGAGGCAACCCGTCGCTATGTTTCCCTCACATCTCAGATGATTCTCTCTGTCTTTCCCTCTCTCTTCTACTCTCTCTAAAAATCAATGGAGCTAAAACCGGTGTGGCTCAGTGGATAGAGCGTCGGCCTGCGGACGGAAAGATCCCAGGTTTGATTCCTGTCAAGGGCATGTAGCTTGGTTGCGGGCACATCCCCAGTGGGGGGCGTGCAAGAGGCGGCTGATCCATGTCTCTCTCTCATCGATGTTTCTAACTCTATCTCTCTCCCTTCATCTCTGTAAAAAATCAATAAAAATATTTTTTAAAAAAAAATAGAAGCATTGACTCTTCCGAACAAATTTTATCATCAGCTGGACAATTTCCATAACAATGCTGCTGAGCCCTCACGGGTGTGGCTCAGGGGATAGAGCGTCGGCCTGTGGACTGAAGGATCCCAGGTCCGATTCCGGTCAAGGGCATGTACCTTGGTGGCGGGCACCTCCCCAGTAGGGGGCGTGCGGGAGGCGGCTGATCCATGTTTCTCTCGCATCAATGTTTCTAGCTCTCTATCTCTGTCCCTTCCTCTCTGCAAAAAATTAATAAAATATATTTTTTTAAAAAAAGAATGTTGCTGAACATTTGCCTGGTATTGGTTAATTTGAGGGAAAATAAATACCTTGACAATATTAAGCGTTCTCATCTGAAAAATAAGATAAAGATGGCCAGGGGTCCTTGTTTTGCTCATGATTTGAATGGAAGTATTTCTGAATATGTCACCACTACTACAGATTTGCGGTAGATGTCTGTAGCTTGCTGTTGGAATTTGTCTTCTGTTTCCCGTGCACAGTAATAATATATTGGGGGCGGCGGAGAGGGGTGTTGACTTCTCATAAAAGAACAATTTAAAAAAAAAACGCATTGACTTCTTTTATGATCCTAATACCAAAGACATGCTAGTCTGCTAGAATTCGTTGATGGTCTTCCCGATGTATAACATTAAGAATTATTTATTTATGGAATCCGTGGTGGATCTAAATAACAAAAATATCTGGGCGGGATGTTCTCCCTACGACGCTATTTTTTTTTTCTTAACTAGCTTCCTAATCTCTTTAATAGAAATCAGCAAAGCCGAAACCGGTGTGGCTCCGTGGATAGAGCGTGAGCCTGCGGACTGAAGGGTCCCAGGTTCGATTCTGGTCAAGGTACCTTGGTGGTAGGCACATCCCTAGTGGGGGGCGTGCAGGAGGCAGCTGATTGATGTCTCTCTCTCAAGGATGTTTCTGACTTTCTATCCCTCTTCCTTCCTCTCTGTAATAAAATCAATAAAATATATTTTTTAAAAAAAAAGAAATCAGCATAGATTTTCTACTTCTCCAGCTAACTTGGGTCATTCATGTCTTATAAAAGGATGCCTTTCATCTACTTTCTCAAAGTTATCAGCATGAGGAAAGTGTCTCATAAAAGGTAATTTCCCTCTGTCTCTGTAACTGCACCCTAACCCTTCTCGCCTTCGTGACCCTATTGCTTTACGCTCCCTTCTTTTTATTAATCAGCTTGGAGGAAGGTTTTATAGATCCGTTCTAATGGCTTGGTTTCCCTTGTTTCTTTTATTGGTGTCCGTTTCTGCCTTTATTTCTACTCGGTGCGGATTTGATTACTTTTGTTGTTGTTGTTGTTGTTGTTGATCTTTTTCCCTCGCGTCCCCGAATATTATGCGTGGTCCATTCGGTTTCAATTTCCCTCATTTTCTCACCGACGAATCCAAGTCCATAAATTTCCCTCTGATTGTGGCTTTGGCCACACCTCACGGGTTTTTAATATTTAATGCTCTGCTGCTCGTTTCTAAATAGTCCTCTCCCCTTTTTTATTTCCTTCCTGGCACGAGACTGTTTATGTCTCTTTCTGTTTATGAGCGGGGAGATTTATT
>JAAGEH010000340.1:1023370-1040530 GCA_011751065.1 Lasiurus cinereus
GCGAGAAAACAGTCCGATTCTTTGACTTGGGTGATAATCCCCCCGCTTTGTAATATAACTCCCCTTTAGTTTATATTTGTGCGTTAAAAATACAGCATCTAAAAGTCCGTCAGTAAATACTTTTAATAAGTGCAATAAATAAGTTTTACGGGGCGCATAAATCTGAGGGCCGAACCCGGCGTAAATTGTTAATCTTACCCTTTTTCTCATTAATTGCGATACATAAACATATGTTTTATACAAAGATATTTGCAGCAAAATAAGTATAATAAATACGGTTTACCACGCGTATTAATCTTAATAGTTACAAGCTGTTAATCTTATATATTAGGTAATAATTTGCAATAAATAACCGTGTATTATCTTGATGCTTGCTTGTCTGGGGTTTTTCCGCAAGATGCAATAAAGAAACGCAATTTCGAATAATTTGATTGTGAGGCTGTTGGGGAACGCCGCGCGCGTTGTAATTAGCCGAGCGAGGACGCCCGTCGCGGGCAGAGCCGCGGAGACGGGCCGTGTGTCCGTCCGTGAGGGCACGACCGCATAGAAAGTTCCGTTCAGCTCCCAAGAAGGCACCGTGTTTAAGATGTAAATGCAGCCGAGGCCGGTGTGGCTCAGTGGATAGAGCGTCGGCCTGCGGACTGAAAGGGTCCCAGGTTCGATTCCGGTCAAGGGCATGTATCCTGGTGGCGGGCACATCCCCAGTGAGGGGCGTGCAGGAGGCGGCTGATCGATGTCTCTCTCTCATCGATGTTTCTAGCTCTCTATCCCTCTCCCTTCCTCTCTGTAAAAATTCAATAAAATATATATTTTTTTTAAAAAGATGTAAATGCAAACGCAGTCCATGGGACCAGGTCTCGTCGTCCGTCCTGTCCGCCCGCCCTGGGTGCTCGGAGGAGACGCGGAGAGCAGGGAGCCCCAGGCCCCGGTCCAGGTGGGCCCTCGGGAGCCGCCCGCAGACTGGCACCCACACCCTCACCAGCCTCCACCCGCACCCCCTGACCCCCACGGGAGGACGGCACCCCGTGTCTCCGGGAGGGGTTTCCGCCTCCCCTCCCCCCCCGACTCGGAGAGACACGGCTCAGGGTACCTGCAAAGGTGATCATTCGTCATAAATAATTGTTCATTATCTGGGTGTTTGCCCGTCTCGGACTGGAGCAATAAAGCCGAGCAATTGTGAGTAATTAGATTGTGAGGCGGTCGCTGTAATGAGGGGAGGGAGGGTCCTGTGGGTGAGGCACCCGGGCCGAGCCGGCCTCTCCGGGAAGACACAGAGCCCTTCCCTGTCCCTCGGCCCAGCCCCTGGGGCTCCGGGGGTGAGCATCGACCTAGGAGCCAGGAGGTCAGGGTTCGATTCCCGGTGGGGGGGGCAGGCCCGGGTGGCAGGCTCCGTCCCCAGTGCGGGGCGTGCAGGAGGCAGCCGGCCTCTGGTTCTCTCTCCTCGTGGATGTTTCTGTCTCTCTCTCCCTTCCTCTCTGAAATCAGCGAGAACGTATTTTAAAGTTAATAATAATAATAAAAGTGTCCCTCCACACCGAAAGCCAAATGCCTTGGTGCCGTTCCCACTCGAAAGTCTCCTCGGAGGGAAGCAGCTGGGGCTGAGGTACGGGTGCGGGAGAGGAGGGGGGGGAGGAGCAGCCACAGAGGAGGGTCTGAGCCAGGACCCCCCCCAGCCCCCCGAGGCCCTGGTGCTGGCCGGTGGGCACCGCGGCCTCACGCGTTTGCTCACCCCTCCGGCGGCAACATGCCGGTCACATCCCCGTGGGCAGCGCTGGCCTGGCCCCAGCAGGATCACCCCGTCTTGTCCGAGGAGGGCCCTGTGGGCGTCGACTCCTGGGGAGCCCCAGGGCACAGCCACCACCTGTGGAGGGGAGGGGGGAGCGGTGAGGGAGGAGGGAGAGGCGGAGAGAACACGGTCCAGATCCACAGAATGCAGGCCACTCCCCTGCTGCAGCGACGCCGGCACATTCTCACACACACACATGCACATGCATACACATATTCACATTCACACGTGTATGCACATGTGTGCATGTATAAACACACATGCAGATACACGTTCATATACATACACACGTTCACACATGTATGCACATATATAATATATAAACATGCACGTGCAGATACACATTCGTATACATACACGTGTTCACACATTCACACATATTCACACTTGCATTTATACGCATGCATACATGTGCACATGCATACACATGTGCGATGCACACACGTACACATTCATGCACAATGCATTTGCACACATACACACATTCACGTATATACATGTGGACACATGTATGCACGTGCGTATACATGCATTCATCTCATGCGTGCACACATACGCCTATACATGCATGCACACATGCGCCTATACATGCATTCACACTCATACGCATACACACGTGTGGGGCACACATGCAGCGCCCCAGTCTCCACACGGAAGCCCACCCGCCCCGTGCCCTGTGGGCTGCGGCTGGTGCCCCTCCATCTGCCCCTCTGGCTCTGCACAGCCTGGCACAGCAGCTGCCCCCCTCCCTCCGCCCGGCACTGGGTACCCAGTGCGCTCTGCCCGGGGTGGGGGTGGCCGCCCGCAGCCGGACTGTCCCTGGGGCAGCGAGCAGCTCTGCTGACGACCCCCCCCCCCCCCCCCCAGGCCTGGGCCTCAGGCGCCGCTGGTTCCAGGGGCCGGGAGCAGGCTCGGGGCCAGAGGACCCCGCTCAGGACTTGTCCTCCGGCCCCCAGCGTGGGGCTCCCCCTGCCAGGCACCTGCTGTGGGCCAGGCTGCCCAGGCCTGCTGGGTGCTGGGTGCTGGGCGGGGGGGACACCCCCTCTCCCAACCCTAAGGTGAGACGCCTGGTCTCAGCCTGGTCTCAACCTGGACTCCGGGAGCAGAGAGCTGCAGGGAGGACTCCCCACACCCTGACCCCTACCCCCACCCCATCAGGACCCCAGAGGCCCCTCCATCACCTGGGAGGACTTTGGGGTCCCCCCTCCCCGTGTTTGAGGCAGGAAGTGCAGACACACTCGGGCGCTCCAGAGAGTGTGGAGGCCGCACGCGGGGCCTGGGCAGCTCCCACACCCGAGGGGCAGGCCGGGAAGTCGGGGACAGTCGGACCCCAGACCCGGGGACCTCAAGGCCAGAGGAAGCTGGTGCATCCTCCTCCCTCCACCCTCCACCCCTGGGAGCCGCCCTTCTCCCTCCCTCCTTGCGGCCCTGGGGGTTGTAACGGAAACCACAGCGCGGGGCGCGTCCACTGCCCGCTGCCCGGCCAGCGAGGCCGCAGAGGTCAGCGGTGGCCACGGTGCGGGTCTGCGGGCGCGCACTGCCACCCGGCGGCCGCAGGCGGTACTGCAGTCCGTGCCAGCCACTGCGCCCAGCAGAGGAGGTGACCCTCCTGGACAATAGCCCTCGCTCCCGCCCCCCCAAATCCTCCTGCTCCGCCCCGCCGTTTCCTGCACATGATTCTGCTCTTCGTCTGCGAGGCGCGCGTACCAAATGCCGACTTTCTATGTGACATTCCAACGGGAGTCATTTTCATGAATAGCTTTTTTTTTTTTAATATCTTTTTATTGACTTCAGAGAGGAAGAGGGAGGGAGAGAGAGAAACAGCCACGAGGAGAGAGAACCAGGGACCGGCTGCCTCCTGCACGTCCCACACCGGGGATCGAACCCGCCACCCGGGGAAGGTGCCTGGGAATCGAGCTGTGACCTCCCGGTTCACAGGTCCACCCACGCTCCACCCCGAGCCACGCCGGCCGGGCCATGAATACCTTTCCAAGGCCTGCAGAATGTTTAAACTTAGGATTCTTTTTTTTTTAAATACATTTTATTGATTTTTTACAGAGAGGAAGAGAGAGGGATAGAGAGTCAGAAACATCGATGAGAGAGAGACATCGATCAGCCGCCTCCTGCACGCCCCCCACCCGGAATGCGCCCGCCACCAAGGTACATGCCCTTGACCGGAATCGAACCTGGGACCCTTCGGTCCACAGGCCGACGCTCTATCCACTGAGCCACACCGGTTTTGGCAAACCTTCCCCCCATCACGGTTCATGGAAAGCGTCCTCGGTGTCTCGGGCACGGCAGGCGAGGGCGTCCCCGCTCACAGGGGGTCGCTAACAGGGGGCGCCTTCAGGAAGGGGGTTCTTCGGGGCGTTCCTGGGCCGGGGGCCTGCGATCTGCGGGATGTTACGGGAAACCACGGTGACAGGGGACCCAGCTCCAGAAGTCTCTGCCGTCCATCAGCGTCAACCCTCCCCTCTCACCTCACCCCACGGGGTGCGAGTCCTACCAACCTGGTTTGATATTGTGTCACGGTGACTTCGAGTTCCATCTGAAAGGAAAAAGACGTGTAAAAATATCCCAGGAACATTTTTATTTTTGAAGGGAAAGAAGAAAGAGAGAGAGAGAGAGAGAGCAATGGGAGGGGATCGCTCCATCAGCTCTGTGTTTCAGAAACCTGCACGAATTCGAACCGCGGCACGCGGCGCAGGGCGGGCAGGGACACACGGGGAGTGCAGACTCCGATCTGCACACATTTCATTTGAACGGGAAGGCGTTTCTGCCCGTGGGGAGCGGGGGTGGGGGGAACCGGGTAAAGACATAGGTGCAATCTGCCGCTCGTTTGGGGAAAAAAAAAAAAAAAAACAGGGCCCTACCTCGTCCCCGTGTATTCCAACGGAGCCGGAGATTTAAATTTTTTAAGCGAAGCTATAAAAGCACCATTTACATAATGGGATGGGATGGGAGAGCTCTCTCGGCACGTCCAACTCCAAATGCAGAAACTGGAGAGAGAGAGAGAGGAGGGAGAGGAGGGAGAAGCGAGATGTGCCTCGCACGGATTTAAAGTGGCCATCTGTGGGGAAATGCCATTCTGAAGCGCAGAGAGGTAAGCCAGAACCGGGGAGCGACGTTGCCAGCAGGCGTCGCGGAAGGTGGGCACCCCCAGGGAGAAAGCGTTCTCAGCGACCGACCGGTCACAGGCGCCCGCACTCCAGCAGGGAGCCATGCACCAAGGGCATCGAGAGCAGTGCATGAGCCGAAACCGGTGTGCCTCAGTGGATAGAGCGTCGTCGGCCTGGAGACTGAAAGGTCCTGGGTTCGATTCCGGTCAAGGGCATGGACCTTGGTGGCGGGCACATCCCCAGTGGAGGGCGTGCAGGAGGCGGCTGATCGATGTTTCTCTCTCATCGATGTTTCTGGATTTCTATCCCTTTCCCTTCCTCTCTGTATAAAAATATATTTAAAAAAAAAAAGCAGTGCACGAAAGAATGAAATAAACCCACGGATACACGACGCTCCACCTTATTCGTGACCAGAGGCATGCAAATGAGAACACACGTGAACCCGGCTGGCCTGGCTCCATGGTGGAGCATGGACCTGTGACCCAGAAGGTCACGGTTCGGTTCCCCGCGCTGGGTACATGCCCAGGGTTGGGGTCTCGATCCCCGGAGTGGGACGGGCAGGAGGCAGCCGGTCCAGGATTCTCTCTCATCATGGATGCCTCTCTCTCTCTCTCTCTCTCTCTCTCTCTCTCTCTCTCCCCCATTCCTTTCTGACATCCATAAAAATACATTCACAAAAAGCAACCAGAGCCCTAACCGGTGTGGCTCAGTGGACAGACCGTCGGCCTGCGGACTGAAGGGTCCCGGGTTCAATTCCGGTCAAGGCAGGTACCTTGGTGGCGGGCACATCCCCGGTAGGAGGCGTGCAGGAGGCGGCTGATGGATGTCTTTCTCTCATCGATGTTTCTGACTCTCTATCCCTCTCCCTTCCTCTCCGTAAAAAATATCAATAAAATATTTAAAAAATAAGAAGGAGCGAACAGTAGGGCGACGAGCATTCTCATTCAGCGTCTGCGTGTGCCTTACAGCGTATCTCAGGCAAACCCACCCCCACAGTTCTGACCGTCTCTCGCAGACAGGTTCTCAGCGAGGAAGCGGACAGACAGGGGGTGGGACCTGGAAGGGGTCCAGCTGAGGCCTCCCCATGGAAGCCCCATCCTCCCGAGACCCTTGGCCGTGGCCCCGGTGAGAAAGGCGGGGGAGGTCGGGGCCACGGAACATGGACCCCGTGTTCTGAGACTGCCTGCCGGGTGTCCCCGCACGCCGTGGGCTCTACACCGAGGACGGACGCCGAGCTCCCGCGACAGGGAGGGGCCTGGAGCCGAGGCCTGGCTCCCACCACCTGGGGAAGCTGGCGGCCCGATTCTGGGGGGCCGGGGGGGTTAAGGGGCACCCCTGGGTCGGAGTGGAGCCCCTCCAGCCAGTTCTGGTGTCCGAGTGGCGAACAGCTCCCAGCTCAGCATCCAGGGGACCTCCTTCCACCGGCGATGCCCACTCTGGGGTCCCTGGGACCCTCTGACCGCAGGGCACCCTCTTGGCCGGGGGCCGGGCACGCAGGACGCCTGCCCGGCGTGCGGTGACCTGCAGGACAGAGGTCCAGCTGGGGTCAGGCAGGCCGGGCCAGCGTGTCTTCCCCGGACACGGCGAGACGCTGCTCGTCAAGGTCTCTTCCGCCTTCACGCTGGCGTTTTAAAACTGGTCGCGCTTTCTGGCGGCCGAGATAGGTGGCGCCCGCGGAGGGTGGAGTCCTGGCCTGTGAATTGGGGCGACGAGGGCAGGTTGGAGGTGGGGGAGCAGGGTGGGAGAGGGTCCCCCCAGGGAGGAGCGCATGAGGTGCAGGAGGAGCCTCGGGTCACGGGAAGAACCTTCCGGAGAACATGATGGTGCCCACGGTTCTAGGGGAGGGAGACAGAGTCCATGCAGAGTGAGGGGGAGCAGTGTGTGTGAGGGGGGGCTGGGTGAACCCCCAGAGGTTCAGGGCTGATAACTTTCATGTCTGATGACTCCCCAGCAGACCGCCCTGCCCCCTCACCTCCCGCCCCAGTCCCTGGACGCCCGGTTTCCAGAGCTGAGAGGGGGGCATGCTGGAGGCGGGGAGGGGCTGGCGTGGCCTGGCCGGAGGCCCGCAGGGTCTGGCCACGCGGTCTGTGCCTTTTGTCACGGAGAAGCCTGCAGGCGTGGCCGGGTGCTTGTCTGTAAATTACCCGGGAGGACGCTCTGGGATGCAGACTTTAGACCAACGGTTCTCAACCTGTGGGTCGCGACCCCTTTGGGGGTTGAACGACCCTTTCACAGGGGTCGCCTAGGACTATTGGAAAACACCTATTTCCCATGGTCTTAGGAACCAACACACCGCTCCTCGGTGTCGCAACGTGTAGCCATGTAGTTGACTGTTGTCCTAGGAAGACTGTTGCCCATGCGACACCACGATTCAAGACAAAATTTCATTTATTTGTCATTAGGAATCAATATTTCACAATCTATCATTACGTATTGTTTTTGTGATGAATCCCCATGCTTTAGTTATGTTCAGTGTGTAACAATGAGAATACATCCTATCAGATATTTACATGACAGTTCATGGCAGTAGCAAGATGACAGCGATGAAGTAGCCACGGAAATCATTTCATGGTTGGGGGTCACCACCCCAGGAGGAGCTGTCTTAAAGGGCCGCGGCGTTAGGAAGGTTGAGAAGCAGCACATACACGTGATTTCCCGCTCCTGGCTGGGCGTGGGGCTGGTCTTTGGTAACAGGACAGCCTCACAGCGGAGGCTTCATGCACACCCGTGACGGGCGGAGGCGGGTTTTGGTGGCCTGAACGAATCTCCCCTCATCGAGGTGACGCCCTTCACCCCGTCCCCGAAAGGGGTCGTTTCCCCGTTCCTTTCCTGCTCTCCGAGTCACCACCGTTGTTATCTCCCCCGTAGGGGGGCGGACGTGGCCTCTGGTTGTTGTTGTTTTTGTTTTTTTTTAATTTAAATATCCTGCCTCCAAGGATGGAAACGGGGAGGAGCCCCCCCGATCTTCACCACTCACCCCCTCCCCCGGGTCCCGGCAGAGAAGCCCAGCTGGGGAGGTGCCCGTGCCCCGCCCAACGCCAGCAGCCCAGCGCCCACGGCTCCCTGTGGCCGGGAGGCGCGTGAAAACGGGGAGCCCGCCGAGGCCAGTGTGGCTCAGTGGATAGAGCGTCGGCCCGCGGACTGAAAGGTCCCGGGTTCGATCCCGGTCGGGGGCATGTACCTTGCTGGTGGGCACATCTCCACTGTGGGGCGTGCAGGAGGCGGCTGATCGATGTCTCTCTCTCTCTCATGGATGTTTCTGACTTTCTATCTCTCCCCCCTTTCTCTCTGTGAAAAATCAATAAAAATATTTTTTTTAAATAATAATAATAAAAAAAATAGCCGAGACCGGTTTGGCTCAGTGGATAGAGCGTCGGCCTGCGGACTGAAGGGTCCCAGGTTCGATCCCGGTCGGGGGCATGTACCTTGCTTGCGGGCACAACTCCAGTGTGGGGTGTGCAGGAGGCGGCTGATCGATGTCTCTCTCTCATGGATGTTTCTGACTTTCTATCTCTCTCCCTTTCTCTCTGTGAAAAATCAATAAAAATATATTTTAAAAATAATAATAATAATAAAAAACGGGGAGCCCCAGGCTGCTTTGATGCTTTGTTTGAACCCCCAGGCCTGCCAGGGGGTCCCACCCACTCTCAGAAGGGACCTCGGGGGCCTGCGTCCTCCTGGAGACCCCACAGAGGCCCCCATGTCCCGCCCCTTCGACCAACAATTCACACAAAGGTTTCCTCTCCCCCACCCACCCCACCTCCCCCCGTGTCCGTGGCTGTCCCGCTAAACCCCGGAAAGTTCTGCCTGACCTTTTATTAACATGTTTTCTAAACCAATACGGTTTTGTTCGGTGGGGGGATTTCTGTGTGTGTGTGTGTTTTCTTTCTTTTGCTACAAGCACCCTGAGGAATTATGAAAAATATTTTTTTTCCTGTAGTTTATCCCATATGCACTTAATAGGCTCACAAATATAATGCCGTCGTAAAAAAGAAAAACTGCCGACTCGGCTGAAAGAAAAAAAAAAGAAAGAAAGAAAAGGGAGGGGGGATTGTCGTCACCCTAAATTATGACATAAATACGGGAGGAGGAGTGTGTCTGTGAAATATTCACGCGGCGAGCATCCCGAGGCGGCGGTTTGCGGGGCCGTTGGCGTCCCGGCGAGATCCATAACGGGCCCGGATCCGCCGCCGCCGGCCGCCGCATGAATCAGGCCGCTAATGCCCGCGCTTCTGGGGGCAAGATGTCTCTCCCGCAGAATGCGCCATAAAAAAGAAAAAGAAAGAAAGAAAGAAAAAGGGGAAAAAAAGGAAAAGAAAACATCAGAGGCATGGGCATCGGCGGCCTAGTCTGACGGGCGTGATTTACCGCCCGCGCCTCGAGCTGCGTCTTCGGGGAGAAAAAGACAGCGTGTCCGTCCCCCGCCACCGTGGAGACAGACACACACACACACACACACACACACACACACACGGGAGGGAGAAACATCCATGAGAGAGGGGAGAGAGAGAGAGAGAGAGAGAGAGAGAGAGAGAGAGAGAGAGGGAAAGAGAGAGACATGAACTGCTGCCTCCTCCATGTGCCCCGACGACCAAGGCCAGGGATCAAACCTGCAGCCCAGGTATGCGCCCTGGGTCGGAAATCGAACCCGAGACCCCTTCAGGGCAGGGGCTGACGTTCTAACCACTGAGCACACTGGCCAGGGCCCAATCCAGTGTTTTGTGTGTGTGTGTGTGTATTTTTTTAAATATATTTTATTGATTTTTTACAGAAAGGAAGGAAGAAGGAGAGGAATGGAGAGTTAGAAACATCCATGAGAGAGAGACATCCATCAGCTGCCTCTTGCATGCCCCCCACTGGGGATGTGCCCACCACCAAGATACCTGCCCCTGATAGGAATCAAACCTGGGATCTTTCAGTCCGCAGGCCGACGCTCTATCCACTGAGCCACACCGGTTTCAGCTATTTATTTTTTTTATTTACTTCAGAGAGGAAGGGAGAGGGAGAGAGAGAGAAACATCGATGATGAGAGGGAATCATGGATCGGCTGCCTCCTGCACGCCCCCCACAACCCGGGCCTGTGCCCTGACCTGGAATTGGACCGTGACTTCCTGATTCATAGGTCGACACTCAACCACTGAGCCACATGGCCGGCCCCATCTCAGGGACCATGCAGGTGTCTACGCCAGCCCTTTCTTTTATTATTATTATTATTATTATTATTATTATTATTTTAAATATATATATTTTATTGATTTTTCACAGAGAGGAAGGGAGAGGGATAGAGAGCTAGAAACATCAATGAGAGAGAGAGACATCGGTCAGCCGCCTCCTGCCCGCTCCCCACTGGGGATGTGCCCACAACCAGAATTCATGCCCTTGACCGGCATCGAACCCGGGACCCCTCAGTCCTCAGGCCGACGCTCCATCCACGGAGCCACACCGGTGTCGTACGCCAGCCCTTTCATCGGAACCCCCGTCCCTCCTGTCACCCAGCCTCACGGCGGAGCCAGAGCGGGGACCCTTCCCTCCAGCTCTGCCTCCTCGCCGGCAGCCGCGCCGATCAGCACCCCCCGGGCCGTGGCGTCCTCACCGGAGCGCGTCCACGCACGGGACGCAGGTCTCCTCGGAGGAGGGAACTCCCTTCACCCACCGACGGCGCTGCAGGTGGCCTTCCTGCCGGGCGCCGGCCCTGGGGGTCCCCGAACTCCCGGAGGCCCCCCTCGGGGGGAGGAGAGACAGGACACAGGACAGCCGGCAGGTTTCCCGAAGGCACCGCGAGCATCTGGTCCCCAGAACCTCGTGGCGCGCGAGGCGCTGCCCGGTAAATCACGCCGAGAGAGCTGTTCCTCACCGTCTCCGGCTCACGGACACGG
Organism: Lasiurus cinereus; assembly: GCA_011751065.1. Classification (NCBI taxonomy): domain Eukaryota; kingdom Metazoa; phylum Chordata; class Mammalia; order Chiroptera; family Vespertilionidae; genus Lasiurus; species Lasiurus cinereus. Next base: position 1,034,152 of record JAAGEH010000340.1, read on the forward strand.
CTCGGCACGCGCGGCCGTAAAACAGCGTTCCCACCGACGTCCCCACACATCTGCCGTGTGTCTCCTCGTCCCGGCCCTGGCAACGTGCAGGGAGAGCGAGCGGTAAATCTGCACATTAACCCGCTCCCTGACCAGTGCTCCCGGAGGACGGCCGCCTCATCCTCCTCCTCCTCGCACCCCGTCCCCGCTGAGACTCCCCCCGCCGTGACCGCCCGCGTGGCCAGACCCCTGCCACGCAGCTCGCCTGGTGCTGCGTCCCCGATACGGAGCCCACAGACGGCTTCTTGGGGAGACGTCCTCGCCGGGCCAGACGGGAAGCCTGTCAGGAAGGGGGAGGAGCAAGAGGAGCCTCCACGCTGGGCCCTGGGAAGAGGAAGGAGTCACCAACGCAAGTGCCTGGACACAGAGGGGTGTGCCGGCCCAGGTGTGCAAGCTCAGGTGTGTGCTCAGAGGGGTGCGAGCAGAGGGCTGTGAGCATGGATGTGCAAGCTCAGATACACAAGCAGAGGGCTGTGAGCACAGGTGTGCAAGCTCAGGTGTGTGCTCAGAGGTGTGCATGCTCAGGTATGCAAGCAGAGGTGTGTGAGCACAGGCATGCAAGCTCCGAGATTTGCTCAGAGGTGTGCAGAGGTGTGTGAGCACAGATGTGCAAGCTCAGGTGTGCAAGCAGAGGTGTGTGAGCACAGATGTGCAAGCTCAGGTGTGTGCTCAGAGGTGTGCAAGCTCAGATATGCAAGCAGAGGTGTGTGAGCACAGATGTGCAAGCTCAGGTATACAAGCAGAGGGTGAGATCACGGACGTGCACGCGGGTCGGAGAGGCGTGCAACTGTAACAAGCAGCCCCCTCCCCCCCATTTCAGCAGCCACACGGCCGGGGTCCTCTCTGCAGGGACCGGACGCCGGGTCAGCCTGCAGCCCCTGCAGCCCGGGCTGTGCGTCTGCCCCGCCTCCGTTGTGTCCTGCTGGTAAAAGGGGACCCCCTCCAGCACGGAGCCCCCTGGGGCTTGAACGGGGACCGGAAGCACCCCACGCCCGGGCCACCTGACCACGGGAGTCCCTGCTCCATCCTCACCCGGACCCGTTCCGCTCCCTCAGCCAGGCCTCGGGCCCTGGCGACCTGGTCGACGTGGAGAAAACGCGGAGACGGAATGAACAGATAGAAGCTCTCGTTTGTCACCAAAAACCCCGGAGGCAGGGCCTGGGGATGAGGGGGGACGTTTTCCCAGTGCCCTCGCCTGCTTCCCTCTCTCCGCCGGCTTCCTGTAATCACCTGGCCGCCCCAGCTCCCACCGCCCGCCCGCCCGCCCGCCCGCCGGCCTGGTGAGCTCTGAGCCACTGACGTCACCGGCGGCGAGCTAACGGTGCCCTTTGCCCTCCGATGGCGGCGGGAGCCGAGCCGGCGGGACCGGGAGGCGATTGCCTGCTCCCCAAAGTCCTTAACGAATAGCCTGGAACCTGAGGAATTACTTTAATACCCCGATAAAAATAACCCAATTCAAAGCGTTCCCGCGGAAACGGCGCTCCTTGCTCGAGGCGAGCCCGTAATGGCTGCGGGGAGGTGGATGGCCTGTCACTGCTGATGAGCGGGCCGAGCCTCTGCGCCGGACGAGGGGCCGCCGGTGACAGGGGCACGGACGTTAGAGCGGGAGCCATGACGGGGGGGACCGGCCGGCGCCGGACAGCTCGGCCAGGGGCAGCCGGCGTCCGGGACCCCTGAACCCGTGCCTCCAACCAGGAGCTGAGTTCCTGCCTCCAAGGAGGGCGCAGCTAACGAGACGGTTCCCGGTGAGATGGGTGGTTTACCCGGCTCCCGGCTCCCGAGCCAACGGCGCCCAGGAAGGCGGGCACGGGGGCGCGGGGGTGCGGGCGCCACGAGGGGGGATGGCCAGATCGCAGACCGTCCAGCAGGCCTCGGGCACCCTGGCCGCCGTGATAAATAAACAGGCGCCACCGCCGAAACCGGTGTGGCTCAGTGGATAGAGCGCCGGCCTGCAGACTGAAGGGTCCCGGGTTCGATTCCGATCAAGGGCAGGTACCTTGGTGGCGGGCACATCCCCAGTAGGGGGCGTGCAGGAGGCGGCTGATCGATGTTTCTCTCTCATCGATGTTTCTGACTCTCTATCCCTCTCCCTGCCTCTCTGTAAAAAACCAATAAGATATATTAAAAAGCCAAAACCGGTGTGGCTCCGTGGACAGAGCAGCAGCCTGCAGACTGAAGAGTCCCGGGTTCGATTCCGGTCAAGGGCATATACCCTGGTTGTGGGCAAATCTCCAGTGAGGGGCGTGCAGGAGGTGGCTGATCGATGTCTCTCTCTCATCAATGTTTCTAGCTCTCTATCCCTCTCCCTTCCTCTCTGTAAAAAACCAAAAAGCCGAAACCGGTGTGGCTCAGTGGACAGAGCATCGGCCTGAGGATGGAAGGGTCCCAAGTTCCATTCCGGTCAAGGGGCATCATGTACCTTGGTGGCGGGCACATCCCTAGTAGGAGGCGTGCAAGAAGCCGCTGATTAATGTCTCTCTGTCATCGATGTTTCTGACTCTCTATCCCTCTCCTTTCCTCTCTGTAAAAAAAATCAATAAAAAATATTTTTTTTATAAAGGAGATATTGAAAACAACAAAAAAATAAATAAAAATAAAAATAAATAAACAGGCGCCCACACGGCCATCTCGGGGCTTCGCCGCAGACAAGGCGGGCGCACCCCGTGTCTCTCCCACCCCCACCCCCTTAACCCGGCCCGGCCTCTCTCTCTCTCTCTCTCTCTCTCTCTCTCACACACACACACACACACACACCCGCTCGCCCGCCCCTGATGGCCTCTCTAATGGAAACCCAGCGCCGACCGTAATGGTTCTGCTTTTCGATACATTAACCTCCAACGTGCGTTTCCCCGATTAAAAAAAAAAGAAAGAAAGAAAAAAAAATGCCCCACCGAACAGGCTCCTGGAATGTTTCCTCCCGTGGAGACGGCGGCCCCCTGGCCAACGCCGACGCCAACGAGGACGGGACGACCCCTCTTCGGGGATTTAGACGCCATTCCGGCAGCTCACCTCGGGGAGCCGGGCATTAGCGCGCCCGCGCCCCGGGTTTTCCCTCTCCAAATATTTAGAACGCTGACGGATGTGACATTACGTTTTCATTAAAACAGCTGATGCCGCGGCCGCGGCCGCCGCCGCCACGCGGGCCGGGCCGGCCGCCGTAAACAGTTTATGATGAACTGCCACGCTCTTTAATTAAAACAATAAATCCCGCACCCGCCTTCCCCGCCGCCTCGGGCCTGACCTTTGCCTCCCGCTCTCCACCACCACCACCACCACCCACCCACCCCCCGCCGGCTCCCACCCCCACGCCGGGCTGGGAGGGCGCTCGCCCATGATCCGCGCGGCCGTAAAGATAAAATAAGCGAGAGCGTGCCATTAGTCTCCGCCGTGATGATTAATTCGGTTCATATTTTACAATCTGGTTACGGGCGGGGAGCGGCCCGCTCTACATCACGGGCCCGCCGCCGCCCCTAATGTGTAAAGATGCCTGATATTTCAGAAAATGGCACCCCGCTCGCTCACCGCAGTCAGCCCAAGCGCTGGGGAGGAGCCCACCGCCCGGACCCGGGCCGGCGGGCGGGCGGACAGGTGGACGGACAGGTGGACGGTCGGCGTGGACGGGAGCCGGGCCTCCCCGCACCCTCCTGGCCGCGGCGGGCTCACGGGTCAGAAGGTGCCCAGGTCTCTGGCTTTGCTGCTGCAGCGGCTCTGGCTGAGGCGGACGCCGGGCACGCTCCGTGTGTGTGGCTCAGGCACCAGCTCACCTCGGCCCGGCCGGGTCCTGACGGAATCGAACCTGCGACCTTTCAGGGCAGGTGCCTTGGTGGCAGGCACAGCCCCAGTGGCGGGGGCGTGCAGGAGGCGGCTGGTCGATGTCTCTCTCTCTCATCTATGTTTTTTTTTAATATATATTTTATTGATTTGTTACAGAGAGGAAGGGAGAAGGATAGAGAGTTTGATACATCGGTGAGAGAGAAACATCAACCAGCTGCCTCCTGCACACCCCCTCCTGGGGATGTGCCCGCCACCAAGGTATGTGCCCTTGACCGGAATCGAACCCGGGACCCTTCAGTCCGCAGGCCAATGCTCCTTCCACTGAGCCACACCGGTTTCGGCTCATGGATGTTTCTAACTATCTATCCCTCTCCCTTCTTCTCTGTTAAAAAAAAAATCAATAAAATAAATTAAAAAAAAAAAAAGTTGGGCCCACACGAGAGAACGTACTTGACTCTGTCCCGAGGGTAGTTGGGGACACGGGACACGGTGATGTAGGCGCCGGCTGCGTAGAAAGCCGGTGACACCGACCTGTGACCTTGGAGACTGAGGGTTCTGGCACCTTCTCCTGGGAGGCGTGACCAGTCGATTGCGGGGGAGGAAGTAGGGCCAAGCCAGGGTACAGTCCCACTGGGGAAACAGCAGGAGAATTACTGGACATGGATTCCGTGCTGCACGCCAGAGTCCCGGGGGTGAGACGGGGTCTCCTGAGGCTCCCGGGGATTCTGACAGTGGAGGAGGGGGTGGGAGGATCTGGCCCAGGCGCCTGCACTTCCTGTCTGCGTGGGCGGGTGAAGGAGGCTTCCCTTCCCTATCATACATATTTTTTTAATATATTTTATTGATTTTTTTTTACAGAGAGGAAAGGAGAGGGATAAAGAGCTAGAAACATCGATGAGAGAGAGACATCCATCAGCCGCCTCCTGCACGCCCCCTACTGGGGATGTGCCCGCCACAAGGTACATGCCCTTGACCGGAATCGAACCCGGGACCTTTCAGTCCGCAGGCCGACGCTCTATCCACTGAGCCACACCGGTGTCGGCCCTATCGAATACTTTTCATGTATATAATATATCTTTAATTGATTTCCGAGAGGAAAGGAGAGACAGACACATCCATGACGAGAGAGAATCCTAGGCCGGCTGCCTCCTGCACACTCCGCACTGGGGATCGAGCTGGCGACTCGGGCCCGGGCCCCGACCGGGAATCGAACCCTGAACCCTTCCCTTTCCTTTTTACAAACCTTGTTGTTGATTTCAGAGAGGCAGGGGGAGGGAGAAAGAAACATCAACGAGAGAGAATCGGGGATTGGCTGCCTCTGTGGATGGAGCCCACCACCCGGGCCTGGGCCCTGACCGGGAATCGAACCCTGACCTCCTGGTTCCTAGGTTGACGCTCCAGCTCTGAGCCACACCGGCCGGGCCCTCTGCCCCCTCTTACTCTGGGTGCGAGTGCACAGCTGTGGGTCCCAGGCAGAGGCCTGCTGCTCCCGCCTGCCGGAGCCAAGCAGGGCGCACTCTGCCCCCCGAACCTCCCCCCCCCAGGGCACGGGTGGGTGCAGGGGTAGGTAGGCGAGGAGGAGGCCCTTTTGCACCTGCTGACGAGGCTGTTTTCAGGACCCTTCTCTCTTTTACCCCTCCTCCCTCACCCCTCCCCACACTCCGGGGCAGCATCCACGCCGGCAAATTACCTCCCAGGCCCCTGACTCTCAGCCCTGGCGCGCGGCGCCCGGAGAGGCCGGCTCAATAAACGTTTAATTAATTAATCAATCAGGCCCCATCACCGGCGGGCTGATTATCCGGATCCTTTTATATCTGCCCAGCGCGAGGCGACCGGCTAATGGCCTTTTCTTTCCCTTCGCGTTCCTGGGGGGACGCCGTGTGGGAGGACGGCGGGGACAGAGCCTCCGAGGTCAGCGGCCTGAGCGGGTGAGAGAGTCCCGGGCGCCCTGGCAGCCGTGGACGGACGGCCATTCTCCTGGGAGCCGGAGCCTTCACACTGCCGCCGCCGCGGTGCTGCTGAGGCGGAGGATGACACCTGGCTCCTGAGAGGGGGCAGCTGGATCCGAAAACACCGCTCTGCCCAGAACAAAAGGCCCAAGTCCTCGGGGAGCCGACGATGCACCCCGCTCCCCGCACGCTGATCCGCCCGACAAAGGAACACGCTTCTTCTCAGGAGACCGACCCTCCACCCCGCCTGCCCCTGAGGAACCCAGTGGGCACCTCAGCCCCAGGCTCTGGGCCAGTGGTTCTCCACCTTCCTCAGGCCCCGACCCTTTAACACAGCGCCTCACGGGGTGGTGACCCCCAACCATAAAATGATTTCCGTGGCTACTTCATCGCTGTCATCTTGCTACTGTCATGAACTGTCATGTAAATATCTGATAGGCAGGATGTATTTTCGTTGTTACAAACGGAACATCATTAAAGCACAGGGATGAATCACAAAAACAATACGTAATTATATATTGTGAGATATTTATTTCTCATGACCAATAAATGAAATGTTGTCTTGAATCGTGGTGTCGCATGGGCAACAGTCTTCCTAGGACAACAGTAAACGACAT
>JAAGEH010000340.1:1065859-1084922 GCA_011751065.1 Lasiurus cinereus
CTTGTTAGATACATTGTGGCCACGTGCATCCCATCGTGGGAAACTCTGCTTGTTAGATACATTGTGGCCACGTGCATCCCATCGTGGGGTCTTTTTGCCGTAGGGTATTGAGCCAGGTCTCACCGTCCCCCCCAAAAAAAAATCACCCCTTTGTTTATCGGAGGAAGAGAAGTGTTTGGGTGTTGGGTGCTGCCTGCGGTCCCTGCTGGGCCAGCGCGGGGCGTTGAAGGTTGAAGGTTGATCCGGGGACTGTTGGTTCACTGAATGCAGGACACTCCGCAGCCCTGTCACCGTTAAGTCCCGTACAGGGCGCTACTGTTTCCTCGTTTGTAACATTGTGGCTACGCGCTTACCCGGTGGGTACAAACTAGCGGGTTTTTCTTTTTTCTTTGCAAGATCGCTACTCACCAACTGTGCTGAGAAATAAAAGGAGGTTGGTGTGTGGAGAAAGGATGGGTTTGGAATCAGAGAGCCTTGGGTTCCAACTCTTCTTAAAGCACTTACTACTTTATATCTGTGAGTCTCAGATTCCGCATCGGCACAAAAAAAAAAAGAAAAAGAGGTTAACAGTACCAGGAGCAGGACAGAGAGGTCAGACGGGGAGGGGTGGGGGGAGGAGAGACACGTGTAATACTTTCAACATTAAAGATTTCAAAAGGAAAGGAAAAAAAAAAGGGTTAACGTTACCAGGGATTGCACGAGTGGAATACAGAATCTGCACAGACGCTGTCAAGGGCAAGGACAGCGCCCCCCACCCCCGTTCATCTTGAGGGTCGGTCCCCTGCGCCACGCCTGGCACCTTACAGGTGCGCGGCAAGTGTTAAACCTGAGTATCGATCGACGTTGGTTGGACCTGATGTTTTAATTGTGGCTGCCAGACGAGAATATGACCTCGGGCTAGATGCCAGCTAAGGCATTTTATGCTGGAAATTCAGAGACCCGTGATATTTATGCTCAGGTTTTTCTTGGTAACAATAATTACATTGAGCTAAGGAGATGTTAATGCAAATAAGTTATAGCTGACTTTAGTAGGGTAAATCTATAAATGTGTGGCAGTTTGGAGGGAGTTTTTTACAGGTAGTTCATAATTCAGGGGCAGGAGAGTTCATCCAGCTCCGTGCTTTTGTTTTATATCGAAGGAATCTGAAACCCACCGAAACAGCCCTGGTTGGGGGTGCGGGGGGGCGCTCAGTTAGCTGGAGCATCCTCCCCTATACCAAAAAGGTTTGGGGTTCACTCCCCAGCCAGGGCACATACGGAACGCATCTCTCCCCCCGCCCTCTCTCTCTCACTCTCCCCCTCCTTTAAAACCAATAAAATACAGATCCTTGGGAGAGAATAAAAATAAAACCCACAGAAACTGACTTGCCTAAGGTCACACAGCTAACAGGCTATCTTTTGTATTTTAGAATTACAATAATCTAGAAGAATGGGGAATTGGCCATTACTTTTATAGCACAGGTTTTTTTCTAGTTGGAAAAGAGCAAATTCTTAGTCTGAAAGAAAAGGTTCTTTATCACATTGAACTGTCTTCGTACATACACCGAAAAGTCGGTAGCCTTTCTCCAGTCCCATCGAGGCCCGCGTGAGCTGTTCAGTTTGGTTTTACTTTGATTACCACACTGCTGTACCTGAAAGGAACTGATTAGATACATAAATAAGCCAAATAGAAAATTACAAGGAAATAACGGTAACAGCTAATTTGGCTCTTGTGTGTGGAAAAAGATGGTGCTTATAAGCTTTTGCCTGTGGAAGAGTATTGTCTGGGTAAGGTTTGAGGCTTAGTGGGAAAGGTGGTAGAACCGTTCTGGTCTGGGTGTTGTTGTTAGTCCTCACCCATGAATATTTCTTTGGTTGATTGCTAGACCCTGAAAAGGAGAGGGAGAAGGGGAGGGAGAGGGAGAGGGAGAGAAAGCTTGATTTGTTGCCTCCTCCACTCACCCCAGCTGCAGCCTGTGCCCTTGACTGGGAATCAAATCTGAGATCCTTCTGTCCACAGGCCGATGCTCTGACCACTGAGGAAGCCCGGCCAGGGCTACTTACTTATTGGTAACCATTGGACATACATATTTGGCCTCAGGCTGTGTCTGAAGGCTGCAAACGGAAACCCCTTTGGCTGAGACCTCTGGTCTTTCCTCCTCCCAGTAAGTCTCCCGAGTCAGCCATGTTGGTCCTTTCACCAGCCCCTGGACAGCATGCTGGTTCTCCCTCCTGAGCATGCGATGTTCCCGCCGCTGTCATTGTCAGTCTCACCCTTGTGTGGACAGAACCCCACGGAAGCGAGTGGCACCCTCAGCGTTGGATAATGCCAGGAGGATGTGTTTACAGAGGTGCTCGTAGTCCAGGTGAGGGGCTTGGGCAGGCACCCCGGGGAGAGCACGGTGATCCGGGGCAGGGAGGCATGCCCTGTCGAGCAGCCTGCCTGGAGGGACACAGCCCGGGCAAGGTCCCCTGGAGGGAGGAGGCCAGGGAAACGAGGATCTTGGTGTTACTCTGCTGCCTCCTGACCTCCTGGCGTGGCTCCCCGTTGACATAACTCCCCCAGCCACCAGCGGACAGGGTCCTGGTGATGTGCTCCCTCCTGGGACAGCGCCTGAAGGGCCGGCGGTGACATCGTTGGGATTCAGTGTCTGTCTTACCTCTTCACGGAGCCTTTGCTTACCTCTCTGGACGGAAAGAGCGCTTCATTCTCTGTTAGGGTTTAGTCATTGGCTGTTCCTGACGATTTTACCTTGTGTACTGTCGCATTGTCTAAAAGCTGTTAATTCTTTTAAATTTCTAACCAGTTTTGTCTTACTCTCTCAACTCAGTTTTAAACTATGAGAACTGTAGTTTTAATTTTTTTTTCATTCTTTCTGGTACTTTGATGCCTTGCACATATGAATGTTTTCTATAACTTTTTTTAATATACTTTTTATTGATTTTTTTTTACAAAGAGGAAGGGAGAGGGATAAAGAGTTAGAAACCTCCATCAGCCGCCTCCTGCACGCCCCCTACTGGGGATGTGCCCAGCAGCTCCGCTAGGGCTCTTGACCGGAATCGAACCTGGGACCCTTGAGTCCACAGGCCAATGCTCTGTCCACTGAGCCAAACCGGTTTCGGCTCTATAACTTTTTATATTAAAAATGTAAACATTACACAAGTAGAATAGTGTAATGAGCCCCTACTTGCTCACCTCTCCAGTTACAAAATCTGCCAGTCGTCTTTAACCCTCTCTCCCACCAGCCTCCCACCAGGGTAACGTTTTCCATAGCTGCTTTTACATTGATTTCTTGGAGACCGTGCATAGTATGCAAATTAGCATAGTCCATGTTGCTATTAAGCCACTAGGATTGTCTTTGTCATCCTTATTTTCATCTCTTATTCAAATAGATTTTACTTCACTCCACATGCAGTCCCATATACTTATGCACATCGATGGCCTCAGTGAACTCTCTGTGAAAATTTAGAGTTGGCCTTAAAGTCAACCTAACTCTCTGTGTAGACTTTATTACCAACTGTTATCTAATCTGATTAGCAGAGACTTTGTTCTACTGACACTTCACTTTTGCATTGATTTTTACAAGTGTCCCCAAACTGGTTTTTCAGGTACTTCTGGTATATTTTATGTTACCCTGTCTGTTTTAGAAATGCCATTTCTGTACTTATCCCCAACCTGTGCAGCCTCTGCAGGGAGACACGTAAATGCCCAGGGAGATGGGGCACCTGCCACAGGTTTCCCTGAGCACACAGCTTTCCACGTGAGTCTCTTGTCAGCTTGTGTTGTAATGTGCTTTCCTCCTCTTCACTCACAGGGAGCCATTGGCCTGCTCTGCCCCCCTCCTGTCCTGTCCGGGAGTAAAGAGGGACAGCCTGTGGGTGTGCAAAGCTAGCTGAGGTCACATTCCCTGGGCAGGAGGCCTGAGGTCTACAGTAGAGCCCCACGTCTGTGCAAGAAATGGAATGTCCCAGGTCTCCTCCCGTCCGTTTGTATTGAACGGAACGGAAGAAATAAAGCCGGGGAGCAGCCCAGAGGGGAATCCGCAGTCACGGGAGGAGCCACAGCTCCGTGACCTACACAGGTGGAATCTCAGGCAGCAGAGTGACTGAGAACGCCACACGGGGTTTTTCTGGAGAAACAGATGGTTCTCGCAGTCGCTGGTCCCTCGCAGTGGCTGAGGTGGAGTGTGAAGACTTAGACACTTGCTCTTTCTGCCTGAGAAAACCTCGGTGAGGGCGTGCAGATGGTCCTCAGACAGGATTTTTCTCCTCCGGGGTGGTTCAGACGCTGCCTGTTTGTAAGACGCCATGCTTTGGTTTTGCTCTTTTCCTGGGCGGGGGTAGGTAATATGTGCATGAAAGATACTGATTCTGGACAGTGACAGCCCCTAGCCAGGCACAGTCTTGCAGGTCAACCACCCAGACTCCACAGGATAGCATGGAGTGTGATTTTTGACTAGTAAGTCAGCGAGCATCTGTTGTCTTTTGGGAGGTAGTACCCTCAGGTGGTTCAGGGGAGAGAGAGGCTCCAGGGCCACAGGCCCCGATTGCTGGGTGATCATCCCTGTTGTCACGGCTAGAACATGTGAGTGTTGTCAGTCGGGAATAGGGTCGGGGCAAAGGGCACACTAGAGAAGCCAGGTGTGAAAGGTTTGCACTTCTGCCTGATGTGGGCCCAGGCGGAAAGTTAGTGTGCCCGAGAGCAGAAAGTGCGGAGCACCCTGACTGCTGTGAGAGGGTCGGGGAGCCTGTGCTGAGCCCTCTGAGCACTGAGGGGTCTGGCGGGAGTTTGGGTACAGTCCCAGCAGGGGCCACGATGCAACTCCTGAAGTAAGAGTTCAGAGCCTGTGACAGGGTATGGTCTGGGGTCTGCAGCTGGGCCACTAAAACTTTTGCTGGAGTTTATTGAATGTTGTGAGATTTCCAAAACGCACCTGAAATGTGGAAGAACAAAACTTGTTGCTGGAAAAAAAGAAAAGCCTAAACCCAAAAAACTGAGATCCACGTCAACAAATAACCTCACTTTCAGGCAAAGGGAGTGTTTGAAATGAACGTAGTTCTGTCAGGAAGCAGTGTTTAAGATTAGCTGAAAGAGATTGTGTTTTCTGCTGAGTGACTTCCTCAGCCAGACCATCTCTTTCTAAGGACCCGTGCGAATGTGGACAATTAGAATGTCAATTGCTTCCGTCTTCAATGGCCCTTTCCTTTCGGGGGAAAAAAAGTAACATGTATGGGTGACAGCTGACCACTAATGTGAGCTCTGGAAAACCCACAGCGTGGCTTGTGGTTTGTCTTCGGGAAGATGAAGGAAGTAAAAGGAGGAACTGGACGGTTGCTTTCCTTTCACTGCGCCGTGCTTCTCAGAGTTCACTGTGTCCTCCCGATAAGTTAATGACACACCTTCTCAGTTCCCAAGGCTTGAGAGAAGAAAAACGACCATTAATTACATCTGGGGTAAGAAGTAGCATCAGTCATGTATCGGCTCTAGGGATGGTATTTCCACTTAGTAAGTGAGGTGGTTCTGCCCTGGGAATGGCTGTGTTCGTTCAGCCAGTTGTGACCTGGCGTCTCTCTGTGGTCTGTCCCCCTCTCTAGACATGGACGTGAGCAGCAGCGTCGCCATGTTGGTACCAGACATTGGGGAGCAGGAAGCGATATTGACGGCCGACACTGTCATCAGTTCTTCCCTGGACATTGATGGACAGAGTTCAGCTAAAACAGACCCGTTGATCCACGTGATCCAGAAGCTGAGCAAGATAGTGGAACATGAAAAGTCACAGAAATGCCTTTTGATTGGGAAGAAGCGCCCCCGTCCAGGTGCCGGGGCGAGCTCTCCGGAAGCCCAGGAGCTCGGTGAGACTCCGGCGAAAGGCGCCCCGCCCCCTGCTGCTGACCTCAGAAGGACCGAGCCCTCACAGGTCCCTCTGGGCCTGGACGCCCTCACCCCGAGCGACGGGAAGGCCATGTCCTACCAGTGCAGCCTCTGCAAGTTCCTGTCCTCGTCCTTCTCTGTGCTCAGGGACCACATCAAGCAGCACGGCCCGCAGAACGAGGTGATACTGATGTGCTCCGAGTGCCACGTCACCTCCCGCAGCCAGGAGGAGCTGGAAGCCCACGTGGTGAGTGAGCACGAGAACTTTGCCAGCGGCCCCGTCCAACACAGAGCCGAACCGGGCGTGAGCCCCCCCAGCCCCGTGTGCCTGAGGCCCCCGGAGCGGAAGCGCGAAGGCACTCCCGACCTGGCTGTGAGCGTGCGCCGCCCACAGCCGCCCGCCGTCCCCGCCGCGTCTGAGAAGGACAGGGGGCGGCGGAAGTGGTACGCCTACGAGCAGTACGGCATGTACCGGTGCTTGTTCTGCAGCTACACGTGCGGGCAGCAGCGCATGCTGAAGACGCACGCCTGGAAGCACGCCGGGGAGGTGGACTGCTCCTACCCGATATTCGAAAACGAGAACGAGCCCCTGGGCCTGCTGGGCTCCTCGGTGGCGGCGGCGCCCGGCGGGGTGGACGCCGTGGTCATCGCCATCGGAGAGAACGAGCTGAGCATCCACAACGGGCCGGCGGTCCAGGTCCAGATCTGCAGCTCGGAGCCTCTGGCCGCGGCGTCGGCCCTGCCGGGGGCGGAGCGAGACCCGGGTCTCCGCGGGTCGGTGGCCCTCGGGCCTCACGAGGAGGACGTGTTGGAGGTGATCTCGGAGGCGGAGGAGAGCCTGATGGCCGACAGCCTCCTCTCGTCGGCACAGAAGATCATCAGCAGCAGCCCCAGCAAGAGAGGCCACGTGAACGTGATCGTGGAGCGGCTGCCCAGCGCCGAGGAGAGCGTGTCGCAGACGCCTTTCCTGGCGAACGCCGCGCTGGAGGGGGGGAGCCTCCCAGGCCCTCCGGGGCCCCCGGCAGGCTCTGAGGGGCGGGAGGAGGCCTTCCGCGCCGATCAGTGTACCGTCGACATCGGGGGGCTGATCATAGGTTGGAGCAACGCCGAGAAGAAGGAGAGCGAGCTGATCCATCAGGGACTGGCCCCCGATGAGAACGCCCCGCCCGGCCGCCGGAGGACGAACTCCGAGTCCCTTCGGCTGCACTCGCTGGCGGCAGAAGCCCTGGTCACCATGCCCATCAGGGCCGCCGAGCTCACGAGAGCCAACCTTGGGCACTACGGGAACGTCAGCCTCTTAGACCCAGACACCGGGCAGAGGCAGGTGGACAGCACCTTGGCGGCCTACTCCAAAATGATGTCGCCCCTCAAAAACTCTTCCAACGGGTTAGCGGGTTTTAACCAAAGCAGCTGCCCCTTGGTGGCGCTCCCAGAGGGCAGGCAGGAGCTGTCGGACGGGCAGGTGAAGACGGGCATCAGCGTGTCCTTGCTCACTGTCATTGAGAAGCTGCGGGAGAGGACGGACCAGAACGCCTCGGACGAGGACATCCTGAAGGAGCTGCAGGACAACGCCCAGTGCCAGCCCAGCGGCGAGGCCGGCCTGGCGGGCGGCGGCGTGGTGGAGTACATCCCCAATGCCGAGCGGCCCTACCGCTGCCGCCTTTGCCACTACGCAAGCGGGAACAAGGGCTACATCAAGCAGCACTTGCGGGTCCACCGGCAGCGGCAGCCCTACCAGTGCCCCATCTGTGAGCACGTGGCCGACAGCAGCAAGGAGCTGGAGAGCCACATGATCCACCACTGCAAGGCCCGGCTGTACCAGTGCAAGCGCTGCGCCGAGGCCTTCCATTATAAGGTACGTGCCCAAGGGCTAGCGGGGACCCAGACTCAGAGCGGGGACAGGCGTGGTGGGCACGGCCCATCGGGAAACAGACCTTGTCGATGGGGACTGGAATTGGGCCATTGGGACTTCTGGGCGGGACTCTCCCTGGCCGCCTCTGGCCTTAGGTGGTGTTTTCGTGTCCCTCAGAACGTGTGGCTTCTACAGTGCGGGGGTGTGCAGCGGGGACAGCGTGCACACACACAGATGCGCAGATGTGACCCACGTCTGCAGGGCACGGCCCCGAAATGCAGGTCGTTCCCTCCACGCTGCACGGCCAGCCGCAGTGCCTCGTCTCGCTGCAGAAGGAAGAGAGGGCTGGATGAGACAGGGCCGTGGACGTAGGGCCACGGGTTAGCTGTGTGGCGGGTTCAGGAACTTTAAAGGTCGCTGTGACTGTGACTTTCACCTCATGTGCGACCTCAGCCAACAACCAGCACGAAATGCTGTTTTTGTAAAGGAAACTTGCATTCTTTGGGTCGGTGACTTAGGGCTTTTTCTTCGATAGGCCAGTTGACGGGAGAGTATTTTTTGCTTTCTTAAAGGGCCCCCTGGGAAACAGAGACGTGGACTTTCTCTCCGCTGTTTTGCACTGTGGGCCCTGCGTGGCTGGCAGTGAGAGGGTTCAGGAAGGAAAGGCCTTTGAGGGAGATTCTGCTCCACTCAGATTGCCCTCCTGGGATCTGGAATGGCCTCGGCCACTGGACCAAGGGGGCAGGTGGAGGGAGGCGTTCAGTGGGGGCGGGCCCAGCCCCAGGGGTGCCTACAGCGACTATGCTCTTGACTCCTGGGATGCAGCTGCGGGAGGCCAGCAGTGTCTGGTGGGATTTCTTTCTGTGGAAGCGCTGACTTTGGGAGCCCTCCAGCCCCTCCCTGGGCCTGTCCACGGGGTGAGTGCACACCCCACGCCAGGACCCAGGACAGGCCCCAGAGAGAACTGCCTTCCTGATGCTCCCCAGCGGTCTTCCCATAAACTGCCGACGGCTCCGCTAACGACGGGTGTGTGTGCCTTTGAAGCGCTGGTGGTGGGCTAGGTCCCAGGCCATGGAGGCACGGCTCCTGTACCTGCAGTGAGCTCACTGGGATTGCTGTTCATTTCTCCCGTGTCCAGAGTCAGCTGAGGAGCCACGAGAGAGAGCAGCACAGCCTTCCAGATCCCCTGTCAGTCGCCGCTTCTGCTGAGCCCAGGATTCCCAGGGACACCGCTGAGGCCAAGTGTGCCCAGGAAGGTAGGTGTGTGTTCCCACACGGGCTGCACGGCTCGCGTCCCAGGGGAGAGGCGCCCTGAGCAGTCTGTCAGGGGGCGTTTCAGGACAAAAGCTGCCTCTGTCTTCCTCCATCGTGCATGTGGGTTCTGGTCTCCTCCTGGGACGCTGAGTCCTGAACCAGGTACTACGAGTGCTTCCTCAGCTCCACCTTGTGAGGATCTGACCCCGACGCTCCTGCTGTCCCATGAGAGCCAACGGCACGTGAGCCTTAGTGCCAGCCCGAGAGCCAGGGAAGCCGCAGCCTGCCCCTCCCCCAGCCAGCTGACCCGAGAACACAGCTCACAGATGGCAGCCCCCTCAGATCTAACTGAGGCCCCTGCTGCGATCGCATCGTAACCAAGGCTGCTGCCAGCTGTCCTCGGCGCTCTTTAAAACACGGCGCCAGATCTCTGTCTGCACGCGGCAGGTACCGCGCGGGCCAGGCTCGGCTGATAGGAATGTCAGCATCCACAGTTCCACGCGCGCCATGAAAAGGCGGGCCCGCCTCCGGAGAACCTGGGCTGACGCGTGCTGAGCCGCGCCTCCCGGCGCCAGCTCACTTAAATCGATAAACTCCAGGTGTCTCCAGTGTGGTGCATCGTGTTTATGGGGAATAAAACATATTGGGGTGGCTTTCCTTTTTAGATTTCCTGAGAATTAAAGTGAGAAACAATTGCAGAGTGAAATGTTTTCCTGTAATGTTCATCACATTATACCCAGCATGCATAACCGACGCGGAATGTTTCCTAGAGGAGCGTGCTGACACCCGCATCCCCTGTCAAGCAGCTGTCACCCCTGCACACGTCTCCCAGACAAAAGGAGTTTATGACAGAGCATCTGCCTCTGCAGAGATGGCTGAGCTAGACAGTTTGCTTCCTTTCTGCAGAATAGCCGAGTGCTCCTCTCGCTTTATACATTCTGCTCCCCATCCCTGTGAGGAGCCTTAAAACATTTGATAGCTTTGGGCCGTGAATCCCTAATGGCAGGATAAAGTCAGTCCTGCTCAGTGGCACTGCCTGCGGTGAACACAGGGCTGGAACATGTCTTTTCAAACAGTCATCTCACCATCCAAATGGGCCGTTAACAAGTTAAAACTCACCATGTTGATGGAAAGATTAACATGTGAGCTCAAAATTAAAGTAACCAGTTCATTATTACTATATGGCGAGCTGTCCACCATCAGCATCTCTGCCACGTTCCCTCTTGTAGCCGCCTAGGGTGGAGTATGGATTTCACATGCAGGCCAGGCCTTCCCCACCGGCCCACTCGCCCGTCTTTGTCCTCAGACGGACGACCGCCGGGGCGCTTTCTTCATTCCAAGTCTGGTCGTCAAACCAAAGAACAAGTTCCTAGCTCCCAGAGAAGGGAAAGCTTAGTCACTGGCATTCGCTGACACTTGAACCGCTCCGCGATCTCGTTAAAGCAGAGGGAGGGGTGCGCCCTGTGTCCGTCGCTGCCCGTTAGGACGGCACGGGCACCTCAGGGCACATTTCAGCCCAGAGACACAGGGCCATGGTACTTGGGACGTGTGTTCTGCCCAAGTCAGGGCCCTCCTGGCTGGCCCAGTGCCGGGGGCACAGTACAGGCTGCAGAGCCGGTGAGGAGCCCAGGGACCAGGACAGATGGTGCTCCGCCAGCGCCCCGCGCAGAGCACCTCCTCCGTGCGCGCTTCCTCGTGAGATCTAAGTGAACGGTTCTGGGTCACAAACCTGC
Organism: Lasiurus cinereus; assembly: GCA_011751065.1. Taxonomy (NCBI): domain Eukaryota; kingdom Metazoa; phylum Chordata; class Mammalia; order Chiroptera; family Vespertilionidae; genus Lasiurus; species Lasiurus cinereus. The sequence goes on from JAAGEH010000340.1 coordinate 1,076,550, forward strand.
AGTTTGCCAAGCCCTGGGAGTCGCTGTAAACACAGCAGCCAGGTGCCTGCCCACAGGGGTCAGCAGCCAGGACACGTCAGAGACTTCCCAGGAGCCTGCAGGTGCAGCGGAGGAAGAACACAGTGCCCCTGGCGTGCTGGCCGCACTGGAATCCTCCGGTCGCTCCGTTTTGTAGATGAGAGAGCCACGTCCCCATGTTGTTTAAACGAATACCTTTCACATTAACTGTGTATCCTGGTTAATTCAGCGGCTAGTAGTCAGCGGGCACTGCCATCAAATCCATTCTCTTAGAATTTTGTGTGAGGTTATGTAGAGACCAACCCTTTGTACCTGTGTCTCCCAATCAGGTGATGTTCACTTTATATCTGCTGGTGGTCCAGGTCCAGGCGACCTGTGAGCCATTCTCTGACTTGTTAACTTGATCTTGAGAGAGCCTGCATGGAGGTATTAGTGCTGTTGGTGTAAATGCTCGTTGGCAGTGGGATGTAAGTGCTGCCATTTGACTCCCAGGAAAGCCTGTCACTAACACTCTGACATGCCTTGTGCAGAGAATAAGTCTTCAGTCCAGAAACAGTACAGATGTGACGTGTGTGATTACACAAGCACCACCTACGTTGGCGTCAGAAACCACAGACGGACCCACACCTCGGACAAGCCGTACAGGTGAGTGTGATGACCCTGGTTCCAGTGCTTGTGCTCCAGCACTTAGTGACGAAGAGGAGCGTGCACGTTATTAAACGCTCACGCACTTGTCCGACACGGGTTGGAGGCTCAGCAGCGCTCGCAGGTGTTGGTTAGTGGGTTAAAGACGATGCATTCTAAGCTGGCTTCCCGGCCCCAGCCTGTGTCTGGTTGGAATGAGGGACGTGCCTGTGGCTGTCAGTGCCGGGTTCCAGTTTCATGGAACCGTCAGAGAGCAATGTTCAGTCACTGGGGCCCGGAGTATTCCAGCAAAAGAGTCTTCACGCTTAAAAGCAATACTGTTCCCTGGGAAAGATTCTGTTTTGGGAGATTAATCTATCGTGTAGAACAAGATCCTTTTATCGCTTGGTTTTCCGTAGCGGCGGATTCTAGTAGTTTTCAGGACGTAGCAGCGTGCTCAGTGATGGAGAGACACTGACGGACAGAAGTCATGATTCCTCAGTAACTTGGCCTCTTGAGCACAGACCGCGGCTTTCAGTGCCCGCTGGTCCCGCTGGCGGCCGGAGAACCCGGTTCCGCCCGGAGAACCCGGTTCCACCTGGTGAGGCCGGCAGCACGGGGATGCGGGGCCTGGGCCCGCACTCGCCCGTGGACACGCGTTTCCTGTGCCAGCTCTCCCCGGGCCCCGGGTGCCGCGCGGGTGAGTGTGGGAGGCCTGTGAGGTCTCGGTGAGCCCTGACAGAACCCGCCTCACGGCTCTGCTTCCGCCCCGCGGGCCCCCCCGCCGCAGGTGCTCCCTGTGCGGGTACGTGTGCAGCCACCCGCCCTCCCTGAAGTCGCACATGTGGAAGCACGCCAGCGACCGCAACTACAACTACGAGCAGGTGAACAAGGCCATCAACGACGCCATCTCCCAGAGCAGCAGGTAGGACCCCGCGCGCGGCCCGGCCATCCGCGTCAGCACAGGCCTCGCTATCACTCGCTCACGGCTGGTGCTTTGTTTGGTTTAAGGGTTCTAGGCAAGTCCCCCGGAAAGACTCTGTTAAACAGCGGTGACGAAGGAGCTGACCCCCCCACGGGGGGCGTGGACACGGTGGTGTCATCCTCGGAGCCGACGCCCCCGGCTCCCCCCGAGCGCGAGAAACTGAGCCCCGCAGGGAACGCCTCGTGCCGCCCGGACAGGAGCCCCGGGGCAGCGCCCCCGGGCATGGAGTGCTGCGTCTTGCTCTTCTGCTGCTGCATCTGTGGCTTCGAGTCCACCAGCAAAGAGAACCTGCTGGATCACATGAAGGAGCACGAGGGGGAGATTGTCAACATCATCCTGAACAAGGAGCCCAGCACAGCTCTCCACACGAGCTAGACCACGTCTCACCGCCGCGGGCGCCGGCAGACGCGGGAGGGAGGGCTGACATTCGTGACTTTGGAACCAAATGGGTCATGTAATCAAAGGAATTCCAAATGGATGAGAGCAATAATATTTAAGTATTCTGAGTGAGGGGAAATGGGTGGGGGAGGAAGCAAAGATGTGACCCTGGATCAACCCTCTGTTACCTCTTGTTAGTGTGGGTGTATTTATTACTAAAAGCTTTTTACGTGTAGAAACGCAAACAGAAGAGCTAAGAAAGGGTTTTTCAGGAACTGTCCTAAAACCATTGCTATAAAAGCCGACACAGTCTCAAGCGGGGCTTGGTTTTCTTCCTTTGCAGCGAGACAGCGGCTATGCAGGGAGGGCTTGCCAGCGTTCTGAGTCTTCCCCCAACAGAGAGGAAGTGTTAGATGCTCTGTCTCAGATACGTTGCTTTACTCCTTCCAAAAAAGGAAAGGAAGGAGACCTCTGAATCGACACCTCGATTGTAACTAGGCATTTAAGGAGTGACTGTCTTAAATGTACAGGGTTTCCTGTGGGCACTAGCCTCAATCAGACGTTGGGGTTCCTATCGCTGTCTCAGCCCAGGGCAGGTGCCCCCCGAGGTTCCGTGCGGATCTGATAGATCACCAGGGCGTCTCGGCAATGACACAGCCGTTGGCCCCTCTTCTGAACCAGTCCGAGCGCTTCGCTGGGAGAGTCTATTAAAACAACAAAGTATACAGATTTGCACTCGATCATCAGACCTTGGAAGTAGTTTGAGCTCTCTTTTTTTTTTTCCCAATAGTTTGATCTCTTAAATAAAAATCATTTGGGGGAAGAAGGGTGAGATCCAGCATCTGTTAGAATGAGGGCTTTGAGGTTTTACTTCCCTGGAGTTCATTGATTTAGTTACACTTAGCTTAAGAGATGTAAACACATGTGGTTAAAATATGAAAATTCGGGTGGTTTACAAAGCTTTTAATAACAAAGAACATTTGGCAAGTCTGCAGGGTTTCTTCTTCCTAGGAAATTCCTCCTGTCGGCTTTTGCTTTGGAGCGCGCCTCAGATAGAGGTGACCTCTCATTTTTTACGCGTTTTGTATTAGTGCGTTCTCCAGAGCCGAGAGGACGGGGTGTTTTGTGTTGGCATTGGTCGTTGGGTCATTTACTTACGCCTCTTTTGGTCGAAGGAAACTGTGCCCACGGTCGGAGGCGGTGCCATGCGGCCGCCTCCTGGTGCTCTTCCTGAACGGCTCCTGCCCCGGCGCCGATCAGCGGGAATGGGGAGGACAGGCTTTCAGTGTGATGCTCTAGGGACACGTTTCGGGACAGAGCGCTCCTCCCGAGTCCGGGTGTGGCCTGGAGGAGTGCACGTTGCTAAGGTAGCATTAGTGGGGCCAGGCGTCATTTCATTTCATGCTGACTTAAGCACACGGAATGGGTCGTTACTGGGCAGCATTTCAGTGTAGGTAGCTCTAAGTTATTTATGGAAGTTCCTCCATTCCTGATATGTGGGTTTACAAAGATAAAACAAGTTCATACATCGGAAATTATATTCCCCAAGTCCACTGCCTGTGGATTTATGTTCATTTCCTCCTGTTTTCAGAATTAAAACAATTTCATTTCAAGTTCAAATATTTCAAATAGTTCCATTATTATCACTTACATTGTTACCACTCAGTCCACACTCCTCCATTGCTTGTAGCTATGACCCAGTATTTCTTTACAAAAATCTCTGATTCTAAAAATTAACAACCTTCGAGGAATTTTGTTTTATAAATTTTCCTTGGCTTTAATTTTATGTAATCATCTGGAAAATACGAATAGCCAAAAAAATCCCAACTGTTGGATTTTTAAATTTTCTTTCTTCATTTGTACTTCCATTGATTGTTACTTAAATTTTTCATTTGGAATCATGGATTTAAACTTAGTATCCCAAGCTCGTGGGATAAAAACTAGCCCAGAAATTCAAAGTCTTTTAATGTTCATCTGGCCTAGACAATCCTCCAAAGCTCTCTCCTGGCCTGTAGGGGGAGCCACATACCCAAGGCATTCTCCTTACCGGTGTGTGGCCAGCCTTAAGCATGCAGTGGTAATTGAGGAAGAGAGAGGTATTAGAGTAACCAGCAGGAGTCCCCTTTCTAGGAATAACATTTTGTTTACTGGCTCGGACCTGTTGCCAGACAAAACCTTTTGTCCTCCACTATGAACACTTGATAATTCTAAGAGTTTGATAGTGAAAATAGTTTTTCAAATAAACTTTACTTGGATAAGTCAGAGGTGAGGAGGGGAAGGTGATGCATGTGCCCATGATAAGGAACACTTTTCGGGGCCCCACCGTTTCCCCTCTTTCATCTCTAGTAAAATCCAGAACACACCGGCCAGGTTCCAAAGTGCCAACAACACTCCGGTGATCGGGAGGCGCCACGTGGTAGTGACACTTGCACAGCCTTCGCCCAGGCCTTCCATCCTGTGCGAGGCGGCTGTCGGTGGCCGGGTGTTGCCTCTCTTTCCTCACAGGGCAGGGGAGGGCATCCACGTTTACATTGTGTCTCCGGCAGTGTAATGCGGCTTGGCAAAGACAGACTCCCCTGGCGAGACTCGGCGTGTTTTCAGTTTTCCTAGTCACGTATTTAACCTTTTTTTTTTTTTTTTATTGTACAGCAAGGTGCTCTAAGTCATATTCTATAAAATATATTTAATAGAAACTTGAGTTTGCTATTCAAGGACATGAAGACATGTATTTTTTTAAGAAATGAGTATTGTGTAACACTATAGCATTGCTTCTGTAGCCAAAGTCTGAACATTTCCGGAACACTGACATGGGAAGACTATACAGTTCATCCCGACAATGTGTAAAATGGGATGGTTTGCATTTTGTGGAATTATCCTGCACAGCGAGCTGCATGCCTTAATGCCCGAAACTCCAGCGTGGTGTTCACGGCAGAGCGGCTTGCCTGCTCACCAGTGAGGCAGAGCCGCCGTGCACGCCAGCTGCCTTCGGGAATACTGTACAATGTTAGAATAATTTATTTTGCTTTATAGGAATTTGTCATGTATTGACTTTAATATTGTATTTTGGTAATAAACTTTTTGTTAAAAACACTTGCCTCGAGCCATTATTAGCCAAAGGTTCTATCTGTACTTAACCTTGGAAAATACCGATTTGATCGCTCAGAAGGTTAGGTGTAGACAGTGAATTCCCAAGGAGTCAGCTAAGGCGTAGGATCGCCCTCCGGTAACTCGTCCACCGAATGCTGACTAGCACCACGCGATTGTGAGAGCTCAGCCAGTTTGGAAAGCCTTTTCCTCGCTGCACGTTCCTTCTGGCTTCCTGCTCCCATCCTCACAGGCTTTCCATTCCCCTGGAAAGTTCCAGACTAGCTGGGTGCACGGAAGTCGCGTTCCTGACGAAAGACCAATGGCGACATCGGTGCTGCTCCGGCCACGGGGTGGTCCACACCAGAGGTTTCCTCGCGTTGGGTTTGCTGCGTTGGGACGTGAAGCGAACCTCATGACTGCCACTGTCTGGTTGTCCATTTGTGCCCAAGTATCCTGGGCCGCCTTCTTTCAACACACCGTGGGCCCATCGTTTCATTGCGAGCTTTGCCCAGGGGTCAGTTAAGTTACTGTTATTGAACAAGTACAAAAGCCGCTTTCCCTAAATGTTAAAGGCACACTTTGAAATTAAATGCCCATTGTATTTTGAACCCATTGTTATTTATTACATGTTCTTACAAGCAAATGTTTTTTTATAAAAGTACGGTACTTTTTTTTTTTTTACAAACACTCTCATATGAAGCGAGAATTCTCCCGACCTGTCTGTAATGTGTTAACATGTCTGAGGCCCAGTGTTCCCTCATAATAGCCGTGACCCCTCATCCTGCCTCCTTAGGGGGCCACAACTAGGTCCCCTCTCTTTCCAGAACCAAACTCCACTCTGCACTAAGCTCCGGCTTCACTGTAGAAAGCCCAGCACGGAGGAGGGCAGTGTGGGAGTCATCCTGACATGTGGCCATTGAGCACAGATGCCACGGGTGTGCCATACGTGTGCGAGACACCGGTTTTAAAGACTTGGTACCAAAAAAAAAAATGGACGGTATCTCAATGATTTTTTTTTATGTTCTTTACATACTAAAATGACATTCTGGATTAAATGTCATTAAAATTTATTCACCTGTTTTTTATCTTTTTTAATGTGACCAGAAAGTTTTGCACGCCTGGCTCACGTTGAGTTGCTGGTGGGCACCCCTACAGAAGACGATTACATGACAGCCCTGTGTCAAACCTGGCCCTCCTCCACTTCTGTAGGTGACGTTTCATTGGGACGCAGCCATGGCCCTGGCTTACATGCTGCCTGTGGCTTTTCTCAAGTGAGGGCAGCAGCATGGAGAGCTTGTGACAGATGGTACAGCCCACCAGGCCCAAATTAGTCCTGTGGGAAAAGTATGCTCTGTGCTTTTAAGCCCCCAGAGAGGAAAGCTTTTTTTAAAATATGTTTTTGATTTCCAAGAGGGAGAGCTAGAAACATGAATCATTGATCAGCTGCCTCCTGCACGCCCCCTACTGGGGAATCAAGCCTGAAGCAGCCATGTGCCCTTGACAGGAATGGAACCCAGGACCCTTTAGGCCAGCAGTTCTCAACCTGTGGGTCGAGACCCCTTTGGGGTTGAACGACCCTTTAACAGGGGTCGCCTAAGACTATTGGAAAACACCTCTTTTCCACCGCTCCTCGGTGTAGCAAAATGTAGCCATGTAGTTTACTGTTGTTATATGAAGACTGTTACCCATGCTACACCACGATTCAAGACATTTCATTTATTTGTAATTAGAAATATTTCACAATATATAATTACTTGTTATTGTGATTAATCCCTATGCTTTAATTATGTTCAATCTGTAACAATGAAAATACATCCTGCATATCAGATATTTATATTACAGTTCATAACAGTAGCAAAATTACAATTGTGAAGTAGCCACGGAAATAATGTTATGGTTGGGGGTCACCACCCCATGAGGAGCTGTCTTAAAGGGTCGCGGCATTAGGAAGGTTGAGAACCACTGCTTTAGGCGGACCCTTCAGTCCGCAGGCTGACGCTCTCTCCACTGAGTGAAACCAGCCAAGGTGAGAAGAAAGCTTTCTATGGCACCACTTCAGGACTAAACTATTCCTTCTCAGTATTTTTACAAAGTGCTCCTGGTCTCCGAGAGGCCTCATCCACAATCCACAGTTCCCTGCGTCGTCATGGCTGCTAGGGAAAACCAAACAACGTGTTTAAAAGAACCACACAGCCGAAACCGGTGTGGCTCAGAGGATAGAGCGTCGGCCTGCGGACTGAGAGGTCCCAGGTTCGATTCCGGTCAAGGGCATGCATCCTGGTGGCGGGCACATCCCCAGTGGGGGGCGTGCAGGAGGCGGCTGATGGATGTTTCTAACTCTCTATCCCTCTTCCCTCCTCTCCGTAAAAAAACAATAAAATATATTTAAAATAAATAAAATAACCGCCCAAGTAAAGACGAATGCGCCCTGGCCGGTTTGGCTTGGTGGATAGAGCATCAGCCTTCGGACCCAAGGATCCCAGTTCCGACTCCGGTCAAAGGCACGGGCCTGGGTTGCAGGCTCCTTGCCCAGCCGGGGCCCTGCCTGCTCGGGGCACCTGCAGGAGGCCACCCGTCTCTGTCTCCCCCTCCCTTCCCCTCTCTCCCAAAACCAATGGGAAGCCAAAACCGGTGTGGCTCAGTGGATAGAGCGCCCGCCTGCGGACGGAAGGGTCCCAGGTTCGATGCCGGTCAAGGGCAGGGACCTTGGTGGCGGGCACATCCCCAGTAGGGGGGCGTGCAGGAGGCAGCTGATCAATGTCTCTCATCGATGTTTCTAATTCTCAATCCTCCCTTCCTCTCTATAAAAAAATCAATAAAATATATTGGAGGAGGGAGCAGGAGGAGTGAACGAATGGATGGATGAATGAGTGAGTGAACGAATGGATGGATGGATGAATGAGTGAGCGAACGAATGGATGGATGAATGAGTGAGTGAATGAATGGATGGATGAATGAGTGAGTGAGTGAACGAATGGATGGATGAATGAGTGAGTGAACGAATGAATGAGTGAGTGAACGAATGGATGGATGGATGAATGAGTGAGTGAACGAATGAATGGATGAATGAATGAGTGAGCGAACAAATGGATGGATGGATGAGTGAACGAATGGATGGATGAGTGAGTGAACGAATGAATGGATGGATGAATGAGTGAATGAATGGATGAATGAGTGAATGAATGAGTGAATGAATGAGTGAACGAATGGATGGATGAATGAATGAGTGAACGAATGGATGGATGGATGAATGAATGAGTGAACGAATGGATGGATGGATG
>JAAGEH010000340.1:1089922-1124125 GCA_011751065.1 Lasiurus cinereus
GCGGGGCACAGCCGCCTGCCCTGCGGTTCTCCCCCCTCCCACCCTCCAGCCAGGCTCGCTGCTGGGCCCCGGGGTGGGGGACGGGGTGGGGGGCGGGGGGGCAGGCAGCTGTGGGGTTCAGGGCCGGGCTGCCGGGTCTCAGCGGCCGCCTGCTGGTTCTCGCGTGGGGTTCCGTGGGGGGTTCCGGGAGCTTCGCTGGGGCTGGACCTGTGAAGGGGGGTGCCATTCACCCCGCTGCCCCGCAGGTGCCTCTGCAGGAGCCTGGGAAGAGCCATGCTGACACCATGATGTCCATCAGGCAGAGGAAAGGAGTCCGAGCCTCAGACGCGTCCGGGGAGGACGCAGCCCAGCAGGAGGAGGAGGAGGCGGCGGCGCTGGAACCTCAGCTGCCCTCCGGTGGGTGATGCGCTCGGCTTTGGCCTTTGGGGTCGCTGGCCCTCTGCGCCTCTGGCACTCCCACGAGATAACTCCCCGCCGAGACCCCACTTGTCCGGACACCCCGACATTGCAGTCTGATGAATGAGTTAGCACACCTGAGGGTCTGAGACAGGACTGTGCAATAATTATTATTTTTTTTACATATTTTTATTGATTTCACAGAGGAAGAGAGAAGCATCGATGATGAGAATCACAGATGGGCTGCCTCCTGCATGTCCCCCCTCTACTCCCCCAGGGATGGAGCCTACAACCCAGGCATCTACCCTTGACCGGAATCGAACCCGGGACCCTTCAGTCCGCAGGCCGACGCTCTATCTGCTGAGCCGAATTGGCCAGGGCGGTCTGCGCAATTTTTTATTTTTAAGTGTATTTTATTGATTTTTTACAGAGAGGAAGGGAGAGGGATAGAGAGCTAGAAACATGGATGAGAGAGAGAGACATCGATCAGCCGCCTCCTGCACACCCCGCACTGGGGAATGTGCCAGCCACCAAGGTACATGCCCCGGACCGGAATCGAACCCGGGACCTTTCAGTCCGCAGGCCGACGCTCTATCCACTGAGCCAAGCCAGTTTCGGCTGCGCAGTTCTTTACCGACTTCGTTCTTTATCGGTTTGGTTTTTCCAGAAGGTTGTACCGGTAGAAGATTGTGGAAGATCCTGTCGTTTACGGTCGGCGGAGCCGTCGCCCTGGGTGCTGGACTGCTGACGTCTGTCTACCTGGCCACCTTACACGAAAACGACTTATGGTTTTCCAACATAAAGGTACGGGGTGTCTGTGAGCCTCGCGTGAGATCCTCCATCAGTGGGTCCCACAGAGAATTCAGTCCCTTAAACAGTTTGGTGGTGGAGGAAAAAGACTTTGCGGTTTTTTTGTAAAATAAGATGAGAATCTTTTTTTTTTTAAATAAATCTTTATTGTTCAGATGATTACAGATGTTCCTCTCCCCCCACCCCATAAACCTCCCCTCCATCTGATTCCCCCACCACCACTGTCCTCATCCATAGGTGTAAGATTTTTGTCCAATTTCCCGAGAATTGTCAGTCTACTCCCTTTCTCTGCCCCTGATTCTGTTATATTCACCAGTTTATTCTGTTCATCAGACTTTTTTATTCACTTGTTTTTTTAGGTTCCACTTGTTGGTAGATGGGTACTTGTTGTCGCTTTGTTATTCATAATCTTTGTCTTTACCTCTTTCTTCTTCTTCCTCTTCTTAAAGAGTACCTTTCAGCATTTTATATAATACTGGTTTGATGTTGATGAACTCCTTTAGCTTTTTCTTATCTGTGAAGTTCTTGATCTGACCTTCAATTCTAAATGATAGCTTTGCTGGGTAGGGTAATCTTGGTTGTAGGTTCTTGCTATTCATAACTTTGAATATTTCTTCTGTTGGCTAGTATTAGAGAGAGAAAAAGAGAGGAGGGGGAGGAGGAGGAGGAAGGAAGGAATTCGAAGGAAGGAAGGAAGGAGTTCTAAAGGCAGTGCTCTGAGCCATGGAGCCTCCGCCCAGTGGTCGCCGCAGTGTGTCCAACTGGGTATGCGTGTGGCCAGGGGCCGGCCGGGAATCCTGGGGAAGGAGCCCTAATTCTCATCCCCAAGGAAGGGAGGAGAAGGAGAGAGAGAAGCATCCATGATGAGAATCACTGGTCGGCTGCCTCCCGCACACCCTCCGCTGGGGATCGAGCTGCAATCCCAGGCATGTGCCCTGACCGGGCATCAAACCGTGACCTCCTGGTTCATCACAGTTCAGTGCTCAGTCACCGAGCCACCCCAGCCGGCCCTCGCGTTTTCTAACCTGGCATCGTTTTCAGAACAAGCGTATTACGTAAGGCAAGTTACCTACTGACAGTGTTTTTGAACCAAATATGCCCTTTTTCTTTTTGTAACCTGTGACCTTCTTACTTACCAGCGTGGTGTCTCATGACTGGCTGCTTACGCAGGTAAAATTCAACCTTCCAGGGCCAAGAATGTCTCCTCTGGGAGAGCATCCAAAAGAAACAGCGTGGGACCTAAAGGTGGTTCCCACATAGAGCGTTTGCCAAAACACCTGGGGCTTTGGTTCCCTTGTTGTAATGACAGATTCATTACCTCGCCGATTTCTGGCAGGCTTGTGGCACAGCAGGTATCATTATACCGTCATACAAATTATCAGGATCCGCCGAAACCGGCCTGCGGGCTGAAAGGTCCCAAGTTCGATTCCGGTCAAGGGCATGTATCCTGGTGGCGGGCACATCCCCAGGGGGGGGCGTGCAGGAGGCGGCTGATCGATGTTTCTCTCTCATCAATGTTTTCTAACTCTCTATCTCTCTCCCTTCCTCTCTGTAAAATATCAATAAAAAAAAAAAAAAGAAACAAAATTATTAGGATCCCTACCCTTTAGTGAGGATTGCTCGTTTTTCTTGGTCAGGACGAATCTCCCTCCCCTATGTCTCTTTAAAACGGAACGTTTATAAACAGGTTCCCTGGAATTAAGCCGTTTCCTGTCTACTGATTAGCCCGGTATTTTGAAGAAAGACTCAGATACCCCTGTGTGTGTGGGCACACAGCGGAAACCAGGTGCTGGTGACTGAAGCGTAAGGGAGGGTGCAGGTGAATCCCATAGCTTAGCTTTAAACGGTCAGGTCTCCGGTCGGCCAGCAGGTGTTTGTAGATGGGAGGGAGCGGGGAAGGGAGGGAGGGGGAGACTGGGAGGGAGAGGGATGGAGGGAGGGGGAGAGGAAGAAAGGAGAGGCCCGTCAGATGCAGTGTCCAGTGGGAGGGCTGGTTTGGCGCTTCAGGCGCCGCAGTCTAATGCCGGTCTTTCCTTGAAGTCATTTTCTTTAAAGTGCTACCTCCTTAGACCCTTCCGTTTCCCCAGCACGTAAGCGTTCAGTGATGAGGAAAGGCCGTTCGAGTTGATGGCCGAAAGCACTCGGGACACTGGATCCTCTCCGTCTTTTTCCCCCCGCCTGCCAGCATTTCCCTTTATGTGATGTCACAGAATTTGAACATCTTCCCGTTGAATCCTCTTCCAGAGCAGGGAGTCTGCAGACTGGGTAGGGTGAGTCCCCACACAGCGTGGCAGCCACAGGGAGAGAGAGACCAGGGCTGGTCACTCAGGGTCAGCCCAGTGGGGGTGCCGACCGGCGTCCAGGCGCCTCAACGCTTGCCAGCTCTCAGGGCCACAGCTCCAGGCACCCCGCGGGCGAGGGGCGTGCCTGCTGACGGACGGGCCCGGGCCTGCCAGACAGTAACCGTGCCTGTGCCGGGAATACGCTTGCCCAGGGCTCGCTTCCCAGCGCCGGACGGGGAGCAGCTGTCTTCCTGCGAGCGGCTGCTTGCGGGTGAGATGATTGGTTGGCCTCGTTCGGAAACAGATTACAGCGACCCGGCTCGTCCTTTTTATAAGCGACCATTTGTATAAGTTTTGTTTTTGTTTTTGGTTTTTTTTACAGAGAGGAAGAGGGAGGGAGAGTTAGAAACATCGATTAGAGCAGTGGTTCTCAACCACTAGCAGGGTCGCCTAAGACCATGGGAAAACACAGATATTTACTTTTATGACTCATTAACAGTAGCAAAATTACAGTTATGAAGTAGCAACAAAAATAATTTTATGGCTAGGGGTCACTACAACATGAGGAACTGTATTAAAGGGTCACAGCATTAGGAAGTTTGAGAACCACTGGATTAGAAAGAAACATCCATCAGCTGCCTCCTGCACGCCCCCCCACGGGGGATGTGCCCGCAACCAAGGTACATGCCCCCGACCGGAATTAAACCTGGGACCCTTGAGTCCACAGGCCGACGCTCTATCCACTGAGCCACACCGGTTAGGGCTACGTGAGATTTTACAAACCGAATGAAATATTTCCTTTGCACGTTTGGGGTCATTTGTCCGAAAGGACTTGCTCCCCTCCGCGTTGGCCAGGAGACAGGTCGCTCGCTCGTTCTGAGCGCTCCTGTGTTTTTGTCTTGATGCTTTCCTTTTAGCGCTCCGGTTAAATGACCGGGTTCACGACCACAACGCGGTGTGAGCTGTACCGTTCCTGAAGAATACAGTTCCTTTGTCTTTCCCCTTCTTTCCATTATTATCTTTAGAGAGGACGCTTGCCGTCTCTCCGCATCCGCATCGCTTTTCCCGGCGGCGGAACCTGCGCGCGGAAAGCGGGAGGTGTCTGCTCGTTCTGTTCTGCATCCTTGAGCGGCAGCGCTGTTGCCGGGCGTCGTCCTTAGCACCGCCCCCCACCTGGCGAAGTATAAATGGCCGCAGCCCGGGGAAGGTGTCTGAAGCGGGAAGCAGATGTTGTCTTAGCAGGAAGCAGATGTAAAACTTGCAGATGTCGGCCTGATAAAGTAGAGCATTTGGTTCCACGCAGCTGGTGCCACCAGCACCAATTCATCATGTCTGAATGCGTTTTTCCTAATTACGACCCTCTGTTCCCTACACATTCCGGGTGTCTGGAGGAGCGGGGAGGACACAGACGCTTTCCCCTCGGGGTACCGCGAGCAGCGCCTTTCTCGCCCCGTCTTTTCTCTCGGCCGGCGTGGCTCCGTGGTTGAGCGTGGGCCTAGGAACCACCAGGAAGGAGGTCACGGTTCAGTTCCCGGCCAGGGCGCAGGCCCCGGTGTGAACTACAGCGGTGCCTCGAGATACGAGTGCCCTAACCTACGAGATTTTTGAGATACGAGCCTTCAAGCGAGCGATTTTTGCTTTGAAATACAAGCCACAGTTGAGATAGGAGTCATCGCGCGGATCGGCCGGCTGCACACGACCCACCCGTTCACCGCGACTCGAGCGTCTCCTGGTTTCCCACGCCTCAAGGTGACGGAATGAATTAAACTCGTATCTCGAGGTGCCGCTGTATAATCACTGGGTGGGACAGGCAAGAGATTCATTGCATCTTTCTCATCATTGAGATTTCATATCTCCCTTTCCCTTCCTCTCTGAAATCAATAAAAATGCATTAAAAAAAAAAAGCCATTTCCCCTCAGAAACCGTGTTGGGGAGGAAGCCCGCCACAGAGAGTGACTGGCGGGGCTCTGCGGGCTGATTCGGGGTGTCGGTGTGACGTCGGCCTGTCCCATGGGAGGCGGCGGTGCTTTGAACGCGTTAATAAGGCAGCCGAGAGAAGAAAGGGGAGTCAGTAAACTGAAGGTGGCGGTTTTGCGTGGAAAAAAGCTGATGTTGACTCCGTTGCGGTCCGTGCCCGGCCCCTGTGGGTCCCTGACCACGTATTATAATACCCCCCTTTTTTTTTTTTTTTAAAGAAAAGGGTGTCCCGACCCTCGGGTTAAGTCATCGAGGACCCTAGAGGGGGAGCGGGGATGAAAGGGACGAGAGACACAAGGAATGGAGACAAGACAAAGTTCTGATCAAGTCCCGTTTATTCAGGTGGAGTTCGGGGTAGTTATAGGGAGGAGGAAGGAGGAAGTTAGCGAAAATTCCTAGCCCTTAAGGCGAAACACCTGGCCTAGCCCTTAAGGCGAAACACCTGGCTTACGGGGAAAGAGAGAGGGTTTGGGGTAATAGAAACCTAGCCTGAGGTTAGTGCTAACGTGGCTGGAGTTTACTACAAAAGGGCTGTCAAGCACAACAAGTTTCCCACAAAAGGGTATTTAAAGAAATGCTTAAGAGGTAGAAGAAGTAAATAATTTCCAGGTATGACGACCAATAGCATGAGTGGCTCCTGCCATGGAATATTAATTAGTATGTGAGAGATAGTTGGCGGTCAGGGGACTCCACAGGCGGAAGCAGAAGGTTATCGGCGAGGAAGTCGGGCGTGGTGTCGGCCATCTCCCCGGTGTAGCCACTGCCACAGGAGACGCGGGGGTGAGGGCCTGGGTTCGAATGCTGGTGTGAAGGAAGCTGTAGTGACACGGATTTTATAACGTTTGTTCGCGCAGAGTGCTTCACGTACACCTCCGTGACATACAGGGTCAGCGGGCAGTGGTGGGGTTATTCCAGAAGTCTCCCTGTTCCTCCATACCAGTTTCCTGCCTATGTGAGGTTAAGGTCTTGAATTTTACAGAAGCATCTTACAACCACATTGACTGATAGCTATTGCTGTAAATTTCCCTTCTGAAAAACGGACCGTGTCTGTGAAAGCCCTTTCAGTACCTTGTATCCGTTTTCCCGACGGGAACACTTTGCGTTTGTCAAAGTAAAATTCGCACGTCGGAGGTCTGTCGCGTTTCGTTAACGACTTCCTCACGCTCTTAGAATAAAAGGAAAACTATTCGTGTAATACCGTCAGCTTTTAGGCAAGTGTCGAACGCTACGACAGCTCTTTTCACTCGGGGGATTTTTTTTTATGCAGTTTCGGTTTTGTTTCTCACTAATATTGCAAAAGAATGGAGGGGAAGGGATCTGTTTGTTTATTTGTTTTAATTTCTGTGAAATACCAGAAAAACGTTGCCTCTGGAACATCAACTCAATGGGACTAGTTGTCTCTGTTTTTAAAAAGGCTTTGACAGAAAATTTCGCACCCCCTTAAAAGTAGCGAGGATCCTATAATAGACCCCTAAAGTATAGTGGTACCTCGAGATACCAGTGCCCTAATATACGAGATTTTTGAGATATGAGCTGTCGAGCGAGCGATTTTTGCTTTGAAAGACGAGCAACAGTTGAGATAGGAGTCATCTTGCGGATCGGCCGGCTGCACACGACCCACCCGTTTACCGCGACTCGAGCGTCTCAGTTTCCCACGCCTCAAGGTTACGGAACGAATTAAACTCGTATCTCCAGGTACCACTGTATACACCCAGCCTCAGCTGTTACCACCCGTCCGTGGTTTCTGTCTGCTGAGGTTTCCTCAGGCCGCATCCCCAGCGTTAGCTCCCCAGCTAAGTGGTAGTAGGTCCGTGCCCCGTCTCGGCGGTGACAGCAGAGCCCTGACCGCCCGGGGCTGCGTGCCCCCGAATGAACCCCGCCTGCGTTTTCAGGAGGTGGAGCGTGAGATCTCCTTCCGGACCGAGTGCGGGCTCTACTACTCCTACTACAAGCAGATGCTGCAGGCGCCCAGCCTCCTGCACGGTAAGGCCCCGCCGTCGCCCTGCGCGCCCCCATTCCTCTCGCCCTGCCCGCCCGAGAACACGCCTGCGCGGACGCGTGTTGCTTTTCTCCGACCCTTGGTCGTCTGCACTCGTTCAATAACACGGAAACGTTTTGCTCTGGAAGTCGTATCATACCTGATGCATCCTCCCTCCTTTCCCTGCCTGTCCGACCGCCCCGTCCCATCACTCAGGTTCGTGATTTCCGATCTTGCAGCTGACTTTTCCTTTTTTTATATACATATATATATTTTATTGATTTTTTTTTTTTTTACAGAGAGGAAGGGAGAAGGATAGAGAATTAGAAAAATCGATTAGCCACCTCCTGCACACTCCCCACTGGGGATGTACCCGCAACCCAGGTACATGCCCTTGACCAGAATCGAACCTGGGGCCCTTCAGTCCACAGACAGACGCTCTATCCACGGAGCCACACCGGTTTCGGCCATTCCTTTATTTTTTGCAATGCCCATTTTCCCTGTTTCTACGTGCGCACAGCCCCTACTCTTCACCTTGGCTCCAGCGAATGGAAAGCCGAAAGGCCCCCGCCCCCCACACACACACTCTTATGCGCCCATGTGCTTCGCCCAACACGTGGCACAGCTGTCCCGTCCTGGACTCCTGGGTTCAGATATGTTTTTGGCCAGAATTCTTCATCGGTGATTCACTGTGCTTCTCAGTCACAAGGAGAGGCATGCGATTTTGCTTATCTTTCTTTTTGGTGCCGTAAAAATGAGTCCGTTCCTGTGTAGAAAGGCAGTTTTACCCATATTGGGGTTAATTACCCATCAGCCCAAGCGTAGCGGTTTTGGCATCCGTGTGAAGATGCATTGCCTCTACCTGTCTTTCAGTAGCACGGCAGGGTGACATGCTAACTGCCCCCAACCACGGGCCTGTTAGCTGGAACTCGGTTATGTAACCCCTTTTTCTCATCAGCTGTTGGCGGCCTCAAGGTACAGTCGTACAGGAAAGGCAGGCTGAGGTGAGCGTGAGTCAGGGCTCAGTGTGGGCGTTAAAGTGGGCGTCTGCCTGCTTCTGCGGGGGGTTTCGTGGGGAGCAGAGCGGCTCCCTCGCTGTGATCTATTGAAAGTCAGCCCTGGATGTACCTGTTTGTCCTTCCCACCCTGCAGGACACACAAGGAATGGGGGGAGGCAGGGAGGTGGGGGACAGTGGCATGTCTCGTCTCCAGTGGGTGACCTGCCTCCTCCTGTCTGAGGGCCCCGGCTCAGGCCACGGGCTGGGACTGGGAAGAGGGTAGAGTTGGTGGGGAGGAAGGAAGGACACTAGCTCCTCCTGCAACAGAAAAAAAAAAGGTCGAAACCGGTGTGGCTCAGTGGATAGAGCGTCGGCCTGCGGACTGAAGGGTCCCAGGTTCGATTCCGGTCCGGGGCATGTACCTTGGTGGTGGGCACATCCCCAGTGGGGGGCGTGCAGGAGGCAGCTGATCGATGTCTCTCTCTCATCGATGTTTCTAACTCTATCCCTCCCCCTTCCTCTCTGAAAGAAGTCAATAAAATATATTTTTTTTAAAAATGAAAAAAAAAGACAGTGTCTTTAAATAGAAACATCATCCGTCAGTCCCCAGAACAAAAAGCCATCAAGCTCAGCGTGTCAGAAGCCCAGCAGAGAGGCATCTGCACCGCCTTTTTAAGTGTCGCTGGGCCCGGCTCAGCCGCCCTCTGTTCAGGTGGCTCTTGCAGAGCGTTGCAAGCAGGTGGCGAGGTGGCGGGAGCCCTCCTGCGGCTCCAGGGCCCCGGCGTTTCACAGTCCCTGGGAGCCGGATCAAGCCCACACACCTGGCAACCGTTTTCTTCTCACCTGTAGGTTTCGTCCCTTTCTTCCTGGTCGTTTTTGTGGAAAAAAACGCTGATGGACCTGTCAGACAGAGTGTCCCACTATTTCTGGGTTTTGCTGGAGCCCCTGGTGCCTGCCATCCCGTGTTTCTGTGGCCTGAGAGGCCCAGCAGGAGGTGGTGGGTCTGGCGCTGGCCGGGCCAGGTTCTGGTTGGGTCAGGATGCCTCCCGGAGGGTGCCGTCCGCTCCACGGCAGGCGCGTCCTCTGGCCCTTTCTAAGGAATCTGTGAGTGGTTTTGAGTAAATGAATTATTTTCATTGCAATTCTTTTTTTTTTTTTCCTCCTGATTTTTCAACCGTAGGTTTCCGTGGCTTAATGTACGATAACAAAACAGAATCCCTGCGGACCATCAACCTCCTCCAGCGAATGAACATCTACCAGGAGGTCGTCCTCAGTGCTCTGTACCGCGTTCTGCCCGTTCAGGTAGGTGGCGGGCGGCGCGCAGCGCGGAGTTGCGAAGAGCGGGGGAGCCTCAGAATCTGCCGTTTCGGGGTGAAGTTTGACGTGTGTCACGCTGATCGTCACCCGGCGTGGCGGACAGACAGCCAGCAGTGTCCTCGTCCCCTTCGTCGACGCCTGGCGCTTGCTCTTTATCCGTGTCTTATCCGCTCTGTGGTCCTCCGTGTGGGGCTGCCTGGCTCACGGGGTGCATGCCGTCCAGAAGCAGCGGTGCCCGCTGTCAGGCGGACACACGTGCTCCCTCCTCACTGACCTTAGAAATGAAAGACAATCACAACGACCTCTTTGCACGGGAACAGGTCCGCCCGGGCCACCCCGGGTGTGCACGGTCTGAAGGTGCTGCCCCATCCTCCCGAGGGCCGGGGGCCAGGGGCCGGAATCAGCACCCCCTTCCGCTGGGTCCCTGCCGTCGGGCTGGGTGGGCGCCAGGAGACGGGCCCGGGCTTCCCCCACCGGTAACGAGCGCCGCTCCCTCTCGCAGCAGTACCTGGAGCCCGTGTACTTCTACATCTACACCCTGTTCGGGCTGCAGGCGGTCTACGTGGCGGCCCTGTACTCCACCAGCTGGCTGCTGAGCGGCACGTGGCTGTCGGGCGTCTTGGCGGCGTTCTGGTACGTCGCCAACAGGTGAGCGGGCGTCGCCCTCGCCTTCTCCCTCCCCTTTGCACGACGCAAGCAGAAGGGGGTCCCTCGCCTCCCAGCTCAGAGGCAGCTGCTGTCTGTCTGTCTGTCTGTCTGTGAGGGAGCTTCCGCCCCCCCGGCGCGCGGCCTGCGTCCCAGGGGCGGGGCGGCCAGGGTCTCCAGCCACACCCCCACCCCAGAGACGTGTGGCTCCTCACCGGCACCCTCCACACGGAGTGGGGCGCACTGCGCGCATGAGGAATGCTGCGTCGCTAGCTTTCGGTTCTAACTGTGGAGCGGAATGAAGCCGCTTTTTTAAAAAACACGTCCCGGACAGCAAAGCTGCCTGAGCTGCAGGCGCAGCACCACTGCCGGGGAGGAGACAGACCAATGCGGGCACGGGGCCTGACGTCGATCCGATGTCAGAGTCCCAGACAAACTGCTTCCCCCTGTGACCTCACGGAGGGGTCCCCGGAGGCCGGGCACTGCCGATGCTCTCCATGCATTCTCCGATGAGCCTTACGGGGGAGAGGCCGTCATTACCCACACACACACACACACACACACACACACACACGCACACACCCAGGGACGCGGGCATGGGAGCTCGAGGGCTGACTTACCGGGTCGGTGAGTCTGTGCCCCGGTGAGAATAAGTACACGTCCAGGCCCATGTGTGTCTGTGTCAGGACACACGCTGCGAATTCTATCGGTGCGAGCACTGTGCCAGGCTGCCTCCTAGCATGTGGGTCTGACCTGTTATTCCCGCTAAGAGCGAATGGAAATCAAACGTGTTTGTTTTCAGCGTAAATCAAAGATTTTTACGGAACCCTGGCCGGTTTGGCTCAGTGGATAGAGCGTCAGCCAGCAGACTGAAGGGTCCCTGGTTCAATTCCGGTCAAGGGCACATGCCCAGGTTGTGGGCTTGATCCCCAGTTGGGAGGGCATGTGAGAGGCAGCCGATCGATGATGCTCTCTCATTGATGTTTCTATATCTCTCCCTCTCCCTTCTTCTCTGAAATCAATAAAGAAAGATATTTTTTTTAAAAAAAAGATTTTTATGGAAAGCCTACAGGGTGTACCGATAGTTCTGGGGCCCAGTGGACAAAGATGAAACCCGACCTCTCCCTGCCCTCCGGGGGTCACCTTCTAGGGAGGCCAGGGGCTGGTAAACACGGTGACAAGTTCAGAACGTGGAAAGGTGAAGAGCAGGGGGAGCATGCATGGGGGGAAGAGGGAGGCAGTCATAGGAGCACACACACGTCCGCCCCGATGGCCCTGGCTGGCTGCAAATGTGTGGACGGGCACCTGGCCATACATCCTCCCCGTCGAGTCTACGTGGCAGGGGAGGGTGGGGGCAGACAGATGGCTGAGAGCCAGTGACCAGAGTCGTGTCCTTCGTGTGACAGAGCCGCCAGGGCCGGACCGTGCAGGTGACCGCCCACCGGTGTCCACCCGCCGGTGAGGACGGTGCTCTCTGTGTGTGCAGGACAGACACCACCCGGGTGGAGTTCACCATCCCGCTGCGGGAGAACTGGGCGCTGCCCTTCTTTGCCGTCCAGGTGGCGGCCATCACGTACTTCCTGAGGCCAAACCTGCGGCCTGTGTCCCAGGTAAGTCCCATAAGCCTCGGCTGTTTCTGAGCTCCCGTGGGACCCGAGCTCAGCAGCGGTGACGGGCGGGTGCCCCAGTTTGTGAGTTAAACGACGCTCTGCTGAGCCTTCTCCTTGGCCGAGAAAATGGTTTGGTTTTGTTGTTGTTCGGTGTGGCTCAGGGGTTGAATGTCAGTCAACCCGTGGACCAGGAGGTCACGGTTCAATTCCCCGTCAGGGCACAGGCCCGGGTTGCGGGCTCCATTTCCAGGAGGGGGCGAGCAGGAGGCAGCCAGTCAGTGATTCACTCTCCTCAGTGATGTTTCTCTCCCTCTCCCTTCCTCTCTGAAATCAGTAAAAATGTGGGTTTTTTTAAACGTGTGCTATGTAACCCACCTTAAGCAGTGGCCGCAAACCCACAGACAATTCCTGCAAAATCAGGGGGAGCCCTTCAGCCTCTGCTCTTGCCATCAGCTCCGTGGGGTCCGCGCGGCCCGGGGTTCAGAGCCCCCTCTCTGTCCTCTGTCTGCCCCCGAGGCTCCTGGTCCCTTGCGGCGTTAGTGACGACAGCGGCTCTCTTTCCGCAGCGGCTGGCCCTGCTCACCATCTTCCTGGCGACGTTTGTCTTCAGCCTGACCTGGCAGTTCAACCAGTTCACGATGCTGCTGCAGGCGCTGGGGCTCTTTGCCCTGGACTCCCTGGACCTGCTGCCGGCCGCCAAGGTGAGCCCGCGGCGGGGGCGGGGACGGGGAGGCGGGAATACGCGGGTGAGCCGCTGGTTAGCACGGCCCCGTGTGACCGTCTCAGCTCTTCTTCTGCTGGGTGTGCATGCAATGGCGGGTCTGTGTGGTGCACAACTCTCTCCATCAGCTGTCCTTCGTAGAGAGGATTTAGATTTCAGTTTATAAGACAGCTCTCGCCGAAACCGGTGTGGCTCAGTGGATAGAGCGTCGGTCTGCGGACTGAAAGGTCCCGGGTGCGATTCCGGTCAAGGGCAGGGACCTTGGTGGCAGGTACATCCCCAGTGGGGGGCGTGCAGGAGGCAGCTGATGGATGTTTCTCTCTCATTGATGTTTCTATCTCTCAATCCCTTCCTCTCTGTAAAAAATCAATAAAATATTTAAAAAAAAAAAGACAGCTCTCAAAATGTATGGCTGTGTGCCACCCTCTTTCCCCCACCCCCAAGGAAATCGGGGGGTCTGTAGCAACTTCCCTGCGTTCCCCTCTAAAATCCTCACCGCGACATTTAACCAGCCTGGGCGTGAGCCCTGGTGACCGGCCACACGGGCCTCCCGCTGAAAGAAGGAATGTCAACCCTGCTTGTTCCTCCTGTGGGTCGAGGGCCTGACTTTTAAATGCTGACGAGGACCCGTTTCCTTGGAGGTCGGAACACGAAACAGGGGAAATGTGACTTGCTGCTGACTAAGAGAATTCTCCTAAACCCATGAACCTGGGACAGTCTAATTCAGTGGTCGGCAAACTGCGGCCTGAAAGAGCCACAGGCGGCTCTTTGGCCCCTGGAGCGTGGCTCCTCCACAAAATGCCACGGCCGCCGGGGCGAGTCTGTGTTGGAGAAGTGGCGTGAGAAGAAGTTTATATTTAAAAAATGTGGCTCTCCGGAGAAATTCCCGTCGTCGTCGTAGTGTTGACATTTGGCTCCGTGGACGGGTGCGTCTGCCGACCATGGGTCTAATGGAAGGAGAAGAGAAAGCATCAGCTCTTACATTTTGTCTCGGAGGCGTGTCTGCGTGGCTCCACGCGGGTGGAGCGTCGCTTCTTGTAGGTTCCGTTCTGTCCAGAGGGTCCCCGGCCGGGGCTGCTCGTGGGCATTTCCCTGCGCCAGTCGGCTCAGCCGGCACCTGTGCCCACCTCCGAGGCCCTGCCTACCATGCGCCGGTCCCTGCGGTCCCGGCCCCTGGGGAGGTGGGGCGCTGGGAAGGAAGGGAATGTGATAAAATACGGGCGGTCAGCTGTCCACGGTCACTTGAAAGAATCTAGAAGAAAGCTGAAAGCTACAGATGGCCTCCGTCTATGTCTATGTCCGGAAGCAGTTAAAAAGCACTTTAAAGAATCGATACTTCCTCGGCTTCACAGTATCCAGTTTGTTGCCTCTTTAATGTTACAAAACTCCAAATGTAACCTGAGTGTGTGTGACTTAGTTTCTTTTTAGCTCCTACTCACTCCAGGGGGGTCTTTTCTTTGGTCTGTAACCTGAGAAGGGGGTGCTGGTCTCTCAATAACCTGTGTCCCCTCTACTCTCCACCCCGGCAGGTGACGTGGCTGTACTCCATACAGGTGGCAGCTCTGCTCCTGGTCTGTGCCCTGCAGTTCTTCAACTCCATGATCCTTGGATCGTTGCTGATCAGTTTCAACCTCTCCGTATTAATTGCAAGAAAACTTCAGGTAGGAATTCTTTTTTTTCTTTTTTTTTTGTCTGTAAATTTTGGTTCGTGAGAGACCTTTCATGCAGCGTTCAAAGAGAAACTGAAATGGACCAAATTCCCACCCAAAAGTGGGAAGGGCACCCCTGGGTTTTTGGAAATTCGCGGTTAGCCTCGGGGAGAGCGGCCACGGACAAGCCGTCGCAGAGAGGGTGGGAACAGGCTGTGCTTGGATCGCATTCTTTGACTCGGTCTCCTTCCGGCTCTCAACCTCGATCACAGCTCACGTCACACATGCTCGAGCCCCAGCTGCGGTGACGTCCGGTCATCTGCGAAGCTGTCTGAGATGCTATGAACACTCGGAGCTCACGTGTTCCACAGATTCCCCCGTGTGCATGGCGTGACTCCTGCTTTAAATCCTTCTGTGACCTTCAGTGTGTATGAAGTTGTATTAAAATTTAAGAATGAAAACTCAACTCTTTTAATTTCTAGAAAAACCTGAAAACCGGAAACTTCCTTCATAGGCTTGGGAAACTCCTGTTGCATTTACTGGTGGTTTTATGTCTGACGCTTTTTCTCAACAACATTATTAAGGTAGGTTGATAAAATGGCATAGTAGTTAATTTAGCATTTCTAAAGTTACCAGTTTTACTTTAAACAGGCTCTGTTGGGAGGTGGTATTTTTTTATATTTATTTATTAGATTGATTGGGGTGACGTAAGCATATAGATTCCAGGTGTGGGTTTCGATGTTACAACAGCCGAACGGGCTCGGTTTTAACTTGTTTCAGTAACGGGATTATTTTCTCGATGTTCGTCCTCGCTTTCTAGTTACTCTCACATGTTTACCTTGAACTCACCCTTTGAGTTCTTAAACTTTTTAGAAAACTCAACTTTAAAAGCCTCAAACAAGTTATTTCTCTCAATTTAAAAAAAAAACTATCTGTGGCCCTTGGAGGCTGCAGATGATCGGGTTATTTTTTTTTTTTTTCTGATCTAAAAGGTTATAGTACTCAGCCCCAGCCACTTTGGCTCAGTGGATAGAGCCTCAGCCTGCGGACCAAAGGGTTCCAGGTTCCAGTTCGGTCAAGGGCACAGGCCCAGGTGGTGGGCTCCATCCCCGGTAGGCGGCGTGCAGGAGGCAGCCAATCAATGATGCTCTCTCGTCGCGAATGTTTCTCTCTCTCTCCCTCTCCTTGCCTCTCTGAAATCAATAAAGAAACAGGTTCCCAAAAATAAAATAAAATACCATACTCAGCGGGCTTCTAAAGCCAAAGAAACCCATCGTTTATCTGCTTTACGCATTAAACGTACGTGTAAGACGCCGCCTGGCACAAGGGTTCTGCTATAAAAGCGGGAGGCACGCCTCAGGGCCCCGGCGTAGGAAGGAGCCTTGGACCCTGAGACGTGGTGGCGTGCGCTGGCCACCGCTGGCTCTCTGCGGCCCCGGGAGCCACACGCAGGGCACC
This sequence comes from Lasiurus cinereus, assembly GCA_011751065.1. NCBI lineage: Eukaryota > Metazoa > Chordata > Mammalia > Chiroptera > Vespertilionidae > Lasiurus > Lasiurus cinereus. The sequence goes on from JAAGEH010000340.1 coordinate 1,105,764, forward strand.
GACCGCTCCCGGCCTCTGCTCCCACAGAAAACGCTGAACCTCAGGTCGGACGAGCACATATTTAAGTTTCTGAAGGCCAAGTTTGGATTTGGAGCGACAAGGTATGGCTGCCTTTAAAGTCTCTTCTCTTTTCTTTAAACGATAAAAATGCGTGTTTACTTTTCACGTTAAATCGGCGAAGTCTTTAGAACTTCAGTTATCACTGTGCCTTCAGCTGTTCGTTTCAGGCTCGTTTTGAGGGGCAGATGGAAGTTCCCGGACCCGGGTTTCACCCTCGTTTCCGTTCGCCCCCAGAGACTTCGACGCGAACCTGTACCTCTGTGAGGAGGCCTTCGGCCTGCTGCCCTGGGACACCTTCGGGCGCCTGGCCGACAGCCTGCTGCTCCACGCCTACCTGCTGGTGCTGGGCGTCACGGCGACCACCGCGCTGGCCGACGCCCTCCGCCGCCTCAGGTGCGTGGCCCTCGGGCCCGGCGCTGGCTGGGCCGGGAGGCTGGGTGCCGGGGGAGGCAGACGGAGCAGGCGGGTGGGGGACTCGATTGAGGGGAAGACAACTTAGAAAGGCGGGGGGCAAGGCCGGGGTCCTGACTCCCAGAAACCGCCTGAGATGCGGGTTCGGGAGCAGAAAACGGGGCGAAGGTGTAGAGGCGGGAGGCACCTGGCTAACGTGGCCGCGTGGCTCTCGTGGGCGCAGCCGGCAGAGTCGTTGGTTGGAAACGCTCTGGGGGTACCGTCCTCAGTTCGGCTGGAACCAGAGCCCAAGTTCAGGGCACGTCCTGACTTCTTATTTGTAAAATCTTTAAAAATACCGGTGTGGCTCAGTGGATAGAGCGTCAGCCTGCTGACTGAGGAGTCCCAGGTTCGATTCCGGTCAAGGGCATGGACCTGGGTGGCGGGCACATCCCCAGTGGGGAGCGTGCAGGAGGCGGCTGATCGATGTCTCTCTCTCATCGACATTTCTAACTCTCTCTCCCTTTCCCTTCCTCTCTGCAAAAAATCAATAAAATACTTAAAATAAAATAAAAATACTGGTAATTCGGAAAACAGCTTTCAAAATCTCAGTTTCCGCATTGCAAAGGGATTTTTTTGTTTGCTATTGTAATTTAAGGACTGAAGTGCTTTTTTTTACTTAAAACTAAATTCGTGACCTTTTAGTTTTTCTGCTTATTATGACCCTTTTAGCCTCAAACACACATTAAATGCCCAGTGCGGTTCGCTTTATCTCCGGGAAGTGACACATCTCTAGAGACACGCGAGGGTACATGCTCCGTCTCTGCGGAGACTTGATTGACGAAGTGGAAGCCGTGTCCAGCCCTCACGTGTCTGTGTGCTGTTTTGTCCAGCGACTCCCCGGCCCCCGGTCAGACGGGAGCGTGCGCGGTCAGCCTGGGGCCCGACACCGCCTACAACCTGACCCACAGCGTCGTGTTCGGAGCCTTGGCGTTGAGCACCATGAGGTATTCCCGTCTCGGCCCTGGTTTGCCCCTCGGACCCGGCCGGGCCCTCTTCCCCGGCCAGTCAGCCCCCTCTGATAGAGGCTGTCACTGTCCTCCTCCTCCTCAGTGGCCCCGTTCCTCAAAACGTCCTCGCCGGCCGCTCCGCCGAGGACAGAACCGCAGCTACGGCCCGTTTCCCCGGAGCAGAGCGGTGCTGGGCGGACTCCCGCCTCGGCTCTCGGCCGGCGTCTCTGCGCCCGGCGGTCGGGGGCTCACCTCTGCCCACTGTCCCCGCAGAATGAAGTACCTGTGGACGCCCCACGTGTGCGTGTTTGCGGCTGCTGGCCTGTGCAGCCCCGGAGTGTGGGGGTCCCTGCTGAAGGTCGCCCGCCTCCACACGCCAGCCAGGGTCAGTGCCCACCCTCTCCCGCCAGCTCTGTTTTCTGTAGGAGCCGCCCAGTCATCCGCCTGATCAAACGGGGACTGACACGGGAAGCAAAGAGGAGATTTTTAGGAGGATTCCTTCAAATTGTATTTTGTAAATCGCTTCTTTTTTTCCCTGCCATCAGTGAGATAGGCCCATTCTACAGGATTTAGAAATCCTGAACAGCACAGAAAGGAAACTGAAAAGCCACCAATCATGCTCTGCCCAGAGCTGTCACTGGTGTGACTGTGACGTGTTACCTGGCGGTGGTGGGCAGTGGGCGGTGGGCAGTGGGCAGTGCCCACCAGCCTCCAGGTGGGCTTCTGAGTGTCCTGCCCTCTGGCCTCACCAGTGGGGACAGCGTGGGCAGCGATACCAGCCCTGACCTTCGCTCGGTGGCTGTGCATGTTGGACACTCCAGTAAATGCTCCCTCAAACTGTGTTTCTGTTACTTAAAAAAAAAGCCACATGTTTACAAAGCAAAACTGTGAGCCACACGTGCTCCAAAGACCTGTCACCCGACTCTGTCCCCACAGGTGTGCGCGGTCCGGCACGCAGTCCCCACGCTGATGCTGCTCTGCCTGGGCTGGAAGGTAGGCCCGCGGCGACGGGGCGGGCTCCCGGCGGAGGGGCCCCCCTCTCTCTCTCTCCTGTCGGCGCCGCAGGGAGACGGTTGTCTGCTTTCCTTTCCGTTGCAGCTCTGGCCGGGAGTGATGGATGAGCTGTCGGAGCTGAGGGAGTTCTACGACCCCGACACGGTGGAGCTGATGCACTGGATTAAGTAAGAGGCCTCCCTTCTTGCCACCCGGGGTGGTCTCTCCGGGGGATCCCGCCGCCGTCCCCTCCCTCAGAAGGCTCCCAGCATTAAGTGGGCCAGAGCCTTCGATGGGCAGGCCCCCCGCGGTGCAGGGCGCTGCAGGCAGGCAGCTCGGGGTGCGCTGGGGCGCGGGGCTGGGGTCCCAGCATCCGTGGGAGGAAATGCGCAGCCCCGGTCCCAGCCCCGGGCTCACCCCGCAGACGCCGCTCCGCCCTCTGCAGAGCGTGGGATTGGGGCGGACGGACCCCCATCCGGCACCTGCCCTGTGGGGAACCCGTGTGCTCGAGCGCATGGGGGCTGAGCCGCTCGCCTTTCAGCTCCAACACCCCGCGGAGCGCCGTGTTCGCCGGCAGCATGCAGCTCCTGGCCGGGGTCAAGCTGTGCACGGGCCGGACGCTCACCAACCACCCGCACTACGAGGACAGCGGCCTGCGGGCGCGCACCCGGGCGGTGAGGGCTCGGGGCTGGGGGCAGGGGAGCCCCTGGCCTGTGTGGGGCCGGGGAACAGAGTGGGGGCGTGTCCAGGGCTCAGGTCCCGCCCCGGGGTTGGGGGTGGGGGGTGAGGGCCTTTGCCCCACCCGCATCCCCTTCCTCGCCCGCAGGTGTACCAGGTGTACGCGCGGAGGCCGCCCGCCGAGGTGCACGCGCTGCTGCGCGCCCTGGGCACCGACTTCGTGATCCTGGAGGACAGCATCTGCTTCGAGCGCCGGCACCGGCGCGGCTGCCGCCTGCGGGACCTGCTGGACGTGGCCAACGGACACGTGAGCGCGGGCGGGCATGGGTGGGTGGGCTCGGGGCCCTGAGGGGCCAGCACCCTGCATTGTGCGGGTGGCCCAGGCCCTGAGCCGGCGTGGTCTCCGGGCGTCCATCCGCCCCCGGGGCACCGGCCTGCAGCTGGCTGGTCAGGAGCCTCTGCCGGCCGGTCATGTGGAAGGTTTTGCCGTTAAAACCAAAACCAAAGCCTCAGGCTTCCTGAAGCCTCTGCTCCTCCAGCATCAGGGGGCTGGCCCCGTGCGGCTGTGGCAGTGAACCGTCTCCCTGCTCTCCCGGGCCCTGTCCACACGCCCAGGTGCACCCTGGGAAAGTCTCCGCTGCACGGAGTTCAGGACTCGGAGAGCGGAGAGCTGGTCTCTAGAGAAGGCCAGGGGCCCAGCCCGGGGTCCGGAACAGTGGCCACCAGCTGCGGTTGGCCCAGAGCCCTCCCCGTCCCCCACCGACCCCCGTGTGGCACGGGATTCACCACCACGCTGCCCGCCCCCGCACCCTAAAGGCCTCCGGGAGGCCGGGGAAAAGGGATGTGAAACTCGGCTTTTTGCCCAAGCAGAAGCTCCCCTCCTCCCGCAGTGCAGGGCGGCGTGGCCCGGCGTGGTTCTGCCCCGTGTAGCGTTTCACGCGGCCGCTGAACCAGCTGAGGTTCGCTGGGTCCAAACCAGTCCCCCTGGTCGCGTTTGCGAGAAAAACTGTGGCCCCCCCAGAACAAGATCAGGCTCAGCCTTACGCTAAGGGTGCCCCGTCTCAGCCTCGCGCCCACCCCACCTCCACCTCCACCTCCACCTCCACCTCCACCTCCACGCCCTGGGGCTGGGATGCGGAGGGATCTCAAGCAGCCACTGCCCCTGGCACTGAAGAAACCCAGCCCCCGTCCCGTTTGATTTTCTTACCGGTCCACGCCGGTTTTTTACCAGTTCACGCCGGTTTTGTCTGGTTTTGTCTCGGCTGCAGACGATGGACGGCCCGGGGGAGAACGAGGCGGGGCTGCAGCCCGCGGGCCACCCCCGCTTCTGCGAGGAGATCCGGCGGGGCCTGCCCGCCTACACGGCGCTCTTCACCCGCGTGTTCCAGAACAAGACCTTCCACGTCTACCGGCTCCAGAAGGAGGCGGCCGGGCCGCCCGCCGCGTCTCCGTCGGGGCCCACGCGATAGCTGGCGCCTCGCGGTGACGATGTTTACACCGCCGTCCCCGCCGCCCGGGCCTCGGAGCCTCTCCCGCCAGCTTCCCGTCGTCCGGTCTCTGTCCTTCTCTGGGACTCGGAGGGACGAAGCCTCCGGGGCCGGAACAGCCACGGTCCCGTGGGGAACTCGCGGCCCGTCCAGGGTCTGGAACCCTCCGAGCTTTCGGGCGGCCGACACGCCGCGAGGGTGCGTAACTCAATCACGTCACACTGTCTCACTAGTGAAGGCCCGTGTGTGGCTTTTTAAAGGCCCTTTATTGTCCTGGTCCAGCCGAAGGTTTTTATAATATTTTCCAAGCACCCTGCTTTTACTATTCCCCAAACAATCATGTCAGGTCCTGGTCACCAGAACTGCTCGTCTGAAAGGTCATGTGTGACACATGTCGTGTGCGGTGGGTGCATGTGTGTGCGTGGGCACAGATCTGTGCATGTGTGGGGGCCGGTGCCACATTCCGCGTCTCTGAAGGGGCAGGAATGTGTGTGTGGCCGTGTGTGTGTGTGTGTGTGTGTGTGTGTGTGTCCCTGTCTGGTGTTGGATCATTTTAAAAACTTTACTGGACACCCCTTCACCTTTCCTGCGAGAAAGAAAACCTTTCCTTGTTTCTTACTGGTTTAAACTGACTGGGTTTGCAAAATTTTGTAAACGTTTTTATTTTTAGCCTTTGTATTTTTTACAGCCCAGGGCCTTGCACAGTCTGGATGTTTTTTAAATATTGTTATCTTAACGGAGTCACTAATGCAGTATTTTTGGCAGAGGGCGTTTTCCTACCACGGCTGACTGGGTCTCCAGTGTCACTGTGAGGGGCCTGGGGGCGGATCCCTTCCTGCCTCCACGCACCCAAGTGCCTCTAAGTGCCGCTCACCCCGCCTGAGCAGCGAGGGCTCTGCGTCTGCTCGCAAGGTTCCGGTCACCGCTTTCGTAATTAACTTCTAATAACGGGCATGTAAAGCTGTTGGCACGAGCATTTTGTACGCTTAATTAAACCACAATGGCCAACCCAATGGACACGCTCCCTGTTCCTACCGCCGGGAGCGACCCCCACGTCCCCGGGCGGTTCAGTCTCCACAGGCTTCGCCGTGTGTGTGTGTGTGTGTGTGTGTGTGTGTGTGTGTGTGTGTGTGACGTCCGTGATCTTATACTCGTCTGCTCCTCCTCAGCAGCTGCTAGGGGAATGTCATCCAGGCTGCTCGCTCTTATCAAAACCTGTGGGAATAAAAATGGACGGGAGCCGGGCTTCTCAGGTCATGCGACCGGCACGCCGGAATCACGCCTTTGCTGTGCACTTCCCCTCCCCACCAGGGATGATGTGTGACAACACCTGTTGAGAGCTGAGGACGCGCAGGGCACAGCCTGATGGGCTGCGGGCTCTTTTTTTTTTATTAATATATATTATGACTGGTTTCAGAGAAAGGGAGGGAGAAACTGATCATCAGAGATGAGAGAGGATCATGGACCGGCTGCCTCCCGCACGCCCCACACGAGGGATCGAGCCCGCAACCCGGCCTGTGCCCTGACCCGGAATCGAACTGTGGCCCACCCGGCCCCAGCTGTCCCCCCTGTGTCTGTGTCTGTGTCTGTGTCTGTCTCTTTCATTTTCTCAGTCCCCCGTCGCCCAACTCAGGAACCCTGTTCGTGCTGGGACGCGGGAAAGGGATCCCCCTCCACCACAGCCTCCTGCGTGCGCCTGGGGAGAGCCATCTGCCTCCGATGGCGGCGCGCGGTCCTCCCGGAGCCTCCCCTCGGCGGGCGGGTGAGGTCCGTGGGGAGGGAGGCACCTGAGGAGCCTTCTGTTTGACGGCCTGTGGTCCCCTGAGCAGTCCCCGCTGGCCGGCGATGAGGTTAAGCCTCTGGCTCCTGGGCGTCATCCGGTTGTGGCTCTATTGAACCCTGTCAGCGGTGCACAAGCCCCCTTTCCACCACGTCCGCTCCTACCTCCGTCCTCCGAGTCCGGCTTCCACGCACTGCGAGGCCTGGAGGAACCCAAAGGCCGAACATGGGAGGTTTTGCCCGGGAGCGGGGAGGGACCCAGCCGCCGTCCGGGGCGCAGGATTGGCCACGCGCTGGTACCGTTCAGACCAGTTTGGCCCAGCCGTGGGCCCCGTGGTTGCGGTGAGCTGTGCAATTCATGCCCTGACATCAGAAAACACCAATTTCCCCTGTGCTGCCAGCAATGCCCGTGGGGGCCACCAGGGGGAGCTCGGGCTCGTGTCGATGGGTGGCTTTCCCCACCCAAGGTTCTTGGTCCATCGGCCCCTGGGACTTGCAAACAAGCTCTCAGGCGTGACGTCACCCCAGCCCGGGCCCAGTGAGTGGTCCCCTGTCCTGGGCAGGCCCATCCCTGGTGAGGCCACCTCACTTCGGGACGTTCCCTCCCCCACACCCCCAAAATGTCCTCTGTGTGCTTTTGCTCACCCTCCTGGGGCTGGGTGCCGAGTGCGGGCGGGGCAGAGAGGCGGCCGCAGCGGCTCTGGGACCCTCGTGTGACAGCCAGGACCCTCCCCAGGGCTGCCTGGGAAGACGGCCACCTGTGGCCAGGCAACAGGGGCAGGGTCTGGAGGAGAGCTGATCTTCTGGAACCTTCTTCAGACCCCCTCCTGGAAGGGTTCGGGCCTGGCCTCAAGTTGCAGGTCCCAAACGCTGAGGTCAGAGGTGAGGAGGGGGTGTGGGGCGCGGTAGGCCTGGCTGCAGGGCCTCCCTCCTCAGCAGCGGTTCTCAACCTGTGGGTCACGATCCCTTTGGGGGTCGAACGGCCCTTTCACAGGGGTCGCCTAAGACCAGCGGAAAATACCTATTTCCCACGGTCTTAGGCACCCACACACCGCTCCTCGGTGTCACAAAGGGTAGCCATGTCGTTGACTGTTGTCCTAGGAAGACGGTCGCCCATGCGACACCACGATTCAAGAAAAAATTTCATTTATTTGTCATTAGAAATATTTCACCATATATAATTACATATTGTTTTTGTGATTCATCCCTATGCTTTCATGATGTTCCATGTGTAACAATGAAAATACATCCTGCCTATCAGATATTTACATGACAGTTCATGACAGTAGCAAGATGACAGCAATGAAGGAGCCACGGGAATAATGTTATGGTTGGGGGTCACCACCCCAGGAGGAGCTGTCTTAAAGGGTCGGGGCCTGAGGAAGGCTGAGAACCGCTGCTCCTCAGAAAGCCTCGGTCCCCACGCTGCAGAGGGACTTGCAGTCCCACAGTCTTGGGGGCCAACAGAGCGCAGCCCCGCACCCGGCCGGTCCCCACCCTCCCGGAACTTCCCGGAGAGGGCAGCGCGTCCTGGAGAGGAGGCGGCAAAACTGGGTCACGGATGAAAGGGACGGAGGGACTGCAGGGAAACGCGGAGCCCAGCGGCAGGCGGGCGGGCGCTTCCCCAGAATATCATCAAACGCCCGATGAGTCAGAGAGAGGAAACCGTCCGTCCGTCAGCTGCAGACACGGCCTCTGTGGACCGCCCCCCTCCCTGGCCCACGTCCGGGTCTCTGCTCCCACCCGGTGTCCCCGCCTCCTGACCTTCACGCCGGGTCTAACCCGGGCCCAGGTCCTTACCCAAGGGGTGAGGGCGGCACCCAGCGACGTGAGCAGACAAAAGTAAAGGGCACTGGGCTGGCCTTCGGTCACTAAGGTCTCCAGGGTTAGGTCAGTGGGTCTCCCCCTCTCTCCTCCCTTGCTCTGGGCACGGGGGCGGAGGGAGGGGAGGAGCTAGGGGTAAAGGAGCTGGGCCTGGAACCCTTTTCTTTTTTTTTTTCTTTTTCTTTTTTTAAATACAGTGGCACCTTGAGATAGAGTGCCCTAACATACGAGATTTTTGAGATACGAGCCATCGAGCGAGTGATTTTTGCTTTGAAAGACGAGCAACAGTTGAGATAAGAGTCATCGCGTGGATAGGCCGGCTGCACATGACCCACCCGTTTACCGCGACTCGAGCGTCTCATCGTTTCCCACGCCTCAAGGTTTCGGAATGAATTAAACTCGTATCTCGAGGTACCACTGTATATTTTATTGATTTTTCACAGAGAGGAAGGGAAAAGGATAGAAAGCCAGAAACATCGATGAGAGAGAGACATCGATCAAGCCGCCTCCTGCACGCCCCCCATTGGGGATGTGCCCACCACCAAGGTCCATGCCCTTGACCGGAATCGAACTCGGGACCCCTCAGTCCGCAGGCCGACGCTCTATCCACTGAGCCAAACCAGTTTCAGCTGGAACCCTTTTCTTAAAGGACCACAGGGAAGACACCAAATATTCCTGGCTTTCTGGGCCACATGGTCCCGGGGACAGGACGCAGCTGTGTTCCTGGGGAGGGAAAGCAGACACAGCTCTGTTTGCATGGACGGGACGGCACGCTCCCTCCCGCGTTCTCCTCTGAGGGTTCTCTCCGCGGGTGCCATCTGGAGCTGCGGAAGTTTTATTGAAAAAAAAAAAAACTTTATTTACCAAACGGGCAGCCTGCGATCTGGCCTCTGTCAGCTGCAGGTGTGAGCTGCCCGTATGTTCAGCTGCTGTCACAGACTCCTCCTTCTCCTCTCAGCTCCGGGGCGAAGGGGCCAGCAGATGGGGTGTCGCGTGTGTCCTCGGGTGGTGGAGGGCGGGACCCCCATTCAGGAGGACCCCACCTCCCAACACCATCCCTTGGGGGGTCAGGGTTCCAACCGGGGAGCCTTGGGCTGACAGCATTCCGTCAGTGGAAGGAGGGGGTCTGGAGAAGGCTCCGGAAGGCCACCCACTGTTGTTAACAGAAAACACAGAGAAACAGGCCGCCAGACGGCAGCAGCCCCGCCTCGCTGACCACACGTGCACGGAGCGCTGACCCGGTGCCTGGCGCCGTCCTGGGCCCGGGGACCTGGCGCCGAGCCGTGACGGGGGAGGGTCCCCAGGCTGGCCCTCTGACCCACCATGTGCGGGAAGGGCTCGGGGCTGCAGACAACTTAGAAGAAATTAATTCAGCTGAAACCGGTGTGGCTCAGCGGATAGAGCCTCGGCCTGCGGACGAAAGGGTTCGATTCCGGTCAAGGGCATGGACCTTGGTGGCGGGCACATCCCCAGTAGGGGGCGTGCAGGAGGCGGCTGATCGATGTCTCTCTCTCTCATCGATGTTTCTGACTCTCTATCCCTCTCCCTTCCTCTCTGTAAAATATCAATAAAATATATTTTAAAAAAGAAAGAAATGAATTCAAATAGATTTGCCAGGGGAAAAGCTGGGGACAAAAATAGACGGCTCGCCGTTCACGTCTGGATCTTTTCTTTCACTTGCTTATCTCCGTTTTTTTAATTTTTCCACAGGGAACCGTGTTATTGTTCCCTGTAAAAGGGCAACCAACGAGGTGAGCGGTGGGGAGCTCATTTCCTGCGTCTGGGTGCCCCGCCTGCCCCACCCCACCCGGGTCCCTGGGCCCTTGCCTGTGGGCTGGGTGGTGAGGGGGGTCGTGCAGCCCACAGCCTGGCTGCCTCCACCAGGCTTTCAGGAAGGCTGCTCTGGCCCAGGCCCCGCAGACCAGGGCTACACGGATTCCAGAGTTTTCTTTCCTCTGCGGCTTCTCTGTTAGCGCTTTCTGCAGCCGCCATGTCCGAAGCAGAGGCCAGGGTCACCCCGTGGGACCTGTCACCGTGAGGCTGTGCCCAGAGCCCCCAGTGGGCCCCCCAGACTCTCTGGCGGAATTGTCCCCTGTTACCTCCCGGGGTGCAAGCAGCCAGGTCTAAAAGCTGAAGCAGGGCAGCTGTGGGCAAGTCACCAAAGCCTGCCTTTTTAAATGTATTTTATTGGGGGTTTTTCACAGAGAGGAAGGGAGAGGGAGAGAGAGGGAGAGAAACACCGACGAGAGAGAAACATCCATCAGCCGCCTCTCGCACGCCCCCTACTGGGGATGTGCCCACAACCAGGATACATGCTCTTGACTGGAATCAAACCTGGGACCCTTCAGTCCGCAAGCTGACGCTCTATCCCCTGAGCCAAACAGGCTTCGGCTAGCCTGCCTTTTTAAATAAATATATATTATTATTGATTTCAGGGAGGAAGGGAGAGGGAGAGAGAGACAGAAACACCCATGAGGAGAGAGAATCATGGATCCGCTGCCTCCTGCAGGCCCCACAACTGAGGATCAAACCCGCAACCCAGGCCTGTGCCCTGACCGGGCATCGAACTGTGACCTCCTGGTTCACAGGTGTCCGACGCTCAATCCCCGAGCCAGGCTGGCGGGGCTGAGGCCTTTCCCCCACCCCCTTTCCTCTTCTGTGGGTTGGTTCTGAGCAGCGGTTCTCAACCTGTGGGTCGAGACCCCTTCACAGGGGTCGCCTCAGACCCTCGGAAAATGCAGATATTGACATCACGATGCATCACAGGAGCAACATTTCATGGCTGGGGGGGGTCACCACCCCATGAGGAACTGTGTGCCAGGGTCGCGGCCTCAGGAAGGTGGAGAACCGCTGGTTGTGAGGCTCAAAGCCGGGGCAGTGAGCCCAGCAAAGCACAGGCAGAGCCCACGGTGCGGGTGCTGTCCTTGGTGCTGAAGCGAGGCTTGGGGCTCAGTCCTCGCAGTAGCTCCCCAAGGCCTGCGGGGAGGAGCCCGCACGGAGGATGGGGGAGACCCTGGGCCTTGCCAGGAGCCACAGTGGCACGTGCCTCTGTGGGGCTGGGTGCCCCCCCACAGCAAGCCGCTCTCCGGCGTCCCCATCCCCATCCTCACGCCGCTGCGCAGGCAGGCCGGCCGGTGTCCTGGGGAAGCTGGTTCTGGGAGAGCCTGGGGCCCCTTCCAGCCCAAGAGGCCCCCCTGCAGCCCGCGTGCTCAGCTGGCGGGCCAAGGACTCGGGGTCCCCTCTCCCCGCCTCCATCTGGGGAGGACGCGTGGGGGGCAAGCTGGTTTCCAAAGCTGCCTGGACCGGGCCCGCTCCCCAGAGGTGGACACGGAGGGGGCAGGTGGGGCAGGAGAAGGGGTACCGACTGGTCCCACACCCCTCTGTGTGTAGCCAGAGGCTCAGGAAGTGGGTCTGATGCTGGGACCCCGCTCACTCAGGCGGCCCCGGGACAGTCACTGTCTCAGCAAACACCCCCCACCAGGTGCACCAGCACCCAAACCTGTTGTCCCACCTTCAGGGACGCCGTCCGCTGCCTCCTGCCCGCAGAGACTCCTCCCCCACGGGCGCCCCCCGCCGTCCACTGCCACTGGGGGGCGCCCTCTCCTGTCGGGCAGGTCCCATCACAGACCCCACCCCCCAAGGCCCGCCCCCAATCCCTCCCGCCGCCCGGACCCCGCCCCTCCAATCCCCCCATCACAGACCCCAACCCCCAACCCCTCATCACAAACTCCGCCCCCAAAACCTCCCCCAATCCCCCATCACAGACCCCAACCCCCAAACCTCCCCCAATCCACCCATCACAGACCCCGCCCCCCAAACCTCCCCAATCCACCCATCACAGACCCCAACCCCCAAACCTCCCCAATCCACCCATCACAGACCCCGCCCCCAAAACCCCATCACAGACCCCAACCCCCAACCCCATCACAGACCCCAACCCCCAACCCCATCACAGACCCCGCCCCCGAACCCTCTTCACAGACCCCAACCCCCAAACCTCCCCCAATCCCCCACCACAGACTCGGCCCCCCAATCCCTCCCGCCCCCAAACCCCCTTCACAGACCCCGCCCTCCCCGGCGCCTCCGTCCCGCCCGCACCCCCTCCATCCTGCGAGGTGGCGGCCGCCGGGCGGGACGCGGGGCCGGAGCATGAGCGCGGGCGGGGCGCGCGGGGCGGGGGTCCCCCCGGGTGGGGCCGGGCCCGGCGCCTCGAAGCTGGAGCTGCGGCTGAGCCGCCGGCACCTGCTGGACCGCGACCCGCCGACCCAGGCGGACCCCGCGCGGCGCCGCTGCTGCTGCAGGCGCAGGGCCGGTGGGCGCAGGGCCGGTGGGCGCAGGGCCGGTGGGCGCGCTGGGCGCGGGGACGGGGCGCAGGCGGGGCGCACGGGAGTTGGGGCGCACGGGACGGGGGGGCGTACAGGTCGGGGTAGGGTGCAGGGGTCAGGGTGAGCGCACGGGTCAGGGGGGGCGCATGGGAGTTGGGGCGCACGGGTCGGGGTGGGCGCACAGGTCGGGCTGGGATGCCGGGGTCGGAGGGGCGCAGGGGTCGGGGTGGGATGCACAGGTCGGGGTGGGGCGCACGGGCCGGGGTGGGCGCACGGGTCGGGCTGGGATGCCGGGGTCGGTGGGGGGGCGCAGGGGTCGGGGTGGGGTGCACAGGTCGGGGTGGGCGCGCGGGTCTGGGGGGGTGCACAGGTCGGGGTGGGGTGCATCCTTAAAGCCAGTTGCCTCGTCCTGCAGCCGCTCTTTTCGCCTCCATGGGCACACGGGGGCCTTTCCACACGGCAGGCGGGCCCTCCCCGTCCCTCCCAGCGGCCGCTCACCCAGCCCCACCACAAGGGGTGGGGGGACCCGAGTCCCTTCCTCTCCCCCATCCACGCTCACAAGAGCCAGGCGTCGCCGCCCTTAAGGCCCCCAAGAGCCCCGAGGGACCCCTGTCCGTTTGCAGGTCCGACTGACAGGCGAGGGGTCTGCAGCCGTTAGGGGGGTTGAGACGGACGCGTTCAGACAGCTGAGCATCCCCAGATCCCACAGGCCCCCCCCCCCCCCCCCCCCCGCCCCGCCCCCCCGCCCCGCTCCTCGGCAGCTGCGTGTCCAGAGCCTCGTGTCCGTAAACCACCCGGGCGTTCCCCGGTGCGTCCCGAGTCTGGGGCACAACGTGACATCCGTGTGACTCAGCCCTGGCTGCCGGGGCCGGGGCTGGGGGAGGGCGGGCACGTCCCCTGCCCCCCGTTTCCCGGGAGAGGACGGGGAACTGGGAGGACACAGCCCCCGGGTAGAAAGGGCATCAGGGCGGCGTGCCTCCCGCCTGCCCTCGTGAGCACGGAAGAGGACCCCACACGCGCGCACACGTGTGAGGATGCCAGGCCCAGGGCTGGCCGGTGGCTGGCACGGGGGCCCACCCACATGTGACCCTGGCACTCTCTCCCGAGCCTCCGTGTGCTCCCCTGATACACGGGCAACAGGAGACCTAGAGGCGGGGGAGGCGGGGGAGGAGGGAGAGAAGGAAGGGAGAAGGAGGAGGGGAGGAGGAGGAGGAGGAGGGGGCATTTACTGCCCCGTCCACCTCACCCCTGCAGCCGAGACGCCCCCCCCCCCACGGCAGGGGTGGGGCAGGGAGAACCTGCGTCTTCCCGCCCTCATGCTGGGACGGGGATCTTCTGGACTCGGGCTCACAGGTTCTTCCCAGACGTAGGAAGGGCCCTCCCGGGGGTGCGAGGTGTCAGGAGGCTGCCCCCGGGGAGGGGCCCAGGGTGCAATGGCCGCCCCGCCTCTGAGTGGCCGCCCCAGGTGGGGAGGGGCTGCCAGGCAGGGCCTGTGTGACGTCAGCCTGCACTTGGCTCTAGGGGGACCTACTGCACGCTGCAGGCTCTGCTCTGTGGCGGGGGAGGAGGGGAGGGCGAGACTCTGTGGGCCAGAACCTCCCAGCCCCGTGGGGGTGATTCCAATCAAGATTTCCCCTGAAGTATCTCGTCGGGAGAAACAAACCATCCTGACCCTGAGCCAGCTCCACCCATCCACCCACCATCCACCCATTTACCTATCCACCATCTGCCCCTCCATCCTTCCACCCACCTACCCATTTACCTATCCACCATCCACCCACCCACCAATCTATCCATTATCTATCCACCCACCATCCATGCATCATCCACACACCCACCCATCTATCTATCCATCCACCATTCACCCATCATCCATCCACACCCATCTATCCATCCATCATCCATCCATCCACCCATCAATCTATCCATCCACCCATCACCCCTCCATCCATTCATCCTCCTACTCCTCTCTCTCACTCCATTCATCCATCCACCCACCATTCACCCATCATCCACCCACCCACCCATCTATCCATCCATCATCCACCCATCCACCCATCAATCTATCCATCCATCCATCACCCCTCCATCCATTCATCCCATCCCCCTACCCCTCTCTCCCTCCCTCCATCCATCATCCATCCATGGACTCTGGGAGCCTATTTTTAGCTCCTGAATCATCTCCTGTGGAGCAGGGATAATGGGCATTGCCATGGCAACCTGGCCACACGGTGTTGTGGGAGGGCGATGTTGGTCTGTTTGGCAGCCGAGAGGACAACAGAGAGGCCCCTTCACCTGGCCCACGTGGGAGGGGCGGGGCGGGGGGCGGGGGCGGTTGTGGGAGGTCAGGGGTCAGCCAGGACCTGACCCAGACGCCGAGGCCTGTGTCACTCACAGGACGTGGGTCTTAGCAGCAGGAAGCCTCGGGAAGGTCCTGGGCTCCACTCGGGGACAGAGCTACGAGGTGGTCAGTTGAGAACCGGGGGAGGCAGAGGGGCCAGCTGAGCAGAGTGGGGGGTCCACCCGGCTCAGGGCAGTGGTGACCCAGGGAGCAGCCCTCGGGCAGGCCAGGGAGCCCTAAGAACGGGGCGAGTCCCAGAGCTGTGGCCTCAGGGGGGTGTAGCCACTCTCAGGACCCCGGCAGCAGGCTCAGGGCAGAGGTTAAAACCCCAGAGAGCAGCCAGAGGACAGATGTGGGAACCTCTTTCATGTCCCGCGTGGTTCAGGGTTCCCGTTCAGGGTTCGGGTTCTGGAGGAGGCCGCACGCAAATGAAAAGAGAGACTGGAGCGAAACCGGTTTGGCTCAGTGGATAGAGCATCGGCTTGTGGACTGAAAGGTCCCAGGTTCGATTCCAGTCAAGGGCATGGACCTGGGTGGCGGGCACATCCCCAGTAGGAGGCGTGCAGGAGGCGGCTGATCGATGTCTCTCTCTCTCATCGATGTTTCTAACTCTCTATTCCTCTCCCTTCCTCTCTGTGAAACATCAATAAAAAATATTTTTAAAAAAGGAAAAAGAGAGACTAGAAAAGCATTCCTTTGGCGATACTGGGGGCCAGGCGGGAGCCTTCCTTTAGTGGAAAAACTACCATCTTCCTTCGGCCTGGCCACCCCTTTTATTCAGGTTTGGGACCCACCCTTTGCCCTGAAGCAGGTGATTCCAGAAACAAAGAGATTATCTTATCAGTAAGGACTGGCATGATGATTTGATGGGGAAGTTCATTGTCTCCATGAGAGAGGGGGTGGCTGGCTCTGACCTTTCAGAGCTTCCAGGTTGACCAGCCTTCCGGGTTCCTCGTCCACTTTCTATTAGTGAGACAATGATTAGTTTCCGGCAGACAGAGGACGCCCACCCCGCAGCCAGGACCGTGGAGGACAGCAGGGTCAGTGGCCATGAGGCCAGGCCATAGGCAGAGGGGGGTGGGAAGGGGCTGGGCAGGTGCCGGTGTGAGAGAGGTGGCTGATGGGAGTGGGGGGTCAGGTCGGAGTCCACAGCTCAGCTGGAAGGATGCCCAGAACTGCCTCTTCCCGGAGCCACATAAAGCAATAATTGCAATAATTGGGGTTACGGCCCCTGGGTGGGGAGGAGGCCCACCTCCTCCTTAACCGCAGCCCAGTTTTCGGGGTTCCCCTCCATCACCTCTCAGGTCCCTGTAGTTCCTGGACCCAGGCCCAGCCAATCACATGACTACACTGATGGGGTCAGAGTGATCATGTGACCTGAGCTGGCCAATGAGCCTCCATCCTGATACTCGTGTTGACCTTTTAAGTTTCCCCCCTGGTTGTTCAGCTGGGGGTTGGGAGCCAAGAGTCTAGGGGACCTCAGCCGCCCAGGGGAGGCTCCCCTGAGAATGAGCCACCTCGGGGGAAGTGGACCCCAAAAGGGCCCCCGAATCTGGCTCCTGAGCCCAAGACCCTCCTCCTGTTAAGGGAGCAGTGAGCGCTCTCTCACTGGGGTGGGTTTCTGTCTGAGCTTCCTTCTGTCCCATGGGGGTCCTGCAGCTTTAAATCATGGGCCCCCCAATCCTTGGCCACCGCTCCCACGGACGGGGGTGGGGGCGAATGTTCCTTCTCCTGAATCCCGGCCGACGTGGGGCCTGTGGGACCCCCAGGCTTGGTCATGAGAGGCCCCCCCAATCCCTGCCCACTGGAGACACTGGCTCTTGGGACCCAGCCTGAGCTGCAGGAGGCCCAAGCAGCCCAGTTTGGGGGTACCCCTCCATCACCTCTCAGGTCCGTGTAGTTCCCGGACCCTGGACCCAGGCCCAGACAATCACATGACTACACTGATGGGCTCAGAGTGGTCATGTGACCTGAGCTGGCCAATGAGCCTCGGTCCTGATACTCGTGTTGACCTTTACGTTTTCCTCTCGTTTTTCAGGTGGGGGGTTGGGAGCCAGGAGTCTAGGGGATCACAGCCGCCCAGGGGAGGCCCCCCTGAGAATGAGCCACCTCGGGGGAAGCGGACCCCAGCAAGGGCCCCCGAATCTGGCTCCTGGGACCCAGCCTGAGCTGCAGGAGGCCCAAGCAGCCCAGTTTTGGGGGTACCCCTCCATCACCTCTCAGGTCCCTGTGTTTCCTGGACCCTGGACCTAGGCCTGGCCGACGTGGGGCCTGTGGGACCCCCAGGCTTGATCATGAGAGGCCCCCGCTCCCTGCCCACCGGAGACACTGGCTCTTGGGGACCCAGCCTGCCGACCCCCCCAACCCCCCCGTCCCGTCCCGGAACCTCAGAGAGACCCTGAGCCGGAAGCACCCAGCGGGTCCCTCCCGTGTTCCCCAGGCCACCATGCTTGCTGGGATTGAAGCCACCACATTCCCGTGCGATTTCTCTTTGTTAATACATTTTTATTAATTTCAGAGAGAGGGAGGGAGAGAAACATCAGTGATGAGAGAGAATCAGGGATGGGCTGCCTCCTGCACACCCCCCACTGGGGATGGAGCCCGCCACCCGGGCCTGTTCCTGGTTCCTAGGTCGACCCTCAGCCCCTGAGCCACGCTGGCGCTGGCGCAGCTGGTGGGACTGATCCGCCCTCCTCCCGGGTCCTGCGAGGACTGAGCAGGGGGAGGGGGAGGGAGAGGGTGGGGTGGGGGGAGAAGGGGGGCACAGGAGCACAGGGCCGGCCGGGAAATGCCCGCCTGGTCTGTAAAGATCCCTTTCACAAAGCGAGGCTTCTGGCCTGTCCGCGGGGAGAGGGTGCCCAAGCTCGTCTCTGGCTGTGGAGGTGCCCGCTCGGCGGGGAGCAGGGACTCTGGGTCCCGTCCCACCCCGGCCCCCGCCACCCGCAGCCGCAGCCGCAGCCTCAGCCGTGGGCCGGAGGGAGCGGACGGGGCAGCCGGGCCTGTTGTTCGGCTGCCGCCACCGAGAGGAAGAGAGGAAGCGGGAGAGGAAACGGTGACTAAGTGCCCGTCACTGTGCGGGGGCACCGGCTGCCAGATGTGTGGGGGGCTCTGGCCCTGGCACGGAGGAGGGGGTCCTCCGGGTGCTGGTGTGGCCCCGGCGGAGGCCGCAGGACCCCTGCCCGGGGGACCACACTCCCCCCTTCCAGGTCCACAGTGCCCCCCCTGACCCCCCTCGCATGAGCGCGTCTCTGCTGGGCCCTCGCCGCGGAGCTTGGCTCAGACCTCCGAGCACTGCGTTCTCACCACCAGCCGTGTGGCCGCCCACTGAGCGCCCGTCACTCAGACTCAGCGGGCGGGCGGGCGGGGACTGGAGCTGGTTCCCCAGGACTCGGGCCCAGAGCCTGCAGGCCTCAGCCTTGTGTGTGTCTGTGTGTGTCTGTGTGTCTGTGTGTCTGTGTGTGTGTGTGTCTGTGTG
>JAAGEH010000340.1:1132703-1152333 GCA_011751065.1 Lasiurus cinereus
AGGGACCTGGGTGAACCTCTGAGTCCTTCGCTGACCCCATCAGGGACCTGGGTGAACCTCTGAGTCCTTCGCTGACCCCGTCAGGGCTGAGTGAGCAGCAGGGACCCAGGGACCCTCCGGGAGCCCCAGCCCCGAGCCTCCTCCTGCATGTGCCCCCGACCAGGGCCCCGGCTGGCGAGGAGCCTGCCACCGGAGGTACCTGCACTTGACCGGAATCGAACCCGGGACCCTTTGTTCCTCGGGCCGACGCACTAGCCCCTGAGCCGCCCCGGCCAGCGCTGGCTGAGCTGGTCCTGCCAGCACGGGGATCGCCCCCACATCACTGCCCCCGAGGGACCTCGATGCTTTGTCTCCAGCCCCGTCCCTGTGGACCGGCCTGTCCCGGGCCCGGGCCCAGCCTGCGGGTCGGGTCGGAGGGGGCCTGAGCCCAGAGGGCCGGGCCGGGAGCCTCGTCTGCGTCTGAGAAACGAGAACCAGCTGACATGTGGGAGGCATTAGCCCCGGTCCTGCCTGTGGGGCTGCGAAGCCGCCGCCGCCGAGTTCTCCTTCTCCGTCTGAGAGGTGGCTGCTCGGCCGGCCCGGGGGAGGGGCGAAACTTGAGAAAAAGAGCCGTCACCCCCTCGCTCGCTCTCTCGCTCGCTCGGGACTGGGGAGCAGAGCAGCGGCCGTGAGGAGGCAGGTTCCCGCCGCCCCTTCCTGCTGCCGGTGAGTCGGGGGCCTCCTGACAGGGCTGGGGCCTCGGCTCCATGACCCCCCACCTCCAGAGCCATGGGGGTGGGGAGGGTGCGCCTGGTCGTGGGCACCTGCTGTGGACCCGGGGCAGCTGCTGAGTGTGAACTGGGGGGCGAGGGGCAGGCAGGGGAGTGCCTGCAGGCTGGGTTCTGGGGTGCTCCGGCACCGGATGGAGGGTGGGCGGGCTGGGGCAGGGGTCACCGGTGCCGGGTCCAGGAATAAAAGGGCGGCTTCTGGGCTGGGGAGGCGGCGAGATAAGACTGGAGCCACCTCCCCTCGAGGTGTCCCTGAGGGAGGACCCGCCATGTGCAGGGTTAGAGGGCGGGCAGGCTGGGTGGCCGCCGGAAAGAGTGGTCAGGGCCGGACCAGCAGGGGGACGTGGGGACGCCACCAGCCGGAGCTGCAAATCCAGGAGG
Organism: Lasiurus cinereus; assembly: GCA_011751065.1. Taxonomy (NCBI): domain Eukaryota; kingdom Metazoa; phylum Chordata; class Mammalia; order Chiroptera; family Vespertilionidae; genus Lasiurus; species Lasiurus cinereus. The sequence goes on from JAAGEH010000340.1 coordinate 1,133,852, forward strand.
GTCTGGGCCTCAGCTGGGAGAGCGGAAGACTGAGGGCGAGGGGCGACCTGAAGGCCCAGGTCTGGCTGTGGCCCAGGTTGGGGCTGCTGGCAGGACCAGCTAAGCCAGCTCTGGCCGGTGCGGCTCAGGGGCTAGCGTCTCGGCCTGCGGAACAAAGGGTCCCGGGTTTGATTCCGGTCAAGTGCACGTACGTTGGTGGCCAGCTCCTCCCCAGCCGGGGCCCTGGTCGGGCCACGTGCAGGAGGCACTCCATCGGTGTGTCTCTCTCACGTGGATGCTTCTCTGTCTCTCCCCCACTCCCTCTAAAAATCAGTGGAGCCGAAACCGGTGTGGCTCAGTGGATAGAGCGCCGGCCTGCGGACTGAAAGGTCCCCAGGTTCGATTCCGGTCAAGGTGGCGGCCACATCCCCAGTAAGGGGCGTGCAGGAGGCGGCTGATGGATGTCTCTCTCTCATCCATGTTTCTGACTCTCTGTCCCTCTCCCTTCCTCTCTGTAAAAACCAGTGGAAAAATACCCTCGGGTGAGGATTAAAAACAAACAAACAGACGGAGGAGAAACGAGCTAAGCCAGGTTCCCAGGGGGAGTTCCAGGAGGCAGACCGAGGTGGGAGGGGCGGGGAGGGGGTGGGCAAATGTCCCTCCGGCCACCGCCTCCTCCAGAGAGGAGGCCGCTGCTGCCCCATCGGGCGAGCAGGTGGGGGCCAGGCCAGCTCCCCGCTGAGCCTCCTCTCCAGGAGGGCAGGTGCCTTTGGGGCAGGAGTCAGAACGACCAGAGGCAGGATCTCGGGAGAGTCCGGCTCTGGCACCAGCCCCCTGCAGGCGGGCAGCTCGCCCAGTGGCACGGAGCCTTGAGCGGGCAGCGAGCACAGCTCCGCCCGCACCCCTGCGGTGGCGACGGCCGAGTTCCTGACGCTGAACTGGGAGGAGGGGAGTGGCCGCCCAGCAGACCGCCCGCTGCGGGAGGAGAGGCTTCGGAGGAAACCGCAGGTCCCCACACACACGCCAACGAGGAGAGAGCGTCCCGCCCGCCGAGGACGAACCCCAAAAGCCCCCAGTGCTGCCCCATCACCAGCGCGAAGCCCGGGACCAGCCGGCCACCGGAGAGCACGGAGAGCACGCCAGGCCCCGCTCGGGCCGCTAACTCTCGGATGCCCTGAAGGAGAGACCCGGCGAATGAGCTGGGAGGGAGCAAACACAGAAGAGACCCTCAAACGGGAGAGAAAACGGGAGCCCCAGGGCCACCTCGGGGAGGGGAGTCTCAGAGCGCGAGCTGGGACTTCTCTGGAGAAGAAAGGCGGGGGCTCGGCTGGGAGCCGAATGGGGAGCCGGCGGCAGGGACCCCGGGTGCCCGGAGCTCAGGCCTGTGGGGGACCTGGCGCAGCCCCATGCACGGATGGCAAAGGGCTCCACACCCACTGCATCCCGGTCACAGAATGGAGCTTTCGGCCTCTGCGGGGACATCTGCACCCAGAGGTACGTCTGAGACCCGCAGGGACCCGAGGACACGGCGGAGAGCGGAGGGTGGGAGCTCCAGCTCCACCAGACGAGCACAAGAGCAGAAAGGGAGGACGTCTCCAGGTGTGAACATCACCAGGAAACGGCAAACTGAGGCACAGAGCTCCGGCCGAGACCGGTGTGGCTCAGTGGAAAGAGCGTCCACCTGCAGACTGAAAGGTCCCAGGTTTGATTCCGATTGGGGGCATGTACCTTGGTGGCGGGCACATCTCCAGTAGGGGGGGCGTGCAGGAGGCAGCTGATCGATGTCTCTCATCGATGTTTCTGACTTTCTATCCCTCTCCCTTCCTCTCTGTGAAAAATAAATAAAATATATTAAGAAGAAAAAAAAAAAAAAGCACAGAACCCCGAACACAAAGGCGACCGACAACTCCAGGATGAACAGAAAACCTACCGCCGCTGGTGGCTCAGGGATTAAGCGTCGGCCTAGGAACCAAGAGATTGTGGTTCAACTCCCGGTCAGAGCACGGGCCTGGGTTGCAGGCTCGATCCCCAGTGGGGGGCCTGCAGGAGGCAGTGGATCCATGATTCTCTCTCATCATTGATGTTTTTCTCTCTCTATCTCTCTCCCTCTCCCTTCCTCTCTGAAATCAATTAAAAAATATATATATATATTTTTTTTAAATGCTGCCCTAACCGGTGTGTCTCAGTGGATAGAGCATCAGCCTGCAGACTCAAGGGTCCCGGGGTCGATTCTGGTCCAGGGCATGTATGTTGGTTGTGGGCACATCTCCAGCAGGGGTTGGGCAGGAGGCAGCTGATGGATGTTGCTCTCTCATCAATGTTTCTGGCTCTCTGTCCTTCTCCCTTCCTCTCTGTAACAAATCAATAAAATACATTTTTTAAAAAGGCTCCTCGCCATGACGATTGAGGTTCCTGGTGCGCCCAGTCTGGCCGCTGTGCCTCAGGCCAGTGCCTCCCTCTGTCACCCTCGCCCTGCCCAGCACCCCCTGAGCTGCAGAGCAGGGAGGGCTGAGCCAAAACCATGTCTGTGGTTCGAGCACAGGCCGTCAGCCTGGGTCAGGGATTCTCAACCTTCCTAAGGCCGCGACCCTTTAATACAGCTCCTCATGGTGCGGTGACCCCCAACCATAACATTATTTTTGTTGCTACTTCATGACTGTAATTTTGCAACTGTGATGAATCATATCTGTGTTTTCCAATGGTCTTAGGCGACCCTGTGAAAGTGTTGTGCGACCCCCAAAGGGTTGAGAACCGCTGGCCTGGGACCTGGGCTTGGGGTGCTTACGGCTCCCGGGACAGGTTCAGGGCTGCGGTTCTGGGTTCCGGCTCTGGAGGAGGCTGCATACAAATGAAAGAGACCAGACCAGAAATGCTAACTTGGGAACGGGGGTCCAGGCAGAAGCCCAAGAGAAGACCCCACCCCGCTTTGTTCTGGCCTTGCGGTCCCTTTTATGCAGGTTTGGGACCCACCCCTTAACCCATAGGCAGGCAATTCCAGTCACAGGCAGACTCTCTTATCAGTAAGGATTTGCAGGGAGACTGGAAGGTGAAAGTTGCTTCGAACTAGACTGTGGGTGCACAGCTTTCACCCTGGCCGGAGCCTCAAGGTCTCCAGCCTTCCGGGTTCCTGGTCCCCACCTCTCTGCCCGTGAAGACCCACGGGGTGCAGCCTCCGGAGGAAACCCCGACAGTCTGGGCTCCTGGCTCGCGCCCCAAAGTCCAGCCTCCCCCCGCCCCCCACTTTCCCCGGAACCTGTGAGGCCGGCAGCTGCACGCCAGGAGTTGGGGGGCAGACCCTGGCACAGGTGGGTGTGGTGGGAGCAAAGTTCAAGTGCCTTCTCGCTCCCGTTGGTAGACCTGAGAGCGGCCCCCCCGTCCCGGTGCCGAGGCAATCACAGCGTGGCCCCGAGCCAACCGCCTCTGAGCCGAGTCCTTCCCTCTGGATTCCGGCCCCTCCCCAGGGGTCAGCAGCCTGGGACGACCCCTCAGCCTGGCCCAGACAGCAACACCCAGCCACCCGCCCGCCCTCACCAGGAATGTGCTGATTGCTGATAACGCGGGCCCTCCTGGCAGCCGCTGCCTGACTGAAGGCCTCTGCACTGTCTTCCTGCCCCAGCTCGCCCCGCACCGGCAGCCAGGCCCCCGAGCAGCTGTGGGACCGGGCCCCTGGGGACTCCCTCATCATGTGGACCCGCTGGTGGCTCTGGCCCCTGGTGGCCGTCTGCACCGCTGACCAGTTTCTGGACCAGGCCAAGAGGATTATGCAGACCACACCTGTCATCGATGGGTAAGTGGCCTCCGTGGGCTGGGGAGCTGGGAGCCGGGAGCCGGGAGCCGGACGTGAGGCAGGCACTGCCCTCTCTCCGCCTGGACTCCGCTTCTCTAGCAGTAACACGGGTCTTGTTCTTTGCTGGCCTTGGTTCTCTGTGGGGTCTCAGGGGCCCTCCAGAGGCCTCCGCAGATTGGGACCCATCCCCTGCTTTCAGAGGTGTATGGGGAGATGTCTATGCTGCAGCGGACAGGCAGGGGTCTGTGTAGGGTGCACCCCCGGGTCAGGGAAGGCCTGCCATTAACCCTGGGGAGCTGAGGGGGGTGCAGGTGCAGGTGCAGGAAGAGCAGGGACCGTGTGAGCCTCGGGGGGCACTGGAGGCACGGGGTGAGGTCCCTGGGGCACCCTGCAGCCTGGTCCCAGTGCAGAGTGGGTGCTGGGCGAAGGGACGTTGGGGGCCTGGCCGGGTTGTGCTCACCCAGGCCACACACACGGCCTCAGCTTCCTCGGTTGAAGCTCCAGGTGAGGGTGGAGACCACGGCTGGCCCTCCTCCCTGAGACCTTGCCTCACGCCCTTCCTTCTCCTGTGTCCAACCTGGGGTGACCCCAGCAGGTGTGGGGTCAGTTTGGCCTCACTCGATGCTCAGAGGACCCCCAACCCAGACCCAGCTGTGCCCATGCCTGCACCCCACACCCTGGTGCCACCTGTCACTCTTTCTTGGAGGTCACAGCCAGCTTGGCAGCACCCGTGCATCTGCCCCCTCACCTCCCAGGGCATCGGCATTGCCTCCCACTCCCGTCCACCTTCCTCACCCCCTAGTGCTGGGCACCTCGTGAGCCGGACTCTCGGCTTCCTCCAGCCAAAGTCTGTATCAGCACCACGGCCAGAGGGAGTCTGGGAGGTCTACTCCCGCTCCACCCGCCCCACGCGTGGCTGCAGCTGATCCAGGGCCCTTCCAAGGCTCACATGGTCCCTGCTTGTCCTGCACCTGCACCTGCACCCCCGTCAGCTCCCCAGGGCTAGTGGCAGGCCTTCTCTGACCTGGGGGTGCACCCTGCACACACCTCTGCCTGTCGGCTGCAGCATTCGACACCCACCCACCCTCCGACACACACACACACACACACACACCGCTGAAAGCAGGGAATGGGTCCCGTGCACTCACGGGCACCCTGGGGCCTGGCAGGGTGAGCAGACCCCCCACCCCTCCCCACCCCCCGTGTGCTGGCTGCTCATTAATGTGCAGACACCACTCCTTGGCAGAAGCCTCGGGTTCTCGGACAAGAGACTCTGCAAGGTAAGCAGAGAAAACGGGGGCAGGAGGGGGGATGTGGCAGGGAAGACGGTGAGCTGTGGGGGGCCCAGCAGAGGAGGGGTGCCAGGTGCCCCACTCTGCCTGCCCCCACCCCCATCCTCCCTCCATCTCCTTCCTGGGCCTCCAGTCCCCTGCTCTCCTCTCTGCCTCTGAGGTTCCTGTGTGAGGTGTCTGCACGCACACGTGCTCTGCCCTGGAGGCCTGCAGTCAGGGGGATTGGGAGAGGGGGAAGGGGCAGGTGGGAGACGCCCACAGCAGGAGCCGGAGTTGTTCCTTCATTCTGGGGGGCTCAGGGCAGCTGGGCACAGAGAAAGGGGCTCGGGTTCAGGGGCTGTGTGGAGGCCACTGGGGAGTCGGATGGCTGGAATAGGCCCTTCGGGAATCCTCCAAGCCAGTGGTTCTCAACCTGTGGGTCGAGACCCCTTTGGGGGTCGAACAACACTTTCACAGGGGTCGCCTAAGACCATCGGAAAACAGATACCTACATTATGATTCATAACAGTAGCAAAATTACAGTTATGAAACAGCAATAATTTTATGGTTGGGGGTCACCACCACATGAGGAGCTGTCTTAAAGGGTCGCGGCCTTAGGAAGGTTGAGAAGCCCTGGTAGGCCGACAGAATCAAAACCGGTCACAGCAGGTTGCAGTCTGGCCGGGGTGGCTCAATGGCTGAGCGACGACCGATGAACCAGGAAGTGACAGCTCACTTCTTGGTCAGGGCACGTGCCCGGGTTGTGTGCACTCGATCCTCAGGAGGAGGTGTGTGTGCAGGAGGCCGTGGATCCACGATTCTCTCTCATCATTCACGCTTCTCTCTCTCTCTCCCTCTCCCTTCCTCTCTGAAATCAACAAAAATGTGTTTTTTAAAAAAACAGCGGGTGGCAGGGGAGAGACCCACATACGTAGCTTCGACCTTAAAGAAACCCGGAGGGCGTCCTGAGGGCGTGCCCATCTGCCAAGGACGTGGTGTGGCCGCCAGTCCCCAGGTCCCTCGTGGTGTCAGGTGGCTGCAGCGGCTCCAGCCATCACAGCTGCCGGCCGGCCGGCCTGCAGATGGAAAAGGGAAAACCACGCCGTCTGTCAAGGACAGCTGGGGGGCGCTGACACGGGGCGGCCGGAGTGGCACGGCCACGCCCGGCTCTGAGGGAGTGGAAAGTTCTGTTTCCAGTGGCCGTGCGCCCCGCTTGGCCATGTTCCCGAGGAAAAGGGGGAGTGGCCACCAGCAGCGCCTCCAACAACAGCTGCTCACACTCGGGAGCCTCCTCTTCCCGTGAGTGGTCTCCCCGTGGCTGAGGACCAGGCCCAGACCTCTAGGCTCAGGAGGGGCTGCAGGCTCCAGACAGCAGGGGTGCCGCTTCCCCGACTTGGGGTTCCAGCCAAGGGTGGAGAGGCTGAGGGGCTGGGGGAGGGGGGAGGAGGAGGAGGAGGAGGACACAAAGCTCTCCCTTCGGGGTGGCCTCGGGAGGTGTGGCCGGTTTTCCCTCTGGAGCAATGGTTCTCAACCTTTTTTAATGCTGCGACCTTTTAATACAGCTCCTCATGTGGCGGTGACCCCACAATCTTAAAATTATTTTCGTTGCTACTTCATCACTGTAATGTTGCTCCTGTTACGAATCATAATGTAAATACCTGTGTTTTCTGATGGTCTTCGGCTCGTCAGCAGCGGTTCTCAACTTGTGGGTCTCGACCCACAGGTTGAAAACTGCTAGCAAAATGACAGTGATGAAGTAGCAACAAAAATAATTTTAAGATTGGGGGTCACCGCCACATGAGGAGCTGTATTAAAAAGTCACAGCATGAAAAAAAAAGGTTGAGAACCACTGCTCAGGGGCTGGGGTTCTCAGGAAAGAAGCGCTGTCCCTTCCTGAGCCCCTGCCCCCAGGAAGTGCCCAGAGCCAGACACCCCAATCCCTGCAGGGAGGGAGTGACCTGGCCCACCCTCCACCCCTCGGGCAGCCAAGGTGTCTGAGCCCCAGCCCAGTCCCCGTCGCATCCATCAAATCTCACCCTTCAAAGAACCCCTTGCCCCTCCCCCCCAGAGAGCGGGGGTGGCCTCCAGGATCTGACAGAGGGGGAGCTTGCAGAGGAAGGGGTGGTGTGGCGGGGAGCCCCCAGGACAAAGCCCCCTCCTGAGACTGTCTTCTCAGCCCCTTGTTACCAGATCAGGAGTCCAGAGGGCCCCTGCCTACATGTCCCACGTGTATACATGCACCTGTGTGTGCGGTGTGTGGGGGTGCGTGCCCACATGTGGGTGATGTGTGTGTACGTGCCCATGTGTGTGATCATGCACGTGAGTGTGTGTGCACGCACTTGCTCACAGTGACTGGTGGGTGTGGCTGGGCCTGGTACTCTGCGTTCTAACCCGCTCCCAGGGGCCTGTGGGGCTTGCACAGGTGCATGGGACAACTAGAATGGAAGGCCTATCCGTTGAGGGCTCTCAGCTCAGGTGACCCGGCTCCGGTGTGCTCCGGTAACGAGGAGGAGTCTGTGTCCCCCGGGGCCAGCCTTAGCCTGAGCTGGAGAAGCAGGCATTTAGAGGGGACGAAGGCCAGAGAGGGAGCTCGGAGCCCCAGGGTCAAGGGGCCACCAGGACCTGCCTTCTCTCCCCTGTCTTGCTGCTCCAGGCACAATGACCTGCCCTGGAGGCTGCTGACCCGGTTCAACAACCAGCTGCGGACGAACAACGCCAGCCTGCACAGCCTGGCCGGCACCCACACCAACATCCCCAAGCTGAGGGCTGGTTTCGTGGGGGGCCAGGTACCATCCGCCAGCCCCTGTGGAGATCCACCCTCTTTCTCCTTCTCCTCCTCCTCCTCCCCCCCCCCTTGGGTCCTGGCTAAGGGGCAGCCGCTCCCAGCCCCAGCCAGCCAGTCTCCTTGGGGCCACAGACCTGGAGGGACAGGCTGTGGGGACGGACGGACGGCTTCCCAGACGGAGGGAGGGGGGGACCAGACATTCATAGGCAGGTGGGGGGCGAGGGGGCCGAAAGCCTGGAGGCTCAGGTCCTAGCCCCCCGGCCACCTGGCCCCCAGTTCTGGTCTGCGTACACGCCCTGCGACACCCAGAACAAAGACGCCGTGAAGAGGACGCTGGAGCAGATCGACGTCATCCACCGCATGTGCCAGATGTACCCCGACACCTTCCTGTGTGTCAACAGCAGCCAAGGTGGGTGCCGCCGCCCGCCGCCTCCCGCCTCCCTGGCCCCACACCACCCTCTAGTGGGCAGAGGCTGCCGGTGCAGCTCGGCCGGCCAGCCAGCCAGCCAGCCGTTTGGGGTGGTGTCTGCTCCTCCCGGAGGCCCAGGTGCCCACAGCCCCCACCCCCATTCCCGGCTCTGCTCACAGGCATCCGACAGGCCTTCCAGGAGGGGAAGGTGGCCAGCCTGGTCGGGGTGGAGGGCGGCCACTCCATCGACAGCAGCCTGGGCGTCCTGCGGGCCCTCTACCACCTGGGGATGCGCTACCTGACCCTCACGCACAGCTGCAACACGCCCTGGTGAGTGACAGCAGGGAGGCCCGGGCGGGGGGCGGGCCAGAAGCCGGGGGAGGGAGAGGTGGCTGGGTCAAGCGCCCTGTGGGTGGGTGGAGACCACTGTGCTCTCCCTCCAGGGCCGACAACTGGCTGGTGGACACGGGGGATGACGATGCCCAGAGCGAGGGCCTGTCCGAGGACTTCGGGAAGGTAGGCGGCAGGGGCAAGGCCTCCGTTTCCCTCCCTTGCAAAACGGAGCTGAGCCCTGACCGGTGTGGCTCAGTGGATAAGAGCCTCAGCCTGTGGACCCAAGGGTCCCGGGTTTGATTCCTGTCAAGGGCATGGACCTTGGTGGCGGGCACATCCCCAGTAGGGGGCGTGCAGGAGGCGGCTGATCGATGTCTCTCTCTCTCATCAATGTTTCTCACTCTCTATCCCTCTCCCTCTGCCTCTGTGAAAAGTCAATAAAAAATATTTAAAAAAAACAGAGCTATCCGAAACCGGTGTGGCTCAGTGGATAGAGCGTCGGCCTGCGGACTGAAAGGTCCCAGGTTCGATTCCGGTCAAGGGCATGGACCTTGGTGGCGGGCACATCCCCAGTGGGGATCGTGCAGGAGGTGGCTGATCCATGTCTCTCTCTCATCGATGTTTCTAACTCTCTATCCCTCTCCCTTCCTCTCTGTAAAAATCAATGAAATAAAAATAAAAATAAATAATAAAAACGGAGCTGTCCAGGGGCCTCCTAGGCCGGGCATTTAGCTGGAACCCACTGGTCACGGCAGTGGCCGTCTGCAGCCAGGAAAGTGTCGAACACCTGCTCAGCAGGGGCCCTGTCCACATGCCCTCCCCCGGCCCGGACCTCTTGGGGGGCAGCCGTGAGCCCCAGAAGCCTGTGCCAATCCAGTGTACCCAGGGCCGCCCGCCTGGCCCGGGGCACCGGCCGCCAGCACCCCCTGACCGGCCCCTGAGCCCCGTGTCTCCTCAGAGCGTGCTGAGGGAGCTGAACCGGCTGGGCGTCATCATCGACCTGGCCCACGTGTCGCTGGCCACCATGAAGGCCGCTCTGAGCCAGTCCCGGGCCCCCGTCATCTTCAGCCACTCCTCCGCCTTCGCGCTGTGCCCGCACCGGCGCAACGTGCCGGACGACGTGCTCCAGCTGGTGGTGAGGGTGGGCGGGGACGTGGGGGGCTCGGCCCCGGGGGGTCCTGGGCCCCAGCCGTCCTCCAGACTCCGGTACTGGCCCCAGCCCGGTGCCCACCGCTCCTCTCTCTCTCTCCCGTGAGCAGAAGCAGACGGGCAGCCTGGTGATGGTGAACTTCTACAATGACTACGTCGCCTGCAAAAGGGAGGCCAACCTGTCTCAGGTGGCAGGTAGGCGGGGGCGAGCCGATGCCTGGCGGGGGGGGGGGGACGCACAGGGCACCCGTCCCAGGACCCACACCTGCTGCCTCCCCCACCCAGACCACCTGGACCACATCAAGAAAGTGGCCGGAGCTGGAGCCGTGGGCTTGGGTGGGGACTTTGACGGCGTTTCAAGGTGAGGACGGAGGCGGTTGTGTGTGTGTGGGAGCTGGGGGGTCGCCACCCCCAGAAACCTGTCCCCAGGGGCTGGAGGAGGGACGCGTGTGTCCTGAGGGCCTTCCCAGCCTGTCTGGCTCTGAAGGCCATCCCACGGCACCCTCCCCGCCCCCCGTGCCTCAGGATGGGGAGGGGGCTGGGTCCCCGGAGGCCCGACCCCTGGCCGCACAGCCCGGTCCTCTCGGCCTTCGTCTCAGGCTCCCGACGGGCCTCGAGGACGTGTCCAAGTACCCGAACCTGATCGCCGAGCTGCTCCGGCGGCAGTGGACGGAGGCCGAGGTCAGGGGGGCCCTGGCCGACAACCTGCTGAGGGTCTTTGAGGCGGTAGAGCAGGTAAGGCTGGTCCGCGGCCCCCCCCCCTCCCCCAGGCAGCAGCAGCAGCAGCAGGCAGCCAACCCTGTCTGTCCCCAGGCCAGCAACCACGCCCAGAACCCCGAGGAGAAGCCCATTGAGAAGAGGTACCTGGACACTTCCTGCCGGACGAGCTATGGCTACTCGGAGGCCCCCAGCCTCCACCTGCAGCCTGCGGCCCTGCTGGCCTCCCTCGCCCCCCTCCTCCTCAGCCTGCGTCTTCCGTGACGCCCCGGGGACCCCGCCCCGCCCCCCGGCACAGGGAAGACGAGCCATCGGGGCAGCCAAGCCCAGGAACTGCTCCCGCGCTCAAGGACCGGCCGGTCCCGCGTGAGCCCTGGCTCCCCGGGCCGTGCACAGTGGTGGGGGCGCAGGCCCGGCCCACGGAGGATCCTCAATAAAGGCACCGGCCCTCTGTCCTGAGGGTGTCGCCCTGGAGTGCTCTCCCACGTCCGGGCCCAGCCTGTGGGAGGGCCCCTGGCTAGACGTCCAGGCCCCGGGGGCCCGAGTCGTGGTGGTGGACAGCCGGGAAGAGCTTGGGGCTGACTGGGCTTCACGTGGACACGGCGAGGCCTTTAAACTCAGTCCAGGCTGCAGTGCCACCCCCTCTCCATCCCCCCGACACCTGCACGCTCCCACCTACCCACCCCCCTCCTCCTAATCATGCCCGCACACTCATGCACCTGCACACACCCACACATGCATGCATATAAACACACCTACATACACCCATGTACTCACAAACATATACACATGTGCACACCACCCACACATGCATGTACATGCATACACACATACATGCACACACACCCTGGGCTCAGCCTGCTGAGAGATTGGAGGTGAGGCCAGCAGGCCTCTCTGGGGCCCCCTGCAGGGTCTCCTCACAGTGACCTTGGTCCTGACGCCCTGCCCTGCCCGGCCTGCAGGACAGAGCACACACATGCATGGGTCGGCAGGGGAACAGCACCTCCTGGTGGACATTGGGTGCCTGTGTCTTGAGATGAATGTTCTCGTGGGTGACAGACCCCAGTGGGGCCCCACCAGGTCAGGGCCCTCTCCAGGCCCAAGAACAGGCCCTCTGGACAGGGCAGGTTTTGACGCTGGGCGTGGGGCAACCCGACAGGCAGGGATTCCCGGCTCAGGCTCCCTGCCCAGCGCAGCCCCATCGGCCCTGGAAGCCACCTGGGCACCGAGCTGCTATCAGCTCCCTGACCCCTGGGAGGTGTGATTCCCCCAGGCCCTTGGCCAGGCCCTGCCTCATGCCCAGCTAGCACCTCTCCCGGACGATCCCACGTGACCAGAAGGGACAGGTATGGGTTTCTGCTCCTCACCCCACTACGCCAGGGCTGTTTCTGGGGGGCTGTCAGGCGGTGGGAAGGGACCCTGGCGGCTGTGAGAAAGGCTTTAATACTCGTCCTGAAATAGTCTCCACCACGTGCTTAAATTTATTTCAAGATAAAAACTGCAGATTCTGTCTGTCTGTGGCCTGAGAATCCGATTCCCTGGACCCCACCAGCTGTCCTCCCATACCCCTCAGGCTCCTGCGTGGGGGGCTGGACGGCCACACTGAGGGTCCCACCTACGCTCGCCCCTGCGCGCCCCCCCACCCCCGCCCTGTCCCAAAGACACTGAAGCAAACCTGGAGCAATTCCTCCACAATCAACTTTATTTACAGTAGCATTATAGGCAAAGGTCAAGGACGCCCCGCCTTCCATGAGCCACGGCCTCCCCCCGCCCGGTTCCCGGGAACCCCAAACCTCCTCTGAACCCCAAAGGGAACGGCCAGGGAGTAAGGCGAGGTCGGTGTCGCAGGAGGAACGCCAGGTCTCACACACAGCAGCGCCCCCTCGGCTGCCCCACCACCGCCCGCTGCAGACACCACGGCTCCCGCGTCCAGGAAGAAGCCCGAGCAGGAGTCAAGGCGAAGGAGTGAGGAGACTGGACAGCTGGAGCCGCTGGGAGGGGCTGGTCAGGGTCAGCTGTGCAGAGCCGGCCTGGCCGCGCCCACCACCCAGCTCCCACCAGCTCCCACCGAGGAGGACGCAGACCCAGCGCTCCCCACTGCCGCTTGCTCCTTGTATTTTGGCAAAAAGAGAAACCCCCCCAAAAAAACAAAACCAACCGAACAGCTGCAGGAAAACAAAGTAAACTTCAGGAACGCGAGGAACAGGAAGTGCAGCCTCTCCCAGCTGTCCCAGCAGGCCATCGGCCACCCTGTGGCTCTGCCCCGCCCCCCACAGGGGCGGCTCTCTGGGCCGTCAGCCACTCTGGCTTCCAAGGTCAAGGGTGTGAGCACAGGCAGGAGGGCCCTTGAGGAGGCACTGCAGGAGATGTGATTGTGTGGCTGAGGGCTCCCCAGGTGGGAGGCCGGGCACAGACAGGGCTCCAAGGGGTCACCCCACACCCCAGGCCCTCCGTAGGCAGCAGGGGAGCGAGGACGTGCCCCCAGAGTGGGGGCCAGCTTCCCCCAGGAGCTCAGCCACCAGCAGAGGGCAGGACCGGGCCGGAGGGGAGAGGACCCTACCCCTGGATGTTCTGCAAAGGCCGAAGGGGATGTGGGTGCTGGGTGGCCCTCAAGGACGTCCTCCCCACGTCCTGGGGCTGTGCCTGCGCCTGTGCCTGGCTAGGGGTGGGGGAGGCCTGCCCGCTGCTGGGGGGCTCCGGGCACCGCCCGGCAACGGGGACCCCGACCCCCACGGCTGTTGGTCAGCAGCACCCCTGCCAGCACAGGGTACCCGCGCAGAGCGGGAGCCCACAGACGCCCAGCTGCTCGGCCCAAAGTCACAGAAATCACCCACGAAAGTCAGAAGTTTGTGCAAACTCACCCACCGCCCAGCCTAGGACAGGGGTTCCAGGCCCAGCAGGCGAGCGCCGAGACAGCGAGGGCGATGGCCGCTGCAGGGTCCGCACGAAGGCCAGAGGCGGGCCCGCGGGCCGGGAGGCTGCCTGGCGGCTCCTAATTCCTCAGCGCGGCCAACCTGTGGAGCACAGCAGTGCTGCCAGGAGGGAAGGTGGCGCCCAGCGGGAGCCAGAGGCCCCGGCACCCCGCCCGCCCGCCCTCCCCGCGTCCAGCTTCCCGGGCGATTCTGAGCTGACATGCAGGCAGGGCTCTGGGAGCAGCCACACACAGACAGCCCTTCCCACCGGGAGCTGTGGACGGGGGGCGGCCGCTGGAGGCGCAGGGCGGGCGCGAAGCGAGGGCAGGGAGAGCTCAGAGGGCTGGATGCAGACAGGGTTTCGCTTAAACTTAGCAGGTCAGGAAGGGGGCCCGGAGCCACCCTCCCTCGGGGCCTGCCCCGTGCTGCGTGGGGTGTGGGGTGTGGGACGAGGTGGGTTCTGAGTCGGGCATCTCCTCGGAAGGACTGGGCCCCGCAGCTGAAGCCGCACGTCGCACGCTGTCCTCCTCCAGTCGCCTCAGAGGCAGCCCCGGAGCTGAGCGAGCACCCACCTGCGCGACAGCTGGTCCTCCTGGCTGCGCACGGAGCTCTCGCCCACGGCCGACGCGCCCTCAGGCAGCTGGCTGAGCTGGTCCAGCACCTCCAGGCCGTTCTCCTCGGCGATCTGCACGATGAGGCTGTCCACCTGCTCCTGCGGCGTGGTCAGCGTGGTGGCCGAGCTCATGGAGTCCTCCATCACCTGGGGGCCAGGGTCCGGGTAGTCAGGCCAGGCCCGGGAGCCCCCACCGCAGCCTCCCCCCCAGGGGCCCCCGGCCACACCCCAGTCACCACCTCCTTCCCTGCTGGGCGCCCTCCTCCCCTTCTCTCCAGCCTCTGGGTGTCCCCCAACGGGAGGTCGCCGGCCCCTCGGCCCTAGGCCTCCTGTGCTCCTCGCGCTGTGTGCTGTGGGGACCCCAACGAGGGATCAGGCACCCACAGGGGCCCAGCGCGGAGGACACCGGCTAACACGAGGCAGCCGCGCCCGCCGCCCTCCCCACTGCCGGGGAGGGGCCACCTACCGAGGTGTGCACGTCCAGGTTCTGCACCTGCTGCTCGAACCTATCCATCACTGCCGACACCTTCTGCAGGTCCATGCTGTTCAGCGCGCGGTCCAGGGCTTTGGTCACCTGCGCCATGTTCTTGGTCACCTGGCACAGGAGGGAGGAGGCAACGGACTGAGGAGGGGACATCCCGAGCCCTCCTCTACCCAGGCCAACGAGATCCAGCCCTGCTGAGCCGGCGGCCGGCGGCGCACGGGCCCTCCTGCAGGCCCCTGGGAAATGCCGTCACGCACGCACACATGCGGGAAAGCCCAGGGCACCCGGCTCCCGGGCTGTGTGTTCTGCTAGGCAGGCACATGGTGGGCGGGGACTCCCCCTTCCACCCCCGCACACCCCAAGGGCTCCGGCGCCACCCCTCCCAGCCCCAGCAAGTCCCCGGGACGTGGCCAGCAGAGGGAGCACCCACAGGTGTGAGACCCGGGCCGGACACTCACCCCCTTCATGGTCACAGCCGTCTGCACCTTGGAGGCCACCGCGTCCACGCGGGATGCCATGCGCAGCCAGTTCACCCCTTCGTTCTTCTTGCGGATGGCGTTCTCCGCGTACACACGGGCACACTCCACGTTCTTCTGCTGCAGGGCCTGAAACGGGGGCGAGGCCCGCCCTGCTCAGGGGCCTGGCCTGGCCTGGCCTTGGCTGGGGCGCGGCTGCTGGCCTGCCCCTTTCACCGCCTCGGCAGGGCTGCGAGCTTCAGGGGAGACGCAGGTGCCCAGGCCCCCGGCCTGCTCAAGAGCCAGGGTGTCCGGGAGAGGGTCCCCGACCAGCCCGCAGTGGGTGAGATAGGAGAGCCCAGGAAACGTGGCCACCTGTCCCCACCCCTCCACTCCCGGACTCACTCGCCTCTTCAGCTCCCGCCTGAGCCTCTCACCCCCCCCCCCCCCCCCCCACCCCCCAGAGCTGAGGGGGAGGGCACAGGCCTCAGCGGGAAGGAGGCTCTCCGACCCCTCCTCTCCCCTGGGAGCAGGTGGACAAGACGTCCCCCAATACAGCACCCCATTCAGTAGCCGCCACAGAGGCCCCACTAGGGCAGCCAGACCTCCCCCGGCCTTTCCGTCTGTCCCTCCCTGGAGAGGCCCTGGGAGCCTCCAGCCCGGCCCTCGCCCCACAGAAGGGGTGCCTCCCCTCTGCCCAGGCCCTGGTGCCCGAGCTTCGCAGGGAAAAGAGGGGACATCCCGCCAGGGGTCAGGAGCGAACGCCAGAAGCCCACTCCCTCCACCGTTTAGAGAAAAGTCTGCGTTCAGAATGGTGGACATGAAGAGCAGGCCTGGACGTTCCAGGAAAAAGCAGAGGCGATGGGGTGGGGGCCGAAAAGGAGCCACTGTAGCCTTAGCTGGGGGTCCCTCCCCGTCCCTGCATGGAAGCCACAGCCAGGAAGAGAAGATGCCAGGAGCCCCGCTGGCCTGGCTCAGGGGTGGAGCGTCGACCTATGAACCAGGAGGTCAGGGTTCGATTCCCAGACGGGGTACATGCCCGGGTTGCAGGCTTGATCCCCCAAAGGGGGCGTGCAGGAGGCCATGATTCTCTCTCATCACGGATGTCTCTCTCTCTCCCTGTCCCTTCCTCTCTGACATCAGTAAAAACGTATTTTTTAAGAAGGGAAAGAGGAAGAAACCCCAGGAGCAAGGACCGCGGCTGCCGCCTCACCTTCTTAACCTTGGCCTGCTCCGCTTTCGAATCCTTCTCCGCCTTCTTGGCCAGCTTCTCCAGCTGCTTCGCTGTGAACTGAGCAGAGGCAAGAGCCCTGGTCACCCAGGCAAAGCCCTGCCCCTAACAAGCTCTGAACCAAGTATCTGCAGCCACCCACACCGGCCCTCCTGCCCATGGCAAAGCCTGGGTGACGAGTGACACCAGCAGCTGGCCCCCTCGTTGTTCAGAACTAACCAGGATGTTAACAAGGGGGGGAGAGGGGATGGAAGGGGGGTGGAGGAAAGAGCGGCAGAGCCTGCCCTGGATTCACCAGGAGCGCAAACAGCACCCGGACAGGAGGGACACTCAGGTGCCCTCACAGCCGCCGTCAATGGGATTTTAAAGGACTCGAGGTCACCGTGTTAAAAGCCCAGTGGAACATCAGGGGAGGAGCCTCAGGCCCACGTGTGTTTCTTAAAGACAGCACACCTCTTTCACGGATGGGCCCACGTGACCCTTGCCCTCAGCTCGAGATAAGAATGAACATGCCACCGAGCAACCCCCCTTGTCCCCAGTCCGGCTCAGCCCGTGCGCCGGTCACCAGATGACCATCTGTCCCTCTGAGTGCGATTCACACCAACGCCCCCGCTCACTGGCCAGCAGGGCGGGTTGGGGCCAACGGCCCTTCCGTACGTACCTTCAACTGGAACAGGGTATCTGCAAAGAGAGGAGACACGGTGTGAGGATTTTAAGAAACGTGACGAGCAGTACTGCCAACGAGCAGGTTAGGATCACTGGACCCCCTAGGCCAGTGGTTCTCCACCTTCCTAAGGCCGCGACCCTTGCATACAGCTCCTCATGGGGTGGTGATCCCCAACCATGACATGTTGCTACTGTGATGCATCGTGATGTACATATCTGCATTTTCCGATGGTCTTAGGCGACCCCCATGAAAGGGTTGTTTGACCCCCAAAAGGGGTGGTGACCCACAGGTTGAGAACCGCTGCTCTAGGCAGAGGTGGACGAAGCACAGGAGTGTATGGCACTGCCAGGGCTCGGGGAGATGGAGGGGTATGCAGCTCCGCTCCCGCGGTGGACACAGGGCCTGGGTGACCACAGGAACCTCTGGTCCCTCACCGGCCACACCAGGACGGCACCAGCTGACCTTGAGGGTGAGTGTGCGGGCAGCGCGTGGCCCACCGTGAGAACTCACAGTGGTGGTTTGTAAGCAAAGCAGCTTTCCAGAGGCGCCCTGCGACTCTCTCCCGGTTTAATAAGGCTGAGGACGCACGGGATAGTCTGTTTTTAATAATGCGCTCCTTCCCCCTGCAAGTAAACGGCTGCCAACGGCAGAGCCTTCAAATCAGGCCCAGGAGCCTCACCATCCACAGCGAGGAGCCAGAGGCCTGAACGTGTTCTCCGCTCACCCGCTCGGTACCAGAACTTGCTACGAATGCACCTCCGGTACAACTTAAAGCGACCTCAGCGGAGTCAACCTCTCGGTTTGGAGGTGACACCTCCAAGGGTTGACCACCCTAGCTCAGAACGAAGACATCAAAAAAGAAAGAAAGAGCCGAGACCGGTGTGGCTCGGTGGATAGAGCGTCGGCCTGCGGACTGAAAGGTCCCGGGTTCGGTTCCGGTCGGGGGCATGGACCTTGCTGGCGGGCACATCCCCAGTGTGGGGCGTGCAGGAGGCGGCTGATCGATGTCTCTCTCTCTCATGGATGTTTCTGACTTTCTATCCCTCTCCCTTCCTCTCTGTGAAAAATCAATAAAATCTATTAAAAAAGAAGAAAGAAAGAAAGAAAGAAAGAAGAAGGAAAGGAAGGAAAGGAAGGAAGGAAAGGAAGAAAAGGAAGGAAGGAAGAAGGAAGGGAGGGAGGAAGGAAGAGAAAGAGAGAGAGAGAGAGAAAGAGAGAAAGAAAGAGAGAGAGAGAGAGAGAGAAAGAAAGAAAGAGCCAAGACCGGTGTGGCTCGGTGGATAGAGCGTCGGCCTGCGGACTGAAAGGTCCTGGGTTCGATTCCGGTCGGGGGCATGGACCTTGCTGGCGGGCGCATCTCCAGTGGGGGGCGTGCAGGAGGCGGCTGATCGATGTCTCTCTCTCTCATGGATGTTTCTGACTTTCTATCCCTCTCCCTTCCTCTCTGTGAAAAAAATCAATAAAATATGTTAAAAAAGAAGAAAGAAAGAAAGAAGGAAAGAAGGAAAGGAAGGAAAGGAAGGAAGGAAAGGAAGGAAAGGAAGGAAGGAAAGGAAGGAAGGAAAGGAAGGAAGGAAGGAAGGAAGGAAAGGAAGGAAGGAAGGAAGGAAAGAAGGAAGAAAGAAGGAAGAAAGAAAGGAAGGAAAGGAAGGAAAAGGAAGGAAGGAAAGGAAGGAAAAGGAAGGAAGGA
>JAAGEH010000341.1:14586-27601 GCA_011751065.1 Lasiurus cinereus
GTCTGCTGTGCATACATGTTTGACAGTACCAATCTGCTGTGCATGCATGTTTGACAGTACCAGTCTGCTGTGCATACCCCGGGTCCAGGTTCCTGAAGGAACAGTTCGGGGGGAAGGAATTCCGAGGGAAGCTATAAGCAGCAGAAGACTCGGAGCTCTCACACAGGGCCAGGGCGTATTGGAGTATCTCAGAGGCACAGGAGAAAGATCTTGTGCTGTGCTGTGCTTCCCGAGACTCCAGAGGGCCATGTGTTAGTGGGGCAGTAAGTTAGCCTGAAGAAAGCAAAGGCTGGTTCTGTCTGAGAAAAGCTTAACATCCTTGAACCGAGCAAACTGATCTGAAGTAACACAGTTGCCTGCCATTGCTAGTGTAGCACTAAAGAGTCTAAAGAAAAACAAAACCCACTACTCAACCATGTAAAGCGTTCAGCGTCCAATAAAAAATGGCTATGCAAATAAGCAGGTTAATGGAACTTATAATTAAGACCCCCATCCATGAAAACCAACCCAGAACTGATGGAGACAGGCAAGGACATTAAAAGTTATTATCACTGTATTCCATGTAGTCAAAGGATGAAGTAGAAACTTGAAGGTCTAAAGAACCCAAGTAAAATTTTTAATGGTGAAAACTCGGTATGAGATGCAAAATGCAATGTGTGGAATTACAGATTAGACATCAGTGAAGAAAAGTTCAGTGAATTCAAAGGCATAGAACAGGAAGCTCAGCCAATGAAACAGGCCTAAATGAGAAATGATGAGGTAGATGACAGCGTTGTTGAATGGCCACTGGGACACGCAGGGTGAGATTGGGGGTAACGGTAACATTTTGGTAGGTGAGTTTTGCACGAACAGAGCACCTGGGATTGCTGCCTGCAGGTGCCTGATGTGTAGTTCAGAGCAGCAGAGTGAGCTCAGCTGGTGTTGCTCAGTGGTTGAGGGCCGACCCATGAGCATATTTAAAGTAAATGTTTTTATTGGTTTCAGAGAGAGCGGAAAGGAGAGGGAGAGAGAGAGAAACATCAGTGGTGAGAGAGAATCCTGGATTGGCTGCCTCCTGCATGCCCCCTACTGGGGGTCAAGCCCCAAACCCAGGCATGAGCCTTGATTGGGAATCAAGTCTTGACCTCCTGGCTCATGGGTGGATGTTCAACCACTGAGCAACACTGGCCGGGCATTAAAAACATATTTGGGGGGGGAAAAAAAGGAGTAATTGAAAATCTGTATTTCAAGCAAAGTACCAGGGGTTGCTGGAAGAACTTTATGAATTAAACAATATTATGTAACAATATTGCCACACAGGTAGAAGCTTAAAACACATACATTTATACTTGACAGTTTTCTGTGGGCCAGATTCTGGGCACAGCTCAGCGGGGTCCTCTGCTTTGGGGTGTCAGTGGGCTGTAGTCGAGATGTCGGCGGAGCTGATGTCTCAGGCTTGCCGGGGGAAAGATGGCTCAGCAGTGATGTGGTGGGATTCAGTTCCTGTGCGCTGTCACTGGTTGGGGGCGGAGTCCCAGTTTCTTGCTGCTTAGTGCTCGGCGTCTGCTCTCAGTTCCCTGCCGTCTGGGCCTTCCCCTCGTGGCCCTGACTTGCTCACAGACAGTGGAAGAGAGAGGAGAGTATCACAAAACAGACGTCACATGTACATGTCACACCCACAGAGGTGACACCCATCACCGTCCTCTGCTCTCTTGCTTAAGAGCAAGTCAGAAGTCCCGTGTGAAGGGAGCGATCCGCGGAAGGCACGCACGACAGGGGCGGTGTGGGAGAGCCGCCTCCGCGTCTGTCTGTCTGTCTGTCACAAGCAGCCCGTGACATGGTCAGGAGACATCCGTAGGGTCTGATCTAATATCTGGCTTTGAGTCCTAGCCCTACCTTTTCCTATAAACTTCTCTGAGCCTCAGTTTCCCTGTCTATATGACAGGGATAGTATGTACTTGCTCTTTATAGTGTAAGGGTAAGTGATATGCTGAGGACTTCGTTCTACTAACTCGTTCATTTTTTCAGTTTTTTAAAAAAATTTTTTTAAAATTTTTTTATTGATTTTTTTTTTTTTTTAATAGAAAGGGATAGAGATAGAGAGTTAGAAACGTTGATGTGAGAGAAACATTGGTCAGCTGCTTCCTGCACAACCCACACCGGGGATCGAGCCTGCAACCAAGATCCATGCCCTTGACCGGAATCGAACCTGGGACCTTCAGTCACAGGCCGGCACTCTATCCACTGAGCCAAACAGGCGTGGGCTGTATTTTCCGTCTTAATTTGGAGGTTGTATATTCAGGGAAGCCCCCCCTGACTCCCCCTCCTTCTGTTCTGCTACGTTTCCAAACACCCTAAACTTTTCCTTCTCATAGCTTGTTTGACCTGAATTCGATAGCTATTAGGGCTGTGTGTGCGTGTGCATGCGTGCGTGTGTGTGTGTGTGTGTGTGTGTACACACACGCATATACGCTTTGCGTTAAGCTGCTTAAGAGCAGAGGCTGCATCTTTTTTGATCATTATTGTATCCTAGGGCTCTGGCACATAGAAGACTTCATAAATGTTTGCTGAATGACTGAAAGAATGAGGTTAAAATGCGGGCATGGTTTCTGTGAAAAAGCGTTTTTATTGTTCCCATACTATGTTTTTCTCAGGTACTTGAGCAAGCAGTCTAAAAAGTATTCCCTCTGTTTCTGAAACGGTCAGGGTCTAGCAGGAGGCCCACGGCATAATCCTATATAATAAAACCCTAATATGCAAATCTGCCCAACAGCAGAACGACCAGTTGCTATGACGCACACTGACGATGAGGGGGCAGATGCTCAACTCAGGAGCTGCCCCTGGTGGTCACGTGCTCCCACAGGAGGAGCGCCCCTCAGCCAGAAGCCGG
Organism: Lasiurus cinereus; assembly: GCA_011751065.1. Taxonomy (NCBI): domain Eukaryota; kingdom Metazoa; phylum Chordata; class Mammalia; order Chiroptera; family Vespertilionidae; genus Lasiurus; species Lasiurus cinereus. The sequence goes on from JAAGEH010000341.1 coordinate 17,456, forward strand.
GCTCACGGCTGGCGAGTGCCTCCGTTGTAGCACTAAGGACGCCTCGCAGGGGCGGGCCTAAGCCGGCAGTGGGACATCCCTCGAGAGCTCCCAACTGCGAGAGGGGACGGCCTCCCCCCACCCCCCACAAATGCTGTGCACCAGGCCTCTAGTAGTCTTATAACTGAATATAACCGTTTGCAGAGTGAATGCTAAACAGTGGTTCAAACAATGAAGTGGCTGACAGTATGAGGACACAGTGAGAAAGATCAGTCCATGTGGGTCAGAAGCAAGATAAGCAACAGGGAGCTTCTCTTTGCTGTAAAGTGCTCCACAGACCACTCCTCGGGGAATGTGGTGTGAAGGACATCGACTCGGAGAACATGACCTTCTTGGAGACACACAGTGCACATTGGCACCTGTAGAAACCACCTCCTCACCTGGTAACATAGTGAGGGCAGTCTGTCAAGCTTGAACGCTTTACAAACATACACATACCACAACCCAGTAAGGCAGCGGTTCTCAACCTGTGGGTCGCTACCCCTTTGTGGGTGGAATGACCCTTTCACAGGGGTCGCCTAAGACCATCGGAAAATGCAGATATTTACATCACGATGCATCACAGTAGCAACATTTCATGGTCGGGGGTCACCACCCCATGAGGAACTGTATGCAAGGGTCGTGGCCTGAGGAAGGTTGAGAGCCACTGCAGTAAGGCATTCCGTTCACCTGACTGATGGGGACTGTAGGGTTAGGTAGAGGTAATTTTCTCTAGTGGTTGGTAAGATAGGATTCAAAACCAGCCTCTGCTCTTAACCCTTAATCCTAGAGAGCTTTTGTCGAAGATGGTTTAGCAAATGCTTGATTAACTTTATGAGAGCAGCAACCTTCTATATTTTGAGAATTGTGTGTCTAGTATTAGAATTTTGCTTAGTCCTTAACACAAGGTTGAATGAAGGGTTTTTGGTGTTAATTTACACTGTATCTTAGCTTCCTGAGTTGAATTACTTGTGAAACTTGAAGAAACTTGGGTAGACTGCGTCTAGTCCCCAGTCAGTATAATGCACAACAAAAAGTAACTTCATGTTTTCTCTCTGTGACTGAGTACAGTCATGTCACTGAAGAAGAAACATCGGTGTAGTTTTTGACTCCTTGTAGCTGTTCCATTTCTGTTACTTTGAAATCCACCCTGTTCCCCATGCTCTTGAGTGTTGTTTCTGTAATAGTTTTCAATTACGTTCTTACAGTATTCTTAGTGACCCTTCTTACTGATCAGAAGTTTAGTCCCTTCTGCTTACTGCAGTGTTTTAAGAATGATTTCGTAGTTTTAACATGTATGTACTCCCAAGTTGAATACAGCGGACAGGCCAATCATGAAAACGGCAGTCCCAGGACACTGCTCCCGGACGTTTTACCCCCGGCTCTGCGTGGATCAACTGCAAGAGGCTTTGGATGTCCTGAGGTCCGGAGAGGATCTTGGCACATCCCAGACACTCGTGGCACTGTAGGCCATGCCCTCTAGTTGGCAAGCGCTGCCCCTGGGTAATCACTTTGACATCAAGCCTCAGCTGTTTCTTCTCGCTGTGCTCCTCTGATTCTAAGTCATATGCTTATGGTATCAGTTAGGCTGCTTTGGAGGCCGGGATTGAGTCCCTGACTCAGGCTGGCGTCACATAGGAGAATGTAACTCGGATACATAATTTTACTGGTGATGATTCCGTATGCATCCTAAGCAAAGTCCATCCATTGGAAGGCCAGGGGCAGGAGAGACTCCAGGGCTAATGATTAGGTGGCATTATCATGTCCTCAGGGCTCCAGGCTTTTCATCTCCCCCTATAAGTCATTGGTGGTCACACCCTCAGATGATTAAGATGGCTACAGCAGTTTCAGGCGTTATAGCTAATGCAACAACGTCCAGAGAGAGCAGAGAACATTTTTCCCTTCCTATCCTATATAATAAAGAGCTAAGATGCTCATTGTACTGAACAGCAGAATGACCGTCCAGACGACCTTCCAGACAAAGCCTGGGCGCTGAGGGCCTGCTGAGGCTGTGAGGGGCTGCGAGGGCCGAGCCGCTTGCACGAATTTTGTGCACCGGGCCTCTAGCAGCTCCATAAGAATGTGGACACTTTGCTAGAAACTCTTTGGCAGACTTATCTCCTGGGTTCTATGCCTGTTTCTAAACATTCACTAGACAGGGAAGGCTTTACATTTAGACCAGTTAGACACACGCCTGGAACCGGGCATGCTTTTTCCTGAGCATGTACCTACGTGGGTAGGTGTGCAAATGGCTTCTGAACAAAATTAGCTTGTGTGACAAGGGAAGAAAGGGAGTTGGTAGGTTCCTGACCTTATGCTTGTATTTGACTTAAAATTTAAGACACTATCAACTTTTTGTTAAAGGAGATGAGTATTTTCCTTGAATCCATCTGCCTTACACTTTTCTTTTTCCATGTACTCATTATAGTTACATATATTTTTTGTTACATATATTAAGTGTTTAATTATGACTATGGTAGTCTTGTTCATCAGTTGTATAATATGATTTCATTTCCTTCCTTGTATGATTTTTTTTTCCTGGAATTAACAGTTGTCTTGTATTTCTGTTTGCTTTCTTTTCTGGCTACTTGTGACTGAGTTTTTGCATGCCTTCCAATAGCCTCTCACTATAGTTTTCTGCACAAATATATCAGAATTAGTTGTGCTATTCCCGCCCTTCCCCCCACCCCCTCTTACCCTTCTTAGGGGACCCTCCATCAAACGTTTTGTTGTCGGTAAACAGAGTCAGTGTTTCATTAGGACTGTGGTGGTCTTGTTCCTGCTTTCTCGGCTCACTACGGTGCCTTTTGCGTATCTCCGATCGGTTTGGCTCTCCTGTGTCCTTGTTCTCTGGCCTTTACATTTCCTGTTTTTACCTTTCACTAGACGCCCGTGCACGGATTCGTGCACTCGTGGGCTCCCTCAGCCTGGCCTGTGCCCTCTTGCGATCCGACATCCCCCAAGGGAGGTAGTCGTGCGTGGAGCAGCAGGTAGCCAGGGAGGAGCCTTGCCCCCCACTCCTGCTCATCTGCATCACTCCGGCTCATCCGCGCCCAGTGAGCTGAGTGGTGCTCCGACTATGGGAGCACACTGACCACTGGGGGCAGCTCCTGTGTTGAGTGCCTGCCCTCCGGTGGTCATTGCACGTCATAGTGACCAGTCAAACGGTCAACCGGTCAACTGGTCGCTTAGAGTTTTATATATATAGATTTTCCTGGGGCCCAACTTCCAGTACTTCCTGAGGAAAAATGCATGATAGTTTAACTTTTTAAAATAAACTTTTTCTTTCTGTTGACCAGGAATCAAACCCTCTACCTTTTGGTGTATGGACAATGCTCCAACGAACTGAGCCTTACCAGCCAGGCGAGAGAGTTTAATTTTTGAGACATTTTCTGAAAATATCTTTAATTTCCTTTTCCTCATGATTAAAACTTTTGAGTGGGTACAGAATTGCAGTTTGAATGTAATTTTTACTGAGAACTCTGAATGTATTGCTTTATGGTGTTCTAGCTTCAGATAGCAGATATAATTTGTATTTTGTTTCATTAAAAATACCCAAAAGTATGGAATAGTTAGAGAACATAATGAACTCCCATGTACTCATTACCCAACTTCAACATTTACCAACTCATGACCATTTAAAAAAACATCTGTATATCTGTCTCCACCTCTCCCTTTGAGTTTTTGCAAGCAAACCCAGATACATAATTTCACTTGTGAGCACTCCAGTATGCATTTCTAAGGACTCGTTCCTAAACTGTAATCCCAATGCCATTATCATACCTTTAAAAGATTAAGTAATTCTTTAAATATCCAGTAAGAGTTCATATTGCCTTTATTGCCTCATAATTATGTTTTTCAACTGTTTATTCAAATCAGGATCTAAGTGAGGTCCATAAATTGTCATTGATCGGCAGATCTCCTCCGTCTCTTTTGATCTATTAGTTTCCCCTCTGTATCTTCATTCCCGCTTGACTTTATTTGTTGAGGAAACTGTGTCATCTGGTAGTTTCCTCAGCTTGCGTGTTGTTTTGCCGGGGGATGGCAGTGTCGGGGGTGAGAATGCTGCAGGAGTACAGGAGGCACAAATAGGCGATGCTCTGTGATGCTCATCGGTTCAGTCGTTGCCTGTAGGTTTGGTCCTTTGTGGCATCTCCCCTGGCACCATGGCAGTCTGAGGTTCTGTTCTTAGTCTGGTGTTCCCACACTCGGTGGTGTGTGTTTTGGCACGGGTGTTTCCCTGTGTGGACCCTCCCTGACTTAGGAGATGCGTGTCGTTTAAACCGGGGACATTTTCCGCTATCATGTTCTTGATTATTTCTTCTCGTCGGTTTTCTCAGGTGCCATGTGATTTGGTTATCTTCTAATTTTTGTGTTTTTTTTTTCCTTTTTGAGAGAGATTTTTCAACTCTTATCTTCCATCTTCTTATTTCTGTTTTTACTTCGTGAACACATCTATTTGTTCCACACATTCATGCTGTAGTTAAGCACCTTTTTACGGTTTTTCCTGCGGGGCATTGTCTCCGTTTCCTCTGGGTTCCTGTCCCTCTGCTTGTGGGGATTGTCGCTGATGTTGGCAGCTTTCCTCAGAGACTGGGCCCTTCCTGGGCCGGCGGCTTGTACTTAAGAGGAAGGCGAGGGTGAGGCTTGTTCACGGGAGGCTCAGTTCATGATGGGGTGACCCAGGTCTCTGAATATCCCTAGGGATTTCACGCCAGGCTCTTGGTGTCTCCGGATGGAAACCGCACCTCCCCACCTGGGGAAGGGGTGCATAGCCTGTGCTGCAGGTGTGCAGACGGAGCGGGGCGGGGCCTGGGGTCCCCAGCTTGGCATGGGCTGCTTTGTCCTGGGCCTCAAACCCACTCTGCTGTGCTTGGCATCTGCAGGTGGCGAGCTCTGTTCCTTTTCTCCAGACACTGTACCCCTGGGCTCTTTGAGGACCAGGTGGTCGCCACCCGGGAGCTTGGTCTGCAATTTGGGGTCTACCACCTTTATCTTACTTACTTATCTATCAAAATGAACTCCTACCAGTGACATTTAATACGAAGAACTTACTCTGAAACCATGTGAGAGAGAGTTGTTGACATGATGTCTCTTTTGAATGTTGTAGTTCATAGTCCCCACACACGGGTGTGACACCAATACCACCATCATCACAGCAGTCTGATCCTCAGACTCCATTCAAGTGTTGGCCGTTGATCCAGTCGTGTTCTCTGGAGGAAAAGGATACGGCCTAGGGTCATTTTCACATTTTGTCCTCTTGGGTTTTCAACTTCTTGTTAGAAATAAGGCTAGCCCCCCGCCCCCCCCAAGTCAGGGGTCCTGCTAGAACACAAAGCATACTCGGGAGCCAGGCAGCAAGGCAGACATCTTTACTTCTGCGTAGAGGGGTGCGCACACCGAGCAGGCGGGCTGCTTGATTTATAATCCCTGACGCACGTGACCTGCCCTTTGCTCTTTTTTATTTTTATTCTTTAAAATACATTTTATTGGTTTTTTTACAGAGAGGAAGGGAGAGGGACAGAGAGTCAGAAACATCGATGAGAGAGAGACATCGATCAGCCGCCTCCTGCACACCCCCAGGACCTTTCAGTCCGCAGGCTGACACTTTATCCACTGAGCCAGACGGGTTTCGGCTGTCCTTGGCTCTGATTGGGGCTCAGGTGCACGGTCTTTTGCGATTGGCTAATTCAAAGGGAGGAGTTGGCCTTTGCTGTTTCAAGATGGTGGCCCCAGGGGAGCCGCAAGCCATGCAGCCAGCATGGCGGCTGCCAAGTCAGGCAGTCCAAAGTGGCGGCTGTCTAAACGGTCCTTTGACAGAAGAGATGACTTGTTTATTCTCACATCCTGATCTAGAACCGTTCTTCAGCTGTCTTTTATGATGTGGCTTTTTTTGTAGAATACAAGCCGGTTATTTTATAGAATCACCCTCAATGTGAATTCGTTAGATATTTCTTCGTATTAGATGCAGGGTGGGCATCTTTTCAGGACTCTCACAGAGGTGATGTTGAATTTTTCTCCTTGCATTTTGTGCGGTGGTGTATTACTGGTTTTCCATTTCTGCTGTGGTCAGTTACCACGTTTATTAATTTACGGCTCAGAAGTCCAAAACGGATCTCAACTGGGCTCCACTCGAGGTGTTGTGGCAGATTGCATTCCTTCAGCAGGGTCTGCAGGGGGATGTATTGCCTTCCTTTCCCCGTTTCCGGAGGCGGTGCCTGCCTTCTTAGCTTATGGCTTGCTTTCTTCGTCTTCAAAGCCGGCAGCTTGGGCCGAGCCCATCTCATGCTGCCATCTCTCTCTCCCTCTTCCTTCCCCGTCTTTCATTTGTAAGGACTCTTGAGATGACATCGACTTTACCAAAACAATCTGGGATAACCTCCCAATTTTTAAGTTATCTGATTAGCAAATTTAATTTTTCCTACAGCTTTAATTCTCCTTTGCCATGTGGAATGGGAGATTCACAGGTTCTAAGGATTGGAATGTGGACATCTTTTGGGGGCCTAGTGTGCCTACTACAGGTGGTATGTGATTTCAGTTTGTCCATTACTGATGATATTTACTTTGATCAATTGATTATAGTGGTACCTTCAGGTTTTTCCATTTTAGTATTCCCACTTTACCCCGCCCAATTCATAAATATTTTGTGTACAAGTACTTTGACACTATGAAATACCCATTAATCATACTTTAAAATATATTTATTGATTTTAGAGAGGGAGGGAGAGGGAGTGAGAGAGAAACATCAATGATGAGAGATTCTTTTCGCTAAAAACAAGTCACAGGCCAGCCCAGACTCAGGCCGAGGGGACTGTACCCGTGTGGACACTGGCAAGAGTGGCGTTTGGGGCCACCAAGGAACATGCACAGCATGACCCATACGTTCTTCTGAAGGGAAAATGGTGACATTTGTGTTATGTTTGTTTTTTATTATCTGATCTTACTGGCTTATTACTTTTATAATGCAGTGATGTAACTGTATGTATGCTTCACTTTCTGTTAAAACTACAGTCATTATATTACTACATGTATATAGTGATATAATCTGTCAAATTCAGTTAAACTGTGGATTGGTAATATTGGGAAGATTCATAAATACAGAGTTGGGTTGGGAAAAAAAGATAAAATACACCACACCCAAAAACTTGGAATCTGTACGTTGTGAAGTGACATAAACCTTCTCGCTCTCAAGTTAAATCCATAAAATATCTCAGCATATTAACAAAACTGGAAAAAAAGTCTTAAGTATTTCTCTAGTAATGTCCTGAGTTCCTTTGTACAGGAGAAGCGAGGCACAGACAGTTTTGGATACTCTGTGATTGCAGCTCAGGATGGTCTGTTTTGCCTCCTAACACATCTCCTGTGGTAATGCCCTGGGTTGACAATGTTTCATTTCATTTAAATAGTTCCCATCTCGATTCTATCTTGTGGTCATCCCGTTACTAGCCTGGAGTGTGAAATAAAGTTTGTCAGAGCATTATGGGCCATGCACAGTGTGCATTAGAGCCCTCTGGAAAGCTTAACAGGAAGTGCAGAGTTTGTGTCTGATCCTAGACCCAGCACATCCAGAAGTCTCGGGAAAGGTCTGAGAGAGGTGAAGTTTGAGGCCATCTATAGGTTCTCCACATGCATTTTTCTTGGGGATGCTGTCAGTCTGCAAGGGGCAAAAACTGTTCTTTGGCACGGGACAATGAACACACACACACACACACACACACACACACACTGCAATGGTTTGTGGCCCTCTGTAAGGCATTCCTACCTGACATAATATCATTCCTTAACATTTAACTTCTCCTGTTCAGGAAAAAATGAATTTACATTGCTTTTCCCGGGGGATGGGAATAATGAAGTAAAGATTGAGAAACAGGGTCCTGTAAGATCATTGTGACAGCACGTGCCCCCCAGGACCCAGGCCACCTTCTGTCATGGGAAACCTCAGTATATGATTTGGATAATGTTTTAATACTAAGATTTTACCTACAATCAATGGATTTTTCTTAAAAAAAAAAAATCGAGAAGGTGCAAGAATTTTCCTCGGTGGTGTTTTCATCCAAGCAGCTTGATCTTACACTTGCACTGTCAGAATGGACTCTGCCCTGGGATTCGGAAACATTTTGATTTTGTGCAGTAAATAGTCTCTCACCTTCTCTGTGGAGGGTATGTTCCAAGACCCCCAACGAAGGTCTGAAATTAAAGTAGTACCAAGCCTAGTACACACCTGGTAAGGTTTAACTTAAAAACTAGGCACAGTCAGATGATCAGCAATAACTAATATAAAATAGGTTAGTTATAACAATATATTGTAATAAAAGTTACGTGAATGTGGTCTCTCCCCCAAATCCCTCATGGAACTGTACAGTGACACAGTGTGACATTTTATCACACTGCTCAGACCAGTGCGCACTTGAAAATGTGTGAGTCGTTTATTTCTGGAATTTTTCATTTAATATTTTGCCCTGCGCTGCCCATGGGAAACGGAAACCTGAGGAGCGCAGCCAGGGCTGAGCCGGACCATTGCGTTAGCAGAACCTGGTCTGCGGCTCCAGCTGGTGGGCACACATTTCCCAGCACCCCTTGGTGCCATTCCTGTCTCCCTGCCTCCGGCAGCAGCCCCCTCCCCATCCTCCTCTGCTCCTGCCGGTCTGGGGCCGGGTGAGATGGGGGACTGGAAGATGGGGTGCCAGGCATCCCCGTTCTCTGGGAGGAAGCATAGGAGGACTGCTTTTACCTGCGTTTGTTGGCTGCGTTCTTTGCTTTGGGGTAGACACCAGTGAAAACAGTGTTTGGGGATGGGCAGTGGTGGAAGTGGAAGTTTTCAGTTTGTGAGTACCTTCTATCAAGAAAACTCCCCAATACTGATTTCATCGTTTGTAGGTCCTTCGAGGTTGTAGTATATTCTTTGTGCCTGTTTCTGGGGAGCTTGTCCAGGCCCCGGGGAGGTAAGGCACGGTGCAGCTGGGAAGCGAAAGGTGTCTGTACTCTGCATTCGCCTGGAAACAGCATTGCTTGCCAGCTGAGAGATGCTGGGTGGATTGTTTGTTGAATCAGTGAAGGAAAGTAATCCAAGGGTTATTTCTTTTAAGTAGTTCTCTTTGCTACAATTTTAGAATCCTGTCTGTAGCATCGTGTTGGCAGAAAAGTGTGTTGGGAGGTTCTTGTTTATAAACTTGAGGGCCCAAAGTGTTGTTACCCACCCGTTAGAAATGTCCTCAGCGGACGCAGTGGGAGAGGGAATTCGTTCTGTCATGCGTAAGGTTCAGGGTCACAGCTAAGCTGCTGGCACTGAGAGCCAAGCACCTTACCTTACAGGGAGGCGGCCAGACTGTGGATGGGGTGTGTGAGACTCCCTCCGTGGTCACTCAGACACTTTTTCAGTCTAGTTTCATGGGACCCCAGCCTAGAGCACGGTCCTCGTCTCTGTGGTCCTGCCCTGTCTCGCCGGAAGGTGAGGAGGCCGCAGTGTCCTCTCCACGTCTGAAGCTCTCACCGTGCGTGCTACATGCTTCCTCCCACACTGTGTGCATGAGAACGGAGTCACGTGGCCATCCCGCCACAAGTTCTGGAACTTGGCTGGGCCGGCATGTGCTTGAATACAGTGATGGGTTAAAATGCCAAGTAGAGGATATCAAAAGGCAAGAGGAAGAGGAGCTGTCTCAGCCAGCGATAGTATAGATGCAGCCTTTTAATTTTCTCAGCACATTTAAAAATGTTTTTATTGATTTCAGAGAGGAAGGAGAGGGAGAGAGAGAAACATCAATGAGAATCATTGATTGGCTGCCTCCTGTACGGTCTCCCCTGGGGATTGAGCCCCGCAACCCAGGCTTGTGCCCCTGGCTGGAATCGAACCCGGCACTCTTCAGTTCACAGGCTGATGCTCTATCCACGGAGCCAAACCGATTAGGGCTCTTAGTCCACTTTCGAGGGAAGGTTTTTACTTAACTCTTTTGTTTAGCAAAAATTAATGTAATTAATAGAAAGAGATAGTAAAGTATTGGATGAGTGATGGGTTAAAATGCCAAGTAGAGGATATCAAAAGGCAAGGTTAGAAATTAAGCAGATTACTGATTACAGTGGTACCTCGAGATACGAGATTTTTGAGATACGAGCCGTCGAGCCAGCGATTTT
>JAAGEH010000341.1:27611-104370 GCA_011751065.1 Lasiurus cinereus
TACTGATCTTAGAAAGAGAAGGAGGGAGAGAGAAACATCGGTTGGTTGCCTCCCCTTCATGCCCTGACCAGCTTAGAACTTGCAACCAGTTCAAGTTAGTTCAAGGTAGGTGTGTGCCCTGATGTCTACTGTAGTTATTAAATGGGGACACCAGCTCTCAGTGTTTAGGACTGTTGTGCAAAGAGCACAAAACCTGGCACGGACGTGACTTACACCACCACCTACATTTTCAGAGGACTTGTTAGTTCATGGAACAATTTGAAATACACTCCTTTTCCACTTTCTGGATCCTGGTCATTGACCGCCACCTTTGGGTGTATGGCACGATGCTCCAACCCCATGGTCACCCACCTTTCAGACCTCGGGGACCACCAGCTGGCGACGGCTGCTCCACCCACCGGAGCCCCCCAGCCAGGCCCGGAGGACGGGATTTGAAAACTAAGAGCAGTGGGACTGTGGGGGCCAGTCTGGGCTCCAGGGCTTCATCGCTGTTGAGCCCCCAGTGGTTGCATGTTATGGACAGAGACCTCAGGTTCACCACCAAGCTTCAGGGTGCAGGAAGTTAAGAGTGGCCAGGCACATGCACATCATTTGGTCGTAGGGCAGCTCGACCGCAAGCATGTCAAACTCAGGCTAACCCGGGCCACGTAAACCAGGCTTCAGTTTGTGGGCCGCAAAAACACAAAAGCTTCCGTTTCCTTAGAAATGTAGGCTTATTTCGATAGAGACATGCCGAATAGCAAAGCGCTGAAATAGATGAGTCATCGTTCATATCAAATAATAGAGCATTGAAATAAAAATTAATATTTTTTCTTGAACATGAACCTACCAGACTTTGAGTAACGGCACAGATTAGTAAGCGTAATGCAAATAAACCTATTTTTCTTGTTCCCCGAAAGTGAAATATTGCCTGTTGAGCACACCAAACTAGTACATACTCGTTTTCCAGTAGTGACACTTGCCACTTTCTGTTCTCCATTTTCCAAATATAATAACCATGAACACAAGAGGCCATCGGCTGCTAGAATATTCGCTGCTAGTACGAGTGGAGAGAAATGGTGCGCCTGCAAGATGCGTAAGGGAGATGCATGCAGCACAATTACGGTCATCAGTCATTAGCGAACGTTGTAGTTCGCTATTAATGATGATAACAGGTTATTGTCAAAATGAAGTCACAGAATATCTATTAAAATGTTTCTCACATGCCATTATATTGGCTGGGCACAGGTGGTCCTTGTGGCGTGAGTTTGACATGCCTGCGTTACAGGGAATAGAAGGTTGATATGATGGACAAATAACACACCAGTGTTAGTGACAAATAGACAGTTGGTGCCCTCAGATCATTGACATCTAGGGTTGGCATTCTAATATTGTTGTTTGTGATAGAATAACCTTGACCTTGCACACCTTTCTTGAACTTTCCTGTGGGATGGCTCAGTATTAGCTTTCACCGAGCATGAGAGGGGAGAGATTTTAAACTCTATGTCTTAGAGTGGTGTCTTTTTAAAGTGTGAAGGAGCTCCCCACAAAGTGAGGCTCCTTATTGTTCTCAGTGAGAAGCGGGGATAAATCAGGCACATCTCTCCACCTGAGTGTCCGAGGCGGGGACACCTGCCTCAGGAGTCTCTCGGAGACAACCTGTCTGTTCTTGCCTTTTCTAAGTTCTTGTGCTCCGGCGTTCCTTGATTTGGGGCATTATCACTCTAATCTCTCTCTCCTGGTCCTAGTGCCTTTCTGGTTGTGTCACATCTCTCCCTGCCTCTTACAGGGGTGCTTGGGATGGTAGGTGGGGGCCCCCTCCATAATTTCATCATGACTTCATCATACTCACATCTGCAAAGTGGATGTGACAATGCACACTTTTCCCAGATACAATAACACCCATAGCTCCAGGGATTAGTGTGTGGATGTGTGTGTGTGAGAGAGAGAGAGAGAGTGAGATTTTTTAATTTACACTCTTGTAAATTATTTGAAAGAGAATGATTTGCTTTTGAAATATTAACTTTCAGCTATATTTTCAATTATGGTAAGACTCCATAATATATTTTGTAAATTTTCAGTGTTAGCTTTGATGATCCACATTTGGGATCTAATATGGGAGGCATCTCCCCTAATTTTGCCACCTTACATGCCGTTTATAATGATGGTTTGTGATCTACCTGTCTCTAAATAATGGAAGTTATTGTTCTTTTAAGAGGTTAGCTCAGGCTGACAGTGGAAATTTTTATCAAGCATTTAATAAAAACTAGAAGCCTGGTGCATATGCACCGGTGGGATCCCTCGGCCTGGCCTGCGGGGGTCAGGACAAAACCGGCAATCCGATATCCCCTGAGGGGGCCCGGAGTGCAAGAGGGCACTTTGCAAAGTTGCTGTCGTTTAACAGTTCCTGTGTTGAGCGCTTGCCCCCTAGTGGTCAGTGCATATCATAGCTACCGGCCGGTTGGCCACTCGATTGCTTAGGCTTTTATATATATAGATGAGTAAATCTAGGAAAGTAATACAAATTACTGAAATTTAGCAATCTAGGACTATTTTTATGTTTTATTGATTTCAGAGAGAGGAAGGGAGTGGAAGAGAGAGATAGAAACATAGATGAGATAGAAAAACCGATCAGCTGCCTCCGGCACACCCCCTACTAGAGATTGAACCCACAACCGGAATCAAATCTGGGCCCTTTCAGTCCACATGCTGATACTGTATCCACTGAGTCAAACTAGTTAGGGCTCAATAGAGAGCTTTTGAAGTCCTGAGCCAGTCATTAACAGAAATGTATGTATGTATGTAATAATTTTAATACCTGGTTCTTTCTTGGACCTGACTTTTTTTGGTCATCTTTTAACAGACTCTTTATTTATTTTTCTGAACATCAGAAAATACATTTTTAAGTTCTTTGCAAATTATTTTAAGTTCCTGGGTATGAAATTTGTTGTTTTTCTGCTAAATTTCTCTTGTGATGGGGGGGGGGGGTTCTTTGTGTGTTTGTAATTACTGTGTATGAGCTCTTAACAGGAGTTTCTGAAGGTATCCTATGTATTTTTTAATTTAATTTTTAAAAAATACGAGCTGAAGTTTATTTGGGACGTTTATTTAGAGGTAGAAAAAAAATGAGCGAGCTGGACTGCATGGGCTCAGAAAGCAAGTTACAGAGGCAAAAGGGCTCTGGATCTTGTGGGAGCAGGGGAGAGGGGAGATAGAGGTGAGGAGAGAGAGAAATAGAGAGAGAGAAGCCACCACTCTACTATATTTTGAAGGAAGTACATACTAGTTTTCAAATAGTGACACTTGCCACTTTGTGTTCTCCATTTTCCAGATATAATAACCATAAACACAATAGGCATGCCCCTCCCACTTTGCACAATTGTTTCCATGGTTTTTACTCCTTCATATGTGATGCTATCTATACATTATACACTGTAGCTTACAACTTTGATTTTTGCTTTAAGCACATTTTAAACGCCAGCTCCCGATTAATTTTTGTTTTTATCAATCAACAATATTTAAATTATGAGAAAATGTTAATTGGTGACAATTTACCTACTCATTTACCACTTCTGGTACTCTTCATTCCTTTGTATAGAAATGCGTTTCCATCAGTATCATTTCCTCTCAGTCTGAAGAACATTCTTTGGCATTTTTTTAGTGCAGGTTTGCTGGCAAGGAATCATCTCCCACTTAAAAAAGAAAAAAATCTTGCAAATGCCTTTATTTTACCTTTGTGTTTGAAGATTATTTTCACTGGCTGTTGAAGTCCAGATTGATGGTTTTCTGGCTTTCATTGTTTCTGATGAGATGTCAGTGATAATTGTTTTGTTTCCTACATATAATGTGTGGCCACATTTATGATGAACTCTCAATGCAAAATAATCTGGCCACTCAGTGTGTGTGTGTATATACATTTGTGCCTGGGTGGGGTCCGGCCAACCTGGCCAGAGGGAGGGGACATGGGCGGTTGGCCAGCCTGCCTGCTGGTCGAACTCCTGATTGAGGGGATAATTTGCATATTAGTCTTTTATTATATAGGGTATACACGAGTGGCCAGATTATCATGCGTTCAGAGATCATAATAACCTGGCCTCTCAGTGTTTATAGTCAACTTTCCCTGTCTGTTGGGTTCACATTTTTTTATTCAACCAGTGTAGATTAAAAACAGTATTTTTGATCTGAGGTTGGGAATTCATGCATGCAAAGGATTGACTGTATGATTTGTTCTATGCCATTTTATATAATGGAAGTAAGCATCTGAATTTTGGTATCCACAGGGTTCTTGAAGCAATCCCCTGTTGATACTGAGGGAGAATTATAGTATCTTTTCTTTCTCTAGCTACTTTCAAGATTTTCCTTTCATCTTCGGTTTTAAGCTGTTTCCCTATAATATGCCTGGGTGTGGTTATAATTTGAGAGGTTTTTAGCCATGACTTCTTTAAATATTTATTTTCCTCTTTCTCACTGTCTTCTGATTTCTTTTACGTGTATTAGAACCGTGGTCGGCAAACTGTGGCTCATGAGCCACATGTGGCTCTTTGGCCTTTTGAGTGTGACTTTTCCACAAAATACCACGGCTGGGCGAGTCTATTTTGAAGAAGTGGCATTAGAAGAAGTTTAAGTTTAAAAAATTTGGGTCTCAAAGGAAATGTCAATCATTGTACTGTTGATATTTGGCTCTGTTGACTAATGAGTTTGCTGACCACTGTGTTAGAACATTTGATACTGTTCTGCTGTTCTTTAAGAGTCTTTTCATTTTCCTTTAGTCTTATTATCTCCTTTAGAATTGATAATTTCTATTGACCTGTTTTTACGTTTTCTTATTTTTTCTACCATCTTTAATATATGCTCTTAAGTCCATCCTGTAAATTTTCATTTAGATATTATGTTTTTTACTTTCAAAGTTTCTTTTGAGCTTTTTTTTTAAAAAAAAATTTGTTTTTCTGTTGATACTTTGCTCATAATTAAAGAGCATATGTTCCCTAAAGATTTTGAACATATTTTCTTTTTTTTTAAAATATATTTTATTGATTTTTCACAGAAAGTTAGAAACATTGATGAGAGAGAGAGACATCGATCAGCTACCTCCTGCACGCCCCCCCTAATGGAGATATGCCCGCAGCCAAAGTACATGCCCTTGACTGGAATCAAACCTGGGACCTTTCAGTCCGCAGGCCGATGCTCTATCCACTGAGCCACACCAGTTTCGGCTGCACATATTTTCTTATTCTTTGTATCAAATAGCTGCTTTAAAGTCTTTGCTCAATCAAACATCTGATCTATTCTGGGGTTGGTGTTCTGTTGACTCCTTGACTGTGGATCACATTTTTCTGTTTCTTTAGCTTGGTTACAGTTGTAGGATTTGAATGCCATGTTTTCTTCTTTTTGAGAGTGTTCATGTTTGTTCTAGAAGACTGATTGATCACCTTGAGTTTATATGGGTTTGGGTTTTTTGCTTTATTTTTAAGGTTTATGGGGAAGTCAGAGTGACTCCTGCCACTTGGCTGTGGAGGGGCCTAGCTTCCACGCTGGGTGTCTGGGTTTGGCTTTAGACATTGTTGGTGTTGGTCTGGAGCAGGCTGTCCTCCAGGGTGTGGTCCTTAGTCTTGAGCGAGGGAAGGGAATGTGAAGGAATGTATTTGTCAGGATTCCCCAGAGAAACAGATGCCATAGGAGGTACATGATGTACTATGACGAGTTGGCTCACATGATTACGGAGGCCGAGAAGTACCCAGATCTTCACTTGGCCAGTTGAAAACTCAGGAAAGCCGATGGTGTCAGTTCTAGGCTGAAAGCTGTCGGACTTAAGATTCAGGAAGAGCTGATGTTTTGGTTTGAGTTGAAAGGCAGGAAAAAGATCTCTATTTTAACTTAACACAGTGAGAGTGGAGGAGTTGGGGAAGTTACACAAAGCCGCAGCCGTTTTGCTTTATTCAGATCCTCAACTGACTTGGCGAAGCCCACCCACACTGGGGGGCAGTCAGTCTACCAGCCAGATGTTAATCTCACAGGAACACCTCCACAGACAGCCCAGGGTAATACTTGTTGGCTCGATGCCTGGGCACCCAAAGCCCAGGCAGCTGGACACATTAAATTCACCTTTAGCCCTAGCTGGTTGGCTCAGTGGATAGAATGTCAGCCTGTGGATGAAATTAGGGTCCTGGGTTTGATTCTGGCCAAGGGCACTTGCCCTGGTTGGGGGCTCAGTCCCCAATAGACACACATCATCATTGGTGTTTCTGTCTCTCTTTCCCTCTCCCTTCCTCTTTGGAATCAATGAACTACTTTAAAAAAATAAATTCACCTTCATATGCTGTTAATGCGAGTTTTCTGCCCCGGCTGGCCTGCTCATTCTCCGTCACTCTGTTCTGTCTGAACCCCCCAGAAGTCACTTTGCTAAGCTTTGGGTAGTCTCACTCCGTCCATGTGCATTTTGGTTCTTTTGGGTTCCCGATGCAGAGTTCTGGTGACCCCCCCTCCTGCACAGCTCCTGTCTCTCTGTTGCCCATCTCCAAAGATTCCAGGTCTTCGGAACACTCTAATCTTCACCTTCACATATTAGCAGGACTTCAGTTCCCTCCACCATGTTGGGGAATTATCCCCAGGACAAAAGTATAGTTTCAGTGGAGGAGATGATTTTCTTCTAAAATTATAGCTACCTCCCTGATTATATTAAACTAGAGGCCTGGGGTATGAAAATTCATGCAAGTACGGGGGAGGCGTGTCCCTCAACCGGGTCTGCCCCTTCTCACAGTCCAGGAGCCCTCAGGAGCAGGAGGCGACCTGGCAATCAGGGGAAGGCAATGCCCCATCATATCTCTGCTGCTGCCTCTGCCAGCAGCGCAAGCCGCAGCCGGCCCTGGCAACCTGAGCCTTGGGTAGCCGTGGGCGGTGGGCAGCCGACATTTGAGGCTTACCTGCACCTTGGGCAGGCCCAGGGCAGCTGGGGGGCTGAGGAGACTGGGGGACTCTGGAGGTAGGTGCACCCTGGTGGGGCTGAGAGGACTGGGCGCTGCCATCTTTGAGGGTGTGACAGTCAATTAGAATATTCACACCATCATCTTTGTGATGGTGCGATGGTCAATTAGCATATTCCCTGCTTATTGGCTGTGGGTGCTGCCATCTTTGAGGGCGGAGCATTCAATTAGCATATTCCCTCATTGGCTATGGGCACCATCATCATCATCATCATCATCATCATCATCATCGCAATGGTGTGAGGGTCAATTAGCATATTCCCTCTTTCTTAGATAGGACGGAGGGGACAGATTTTAAAATAGTATTGTAGTGATGTAATCCTTTGGGTGAAGGTTAGGACAGAGGGGTGGTGGGCTCAGAGTAAAAAGTAATTGAACCCCACTTCCCGCTTAGTGTTGGAGTCAGGGCCAGGCAGATGCTCTGAATCCCAGGCTTTGCAGGAACATGTAGTGATGGGATGTGGTGGGGGAGGGGGAGAGGGCTGGGGTGCCTGCCTGTCATACATGAAACAACTCCATTGGATGCCTCCTTTTATTCAGCCTCTACCTGTCCTCCTGTCATATTGCACTTATTCTTGGTTTTAGTCCAGCCTTCTTGAGGTACAGGGAGCAAGTCAGTTCATTTTACTTTTGTGAGATTGGCTTAATTATTTGGAGACATTTATTCGCTTTAGTCTTCCATTGTCTTGGTCCATGATCCTTGGTACTTCCAGATCCTCACCCATCTATCCATCGGTTACTTTCTCAGAAGTTTTGAATCTCTCACCACCTCTCTTTATGTCGATCTAGAACTGAAAGAATTGAAAACCTAAGAAACCTCACAGGTAGAAAGACTGTAGCTGGAGGGCTCACTTGTGTCAAGTTGTTGGAAAGGTCATTTCTGATATCCCACTCTTCAAATCTCAGTTTGTTCCCCTTTTTTGTTCTCTTTTAGCAGACTTCTTCTCATGACCCTTAGCAAAGTTTGCAGGCAGAATATGGGCATTTTTGTCTGTTTCCTAAGTTGGACTATGCGTTCCCTGATGGCAGGCACAGTGACAGTAAATCTTAACTTAATGACTTTAGTACTTAGCAGATATTTGTTGGAATGAATGATGAATTCAGACCCTACATCATGTCATGACAGCATCTGATTTTTAGGATATTGTGCATGTACTGTTACTTAATACTGTTCTCGGTGTCAGTAGGCGTAAATGATGGCGCTGCTTGAAGTGTATGCAGACATATGTGTGGCTGTCTCTCTCTCAACTTTGTCCCCACTTCTACACCAGTCTTCTTAGCTCATTGCCCTACTAGAGACACTGCTACTAAAGGTTTGCAGGTACCTTTCTGGTCATTTTTCTCATTTATAAGTAAGAATACCTATGTTCTTATTACACATATATGTTTGCATGTATTTCTGTGTAGCAATGGAGTTAGAGTGCTCAATTACCATAGCAATTGGTTTGATAATCAGATTTTTTCAATGCTTACTATACTTTCAGATTAGTCATAAGTAAGGCATATACATTATTTCTCAGTTCCCACATTTACTAACGGATTGATTTGAGTGAAATGAAATTGAAGATTTCTTAGCTCTAAATTCAGTGTTATATAATTCAACTCTATTAGACATGAACAGTGGGGTGTTCTGCTTAATATGAAAAAGTGGGAAGATTAAAATCAAAATTGACTTTGGGCCAGGACTGGTTTGGCTCAGTGGATAGAGTATTGGCCTGCTGACCGAAGGGTCCCAGGTTCGATTCCGGTCGGGGGCGTGTATCTTGGGTGCGGGCACATCCCCAGTAGGAGGTGTGCAGGAGGCGGTTGATTGATGTCTCTCTCGTCAATATTTCTAACTCTCTGTCTCTCTCTTTTCCTCTCTGTGAAAAATCAATAAAATATATTTAAAAAAAAATTGACTTTGGATAGCAAAAGAAAATTTGGGGGTAAGTTGTTAAAATGCTCAATTTGCCCCCTCCCCCCTCTAAAAGTGACTAGAGAATATTAGCTTTGGAAATTAGTAGTGAGGCTTTGGCACTGGGAAAGCTCGCTGATGATATCATATCCTAAAGCGAATTTTTTGATTCAGTAAAGCTCGCTGATGATATCATATCCTAAAGCGAATTTTCAACCCAACTCTCTGAATTTTCTCATCACACTGTTTGTTTGTTTATTTATCTTCATTTTTAAAAAGTATACAAAGTGGCCCTGGCTGGTTTAGCTCAGTGGATAGGATGTCGGCCTGTGGACTTAAGGGTCCTAGGTTTGATTCTGGTCAAGGGCACATGCTTGGGTTGCAGGCTCGATCCCCAATAGGGGGCATGCAGGCGACAGACGATCTATCTCTCATAATAGATGTTTCTGTCTCTCTCCCCTTCTCCCTTCCTCTCTGAAATCAATAAAAGTATTTTAAAAAATAAGTAAAAATAAATGTTTAAAAAAAGTATACAAAGTGGATTTGGAGACATGGCTCTATTTATCCATCTAATCTATCTAATCCAGTGGTCGGCAAACTGCGGCTCGTGAGCCACATGCGGCTCTTTGGCCCCTGGAGTGTGACTCTTCCACAAAATACCACGGCCTGGGCGAGTCTGTTTTGAAGAAGTGGCGTTAGAAGAAGTTTAAGTTTAAAAAACTTGGCTCTCCAAAGAAATTTCAATCGTTGTCCTATTGCGAGGTGAAAGCTAACGCAAGTGTTTGTGGATTGCAGGCGGGGTGAGCCACAGGAAAGGGCCTAGACGGTTAGGGTTTTAGTTTGGGAGATGGGGTGATGGTGCACCCATCAACTAAGACTGAGGCTATAAGAAGAAGTGGCTTATTTTCTGTCCTCCCGGGCCTTTCAGCTCTCTCTCCTTGAGCAGGTTAGACGTGGGGAGGTGGAGGGTAAATTCAGTTTGACATGGAGCTAACAGCAGCAGTCCGGAAGTCAGTTTGGCTGGATTTGAATCGTCTCTCTCTCTCATTAGTCAGGTGAGACTTGGAGCGACTTCACTCTCTGAGCCTTAGTTTCCTCACCTGTAAGCTGGGGAGGACAGTGCTACCTGCTTCTACAACTACTCCTGGGCCTAAGGAAGCAGGTGTCCATTAGAGATCAGAGCTATTTCACATGCAGCAGTACCTGGGAAACAGTACTAACTGCGGCATCCCGGCTGTCAGAAACGTGGCCCTGAGTTCTACGCAGAGGCGAGCCACCTGGTGAAGTCTGCTTCATTCCGTCTGTAACTTAGAAAGTCCTAATGTTGGCTTTGAGCCAGCCGCCTTAGAAACGAGTCTTCTGGAACTTCGGTCTGCTTCCAGTAGCGGATTTCCTGGTATCTGTGTAGCAGCCACCCTCCAGTAGTGGGACTTGGGATGTTCAAAAGTTCTGTGGCCCAAGAATTCATATTTGAGGAATTCAATTCAAGAGAATACATGTAAACATGTTGACAGATTTGACGGTTGATAGAAACTTCTGTAAATCTTTTATGTTCTCATATTCAACTAATGGAAGATAAAGGATGGCAAGCGAAATAGAATAGCAGTGGTAGTTTCTTCTTTTGAATTAGTGACAGGGCTCTGCACTTTATATCAATTGATAACTTATGCCTAGATTTTCAGTCTCCCTCATTCCATAAAAAAAAAATAGTGCATTATGTACATTATGTATTATGGTAGCATGCGTATGAGGATGAAGATGTCCCTCCTGTTTTCATGTAGTTAGTGCTGTACCCAAATATTCATTGTTTAATGTGGTCTCATTTGAGGCTAGATACACTCCCAGAGAGGCCAAGTATCTTGATGCTTGAGGTAGCAAAAATTTGGGCAATATTTATTTATTCCTCTCTGCTCTTAGTTCTTGAACCTTCTCTCCCCAGTGCTTACCCATGGTTCTGTTAAGTCTTTTCATATTAATTTCATGAGGAATCACATCCTTCTATGCCCTTCATTACGGATCTCAGCTACTCCCCCTCCCACCATGCCTTGGAGTTGTATCATTGAAGTCCCAGGTTGCTAACTCTTCATGCTGTTGTTGCTTGCTCAAGGCTTCCCAGTGCAGAATGACGTAACTGCTATTGGTCTTACCCTCTCTGCAATTTGTCTTCCTAAAAAATGTTTTTTTTTTTTTGGTTAAGGGAACATATAACAGTCTTTTATATGCTGTAATCAAAATTTCTCTGCTTCCATTCTCCTAAATGAAATGCTTTTTACAAGTTGATTTACTACTTAAAGCTTTATTCATGTTTAGGATGGCTGAGGCAGAAGAATGGGTTCTTCTTTGGCGTCCTCTGTGCCTCCTGAACCTGTGTGACTTTTCCTTTACCAGGTTAGGGGAGTTTTCTACCATTATTTCCTCAAACACCTTCTCCGTTCCTCCCTTCCTGCCTCTCTGGCACACCTGCTATTTCTGTTACGTTTCACATTGTCCCCCGGCTCCCTTAAGCTGTCCTCCTGTTTTCTAATTGTTTTATTCTTTTTGGTTCTCTAATTGAGTGCTATTTTCAACTCTCTTCTAATTCACTGATTCCATCCTCAGCTTCCTCTAATCTGCTGTGTATTCCTTCCAGTGTATTCTTTATTTGTGTTATGTCATTCTTTATTTCAGACTATTTTTTAAAAATATATTTTATTGATTTTTTACAGAGAGGAAGGGAGAGGGACAGAAAGTCAGAAACATCCATGAGAGAGAGACATCGATCAGCCGCCTCCTACATGCCCCACACTGGAGATGTGCCTGCAGCCAAGGTACATGCCCCCGACCGGAATCGAACCTGGGACCCTTCAGTCCGCAGGCTGACGCTCTATCCACTGAGCCAAACCGGTCTCAGCTATTTCAGACTATTTTTTTTTTCATAGTTACTATATCTTTTTTCATACTGTTGAGCATTTTTAACATTATTACTCTGAACTCTGTTTCAGATAAATTTCTTATCTCTGCTTCATTTATCTCTTCCTCTAGAGAATTAGCTAGTTTGTTCATTTGGGGATTGTTTCCTTGTTTCCTCATTTTCATGGTCTGTTTGGGTTTGTGACTGTGTTTTAGGTAGACCCTCTGTACCTCTCAATCTCTAGTGCAGGATAGTGTTAAAGGATGTTTCTGACTAATTGGATCAGGCAGAGACTCAAAGCCTCTGGAGACTACCTCCGACTTGCATTGGCCTCCCCTACCCCCCACAATCGTCTCAGGGAAAGGTATTTTCCAGTAGGATGTGTCGACTGTCTTCCCACCAGGCAAGGAAAGATGTCTATATGGGAAAGATGTCCTCTGCTGCATGAGGGAATGACTCAGCCCAGGAAACTTTGGGTTGTCTGCCTTCTGAGCTCTGTCCCCCGAGTCCCCAGTCCTGGCTTCTACTCTCACAGTTCCAGTCCACTTCACCCTCCCTCTGCCAGAGTACAAGGTGGGTGGCTCCACAGGGAGTTTTTGTGCATTGGCCCTTTAAGAGGGTGCTCGAACTTTCAGCTGCCACTCCCTGGCAGACAGCACCCCTTGCTTTTCACAGCTAGATGTTATGTGGGTGCCCTCCTCAGTTTGGTACTCTGCTGGAGAGCCCAGCTTGGGGATTAGATCCCAGAGTTCTCAGCGGCACCATCCCACAGCTGAGAGATCTCTCTAGGACTTCAGTTGCTGTCTGTGGGTGCCTGGCCAGCCCTTTTGTGCCTCCGCCCCTCCCGCCAGTCTCTGTGTGGTCCTTGGTGTCAGGGTGCTCCCCTGTGAGTTTTCCATCGAGTGTTCAGGAAGCCTTTCCGTGTTTCAGATTAATTTCGGTCTGTGTAGCATCCTCCCACTCTGCCGCCATTTTTAATCCGGGGCAGCTTATGCTTCATTGACAGCTTTTTTTTTTTTTTAATAGCTGCTGCATGTGATCTCATTTTTTCCTTTCTTTATTGATTAAGGAATTACATATGTGTCCTTACCCCTCCATTACCCCCCTCCCCACTCATTCCCTCCTCCCCCTGGTGTCTGTGTCCATTGGTTATGCTTATGTGCATGCACACAAGTCCTTTGGTTGTTCTCTGCCCCTTACCCGCATCCTCCCCTACCTTCCCTCTGAGGTTTGAGCGTCTGATCGCTTTTGAACTATTTAATTCTCAATGTGCATTGTATTTTATTTTTCCTGTGGGATCAAAATTACACAAGAAAATGTATAGAGTATATGTGTATCTCATGTAAAATTAGTGATAGTAAAAAACAACTGTCTGTGTATTTCTACCTAGCTTGAGAAAGTAAAACAGTACCTACTAGAACTTTTTAAGCTTGGGCCTTACTAATCTTTTTCACCTGCTGCTTGCAATGTTTCTCTACTTTATTTTGAAACTAGATAGGATTTTTAGTTTTGCGTCATTACAAAACATTGTGACATTGGAGAAGGCATCATACCTGCCACTTAATTCATCAACTCCTCAGTTAATCTGGATTTGCCATATCATGCTAATTTGTTCATTTCAATCACAGTTTTGCCACTCTTGGTCTTTGTGGATTAGTATTAATTAAAAAAAAATACATTATTGATTTCAGAGAGGAGAAGAGAATGAGAGAGAGAGAGAAACATCAATGATGAGAGAATCATTAATTAGCCGCCTCCTGCATGCATGCCCCCACTGAGGCTCGAGCCTACAACCCAGGCATGTGCTCTGATGGAGAATTGAACCGTGGCCTCCTAGTTCATAGGTCAACACTGAGCCACACTGGCCAAGTGGATTAGTGTTCAATGTAATAAAAGAGAAACATGCAAATTGACTGCACCTCTGCTATGCCTGCAAGCCACGCCCACCAGCCAATCAGGAGTGAGTATGCAAATTAACCAAGCCTAGATAGCAGACAGTGTAGAAGGAAGCCAATCTTCCTGCAATGGGCCTCTAGTTATTTCTATAAACCTCAGTATGTCAGTGCTTTTAACTGTGTTGATATTCTCACCCTCTCCTTCTCTTCCTCTTTCCCCCCTCCCTCCTTTCCCCTCATCTCTGGAGATATGTTGTACATTCACTAATGCAATGATTTTTAGACAACTGAAAAATGGTTTGTAAATTTAACTTCAAACCACTTAACTCAGTTCCTAGATTGTTCATTGATCACTTATTATATTGCTTTGGCAAAATGTGAGCTAAAACATACTCTGAGAGAGTCTCAGGATTAGGGGAGGTTCCTGTCGTTAGCATAGGAGATGCTTTTCATTAGCATCTAATCTGTGCTGCATAATTTGTGCATGGTTGTGGGAAAGCTGAAAAATTCACTATAGGTTTTTCTCCAGAAAATTTAAAATAGGAGCATTCTTTTCATACAATTTGTTACTGAGTGTGAAAAGTGACCACTCTGGCCCTAACTGGCATTGCACTGAAAGGTTGTGGCTCCGCTCACAGCCAGGGCATATGCCCACGTGGCTGGCTCAGCCCCCCAGTAAGGAGCATGCAAGGAGGCAGCTAATCGAAGTTTCACTCTCACATCAGTGTTTCTCTCTCTCTCTGCTTCTCTGAAAATCAATAAACATTCAAAAGAGAAAAAGAAAGAAAGAAAGAGAAAAAGAGAAAGAAAGAAAAGAAACCACGCTGGAGGATATGTAGAAATAAGCCAGTCAGTGAAAGAAAAATACCACAGGCTCTCACTCATTTATGGGTAATAAAGAACATTATAACCTGATGAATAAAAAGATAGCTACAGAGGCAGAGAAGCATAGAGCGGACTGTCACTTTATAGCAGGAAGGCTGCGGAGTGTTAGGGGGGAGGTAAGAGATCAACCGAAGGACTTGCATGCATGCCTATAAGCATAACCTATGGGCACAGACACTGAGGGGGTGGGTAAGGGCATGTGCCAGGGGGTAGGGAAGGCCAGAGGAGGGTCAATGGGGGAAAATGTACTACTATTTACAATACTGGAAACAATAAAAAAGTAAAAAATAGAATCCTTATTTAAAGCAATCCATGGTTAAGACTTGAGTTTCTCATACTCAGTATGTAATGACTTAATTGCTATGTATGTCAGTAGCACATTTTGTAACTTGTAGAGATACCTTACCCCTTGCTAAAGGCTGCTTTTCAAATGAGGAGTGATGAATGGATGGCTTCCAAAATATGTCAGATTGTCCGGCCAGTGTGGCCCAGTGGTTGAGCATTGACCTATCAACCAGGAGGTCACGGTTCGATTTCCTGGGCAGGACACATGGCTGGGTTGCTGCCTTGATCCCAGGTGTGGGCATGCAGGTGGCAGCTCATAATGATTCTCATCATTGATGTTTCCATCTCTCTCCTTTTCCCTTCCTCTGAAATCAATGAAATATATTTAAAAGATGTCAGATTTAGGGTCAGACTATTTTGATGATCCATATAGTCAGATGCATTATGCATGTACCACTGGTTCATCCATACTTACTACCTTTAGATATTTAAAATATTCATGAAATGATCTGCTAATTTCCAACAACTTTTAATAAAATAAAAACTAATGTCTTATTTGATTCTTCTTGTGCAGTGCTTTTGTAAAGTAATATCTTTTTCTATCGAAACCATTGACGTTCTTGGGGTTTAGGTCGCAATGTAAAATTTTATATGTGAAGAATATGATATTTAGAGTTTAAAGGATTTGATAATATATTGTGTATAGCTAGAGATCTCATTTATATTTTCTTTTTCCATGGTTTATGCTAGAATTGAAAAGACTGATCATTTATGTGGGGGAAAAGTTGTTAAATATGTCTGTGAAGTAAAAAAAAACCCTTTAATCTTGATTATTACAATATGATTTTTGTAAATGAAACTATTTTGATGCAGCGTTTTAATGTTTATCCATCCATCTATCCATACACCCCTCAAATTGGATACCGTTTAGGGTTTTACTTGCTAACATATTGGCGTTTGAACTAGAACATGGTTCTATAGAAATGGAATCTGGAAATAGGTATTGATTTTAGACAGGCAATTTCTAATTTACAAATAATTTATACATTTAAACCCTGAGCTCCTCTCCCAGTGGCTGCTATTTGGACTAGAGCTTTTAAAGAGCATGTAAGGTCATCAATAAGAGAAATAAATGGACAGCAGAAATATTTGGGGTCAATAAATATAGACTCAAATCTAAATTATGATCCATTTCCCTAAAAATGTTTTTCTTTAAATGCCTCGATTAGTTTTTGGCTTTTTATTGCCACACTATTAGAATTCTATCAGTCAGGGGTTCATTTGTGTTAACTAGCATCCTTGTTGAGAATTGCAGATTCAGTGAAAGTGAATTATTTCAGCCAGTTGATTTCTTTCTAGCAGTTACCTGACGTGAAGCTACACTGAGGCAGTAGGAGTGGCAGCTGGTAATTTGGGCGGTGCTTAGGCGACAGGATTATTACTGAGCGGGGTGATGGGGATGTCACCATGTGAAGTTTAGGGAGTTGAGAGTGCTCACAGAGAAACAAGCCGTTTAAGAATTTGTCCAGATGGGGGGGAGGGTGTAGAATCGGTGAACTTCCAGTGTTGGTTCTGCAGGGTCCCTAGGGCCCCGGCCCAGTAATGTCTTTTTTTTTTTTTAATATATTTTACTGATTTTTCACAGAGAGGAAGGGAGAGGGATAGAGAGCTAGAAACATCGATGACAGAGAGACATCGATCAGCTGCCTCCTGCACACTCCCCACTGGGGATGTGCCTGCAACCAAGATACATGCCCTTTGACCGGAATCGAACCCCAGACCTCTCAGTCCACAGGCCGACGCTCTATCCACTGAGCCAAACCGGTTTTGGCCCGGTAATGTCTTTGAGAACCAGTTGGCTGGCCAGGGGACTGACCAAGATAAGCAACATTGTTTTATTAGGAATATTTAGTGAATTCCATCGTGTCAAATTCAAAAATTACACTTTGAGACCGAACTCATTTATAGGCGAGGTTTGAG
The DNA here is from genome assembly GCA_011751065.1 of Lasiurus cinereus. Taxonomy (NCBI): domain Eukaryota; kingdom Metazoa; phylum Chordata; class Mammalia; order Chiroptera; family Vespertilionidae; genus Lasiurus; species Lasiurus cinereus. Next base: position 44,403 of record JAAGEH010000341.1, read on the forward strand.
CCTGTAAGCTTGTCTCTCTCTCTTCTGCTAGTATCAGGTGCTCACTGGATAACAACAGTAAGCTTGCTTTTGCTTTTCTCTCAGTCATTATGGAATTGGTGGCCAATCATGAAATTATCCGTGGAAGCAGTAAGTAGGAAGTGCAGGCAAGTGATTAGAATAAAGTAAGAGAAGCCACTCAGAGAGCAAAGGAGGGCCTGGGGGTTTAGGGGCGCGGCTTGAACGGCGTCTCAGACTTCATCGTCAGTAACATGGGTAGGATGACAGGTTATCTTCCTGCAAAGTGATTCTCGCTCCCTGGGACACCGCTGCTAGTGAGTCCTGGTGAAAGTGACCTTGCATTCATACTGATTTGTGAACCCATGGAGATTACAATTCGTAGATCCCCCCCCAGTGAAACGATGCAGAATAAAAGAATGTTGACTTTCATTTCATATCTACAAATGTGTGAAGTTTTCATTGGTAGGAGGCAGATTTCAAAGTGTTTTTCTTCCTGACAATGGAATGCTTTAATAAAAATTATTTTCAAGCTTAAATAAATGTTAGTAATGAATTGGAATTGGTTTTATGTCTGTTTTGGGGGTTGTAGTTACATTAAATATTCCTCAATTAGGGATAATTGTCTTGCATCCTTATCTCTCATCATCATCTGTTTTTCTCCACACAGTGTTATAGTTTTGCTGCTGGACTCTTCCCTCCCTTCCCCCACCCCATCAGGATGATATGAGACTTGAAAGAAGACGATGCATACAGGTGACTCAAGTTTTAAAATACAGTAAGACTGTGGCTGTTGAGCGAATGTGGAATATTTGGAATGGGGGAGCTTTCTGATAAACACTATAGTGGGGAGAATTATTTAGATCAGTCACGCAAAAATAGCTGGGCTGTTTATTTAACTTGACTTTGGAAATGAGTTTGATAATTAGTGGCTTATAGTGGTAATAATACAAATACAGCTTAGTAATTGCTGCTACTTAACCTTTTTAAAAGTGGATGGTTGACTAATACTTTGAGAATTGAATTTATTTTCTGTTAAAAATAAGTGAACTATTTCCTTTATAGTTGAATGCATGTTTCCTTGAGATCCCTGTTAGAATAGAACAAGTCTTTTAAGGATATAACAGTGTCTCTGAAATTAAATTAAGGATATTATACCTATCTGTATTATCCCTTTATAAAATATGGCCTTGGATTTTGACCCTCCCTCCTTTCCTTCTTTCTTCTCTCTCCTTCCCTCCTTCCCTTTCATCCTTTTGTCAGTTATATAGGAACAGCAGTATGGAGTCATTTTTGAAAGAATATTTTTGACTGTTTTATAATTAATTGAGGTGCTCTTAATCATATATGGAAAAATTGAAGCTAATTCATGTATGGCTATGTTCAAACTCTTGAAAATGTAGTGTAGCCAATGGATAAAGTGTTACTCACTTTTAAACTTGTATCTTCTGAAATTAGGCCGATTATGAGGCATTTTATTGAACCAAGTGGCTTATTTTCGTAGACTTTGTCAAAGATGGTCTTACTTGATTATATTTATAAATCATTTGAAAATGTGGTTTAAACTGGAAAAGAACTAAGTGCATAAATCCTGGATAGATATTTAATTACATTATTGGTGTAGCTGTTAACGATTTTGTCATTGGTTTTGTTTTTAGTGATCTTTGTTTTAAAAAGGAAAAGGTAACTTTTTTTTTTACTTTGGAGTGGATTTATAAAAATAACTCAGGTGTACCATTTTGTATGAAAAAGTGTGCTTGAATGTATTTGCAAATTAAATTATAGATCAAAGAGTATTTTACATTCACGAGGGACTTAAAGAATATGATGCTAATCCTTTTTACCTAAAAGGTGGGTGAGTAATCTGTCTCTCAAGCGTGCACATACATTTTTGCCTGAACCTATTAGATGTATGTCTTGTATACAGTCTAGTTGAGTGGCTGATAAAATCAACATGATACTGAGGCTGAATATCACCATCACAGAGAAATAAAGAGAAACATTTACAGAGAAAATTTTAGAGTTTTATGAAAACTTTGCTGTCAGATTTTCAGAAAGCTTTTTTTTTGAAAGGCTTATCGATAAACTGAAACACCTAAAGAGTAAATGCAATTTATAAAGATTATCTAGTTATTTTTATGAATGCTGGGACACAAACAAAATCTACAAAGATTACATTTATGACATAATACAGTCTCTTAATTGACCTCGTATTCCTTAAAAATTTTCAACATTTATTGGCTCTGAAGGCCAAAAGTCAAGAAAGAAGTTGTGGTTCTTTCTAAGAAATGCATTAGCTGTTGATGTGTTTCCCTCTAAACAATCTGAAAGTTAATACTTGTTTTTGACTATAAAATAACAGCTTTCATAATAATCATTAATGAGGGCAGCTGTTTGCTCTTGTTTTATCACGCACACATTTATTACACTTCAATGGGTAGAATTTCCCCACCAAAAGGCCCATAAGGCGTTGTCAATGAAAGTTATTTCTAGAATGCTTCTGCACACTTGAAAGAGAATCCGCTGTTCGAGGTGCCGACTCTATGCTGGTTAGATGCGCCGATATCTCACCTCCTACCAGTCACAGCCCAATAGATCTTTCTGAACACCGCGCCGCAGTTAACCGTGATGTGTCTCGTGTGTGTGTGTGTGTGTGCCTGTATTTGTTAATTTGTGGATCTTTTCACGTATTTGAATATCTAATTAGAACATAAATGAGGTAAAATTGGATTATTTTGTTAACTTTTGGAAGAAAAATCATTTGTGACAGAACGGTTATTGGCTGACATTTGCTTTGTACCAGGTACTATATAGACACTCTGCCCACAAGGGTCCTTGTGCTTAGGACTCAAGGAACACATTTCATGTGGAGGAGGGCACACACGTAAACCAATGGCGCAGTGGGTGTTTCTGGTAACATTTTGAGATTTATTGCATTTAAGGCCTCTGGACGAAAAGCAGGAAAGACTCTGGTGAAGAGAAATCATGGTAACGGTTTCACCTGGCACCTGAACACCGATGTTGTCAAGCATCTATGTGTGTGTCCAGCCGTGTCTCTCCTGAGCTCTTGACCAATGTCGCTGCCCCCTGGGTGTCTCTCACTCCCATTCACCTCCCACTCACTCCTGTGAGTGACAGGGACACCATCCCGCTCTCCACCATCTGAGGAACGAGGGGGACCCTTCTCATCCCTTTGAATGAGGAGGTGACCAGTTCCGTTTATGGAGGGTGTAGAATCACTCCCTTCTGAGGGTACATTTGGGAGATGGACTGACTCAGATCACTGAGCACCTTAACATGAAGGCTCTTGCATTTTTAAAATGTATCTGGTAAAAGGTCCTTCCCTCTGATGGCGTCGTTGTTAATTAACATTGAGTGGACATACATTGGAGGAAAGCTGTGGAACTTAGCAGTTGGTACCATTCTTTGTTGTTGTTGTTGCTGCCATGGAGTTCTTAAACAGCTAAAATCGTTACACAGTAACAGGTTAGTCACTTTAGAACTTGAAATAGTTCTAGAACATACAGAACTGTAACTCTTTGAGATTGAACAGCCTTAGAAGTTTACTTTAAATTGTGCTAATTTATGTTCTTGTCTTACTCCTTTTGTATGTGAACTAGTGGCCTTCCTTCCCCTGGCTGCGGCCCCGCCTCCGCTCTGGCCGGGAGCTGCCAGTCTGCCTTCCCATGCCGCCCAGAGGCCCGGAGCAGCGGGGGTGGGCAGAACGCCTGTGTTGTCACCATGGCGACACCCCATGCGTCCAGCCCTGTCCCGGGCTGCTCCACACCTGTGTATGCAAATTAAGCTGCCATCTTTGTTGGGTTAATTCTCGTACTCCTGATTGGCTGGTGGGCATAGCGAAAGTAGTCAATTAGCATGTCACTCTTTTATTAGGTCGATTTAACTGCTTAAAACAGTGGTTCCCAATCTTTTTTTTTTTTTGTCATGCCCCACCTAAGCATCTCTAAAGTCCTGATGCCTGCCTTGTGACAGAGAATTCTTATTACTCAAAAGTGAACTCCTATTCATGTGGAGGAAGCCTAAAAGGCCATTAGCTTGGTCTAAACAAGCTTCCAAAGAACATGGCATCCATGAAAGAAAAATAAAAGAATCAAAGGACAGTTGAAGTATTGAAAAAGAAATCACTAAGAAATTGTTAAAAAAATAATATGAAATGAAAAAGTAGCAAATAAAGTTTCAAAACATAACAGAGAACTGAAATTCATAAGTATGTCACAATATATATTTATATACTATATATGAGGCCCCTAGATCCATAAGCAATGTAAAATATTCACTGTTAATAGCTCATTCTTAAATTGCCCCCCTTAAAAATCAAATTGCCCCCCCCCCCAACCCCCATGGGGTGTATGCTCCATGTTAGGAACCACTGGCTTAAAACCATTTGATACTTTACTGACTTACAGTCTTTTAAAAATTTTTTTGTAACTTACTATAGTCTTTTAAAATTTAAACATTTATTTACTATTAATATTGTTTTATAGCTTTACTAGAGGCCCGGTGCACGAAATTCATGCACGGGGTGTGTGTCCCTCAGTCCCTGCACCCTTTCCAGTCTGGGACCCCTTGGGGGATGTCCAACGGCCAGTCGGATATCCCTCTCACAATCCGGGACTGCTGGCTCCTAACCACTTGCCTGTCTGCCTGCTTGATTGCTCCTAATGCTTCTTCCTGCCAGCCTGATCGCCCACTAACTGCTCCCCTGCTGGCCTGATTGACGCCTAACTGCTCCTGCGTAATTGCTCTCCTGCCAATGCAATCACTCCCAACTGCCTTCCCCTGCCAGTCCAGTCGCCCCCATCTAACCCGATCGCTATCAACTGCCCTCTCCTGTCGGCCCCATGGCCCCCAACTGCTTTACTCTGATGGCCCAATGGCCCCCAACTGGCTTCCCCTGCTGGCCTGGTCACCCCCAACTGCCCTCCCCTGCAGGCTTGGTTGCCCTCAACTGCTCTCCCCTGCTGTCCTGATCTCGCCCTCATCTACCCTCCCTGTTGGCCTGATCTTGCCCCAAATGCACTCCTCTGTCAGTCTGGTCACCCCCCAACTGCCCTCCCTTGCCAGCCTATTCTTGCCCCCAGCTGCCCTCCCCTGCTAGCCTGATCTTACCCCAACTGCTCTTTCCTGCTGGCCTGGTCGCCCTCAGCTGCCCTCCCTTGCCGGCCTGTTTGCCCTCAGCTGCCCTCCCCTGCTGGCCTGGTTGCCCACAACTGCCTCCCCTGCAAGGGCACGAGGACCACCTAGGCTTTTATTAGTATAGTTGTTAATGTCTAATTCGTATTTTACAGACCAGTTGCTATTTATTTAATCTGCTTCTCATTGTTGCTAATTAGTTCATAAGTAATGTTAAGTGAACATTACTGTGATGGTCTTTGTGTTCTTCTTTGATTTATTGCTTTAGGTCCAACTCCTAGAAGTTGAAATTGTTGAGTTAGAGGATATGTATACTTTCAGACTTTTGATATGTATTTTCAAATGTCATTTAAAAGTGCAATTTACAATTCTACTAGCAATAATTTCTCCATATTGTAGAATTCTGGGTACTTGAAACTGTTGGCCAATTTGATAGGCAAAACACAATTTAATATTTTTAATTTGCATTTGTTTGAATATTAGTGAGATTAAGTTTCCTGTGTTTGTTATTCATATGTTCTGTGAAATTTTCTTTTCTTTTTTCTTTAATGTTCACCAGAGGATATTTTTTACCTTTGATTTCTAGAGAGAGGGGAGGGGAGGGAAGGAGAGAAATACGAGAGAGAGAGAGAGTGAGAGAGAGAGAGAGAGAAGGGGGGGAAGGGAGGGAGGGAGGGAGAGAAATATTCATGTGAGACTGACACATCGGTTGGTTGCCTCCCACACTTGCCCTGGGGCGGGGAGTGAACCTTAACCCAAGTATGTGCCCTTTGGTCCGAGGGCCACAGCTCTAACTACTGGGACAGACTGGCCAGGGCTGGATTTCCTTTCAGTATTCTTGGCTGATTATTTCTCTTGGATTTTTTATTTCTCGTTAATTTATAAGAGTTCCTCATTGAAACCTTACTATATGCCAAGAACTATTCTAAGTGGTTTATATTTATTAACTTACATTTTCTTGATTATAACTCTGAGATAGGTATGATGACTAGTAGAGCTAGGTTACAAACCCAGGAATATGACTCCTGACACTTAACCAGTATGTTCCCACTTGGTTACTTCTGCTAGTACATTGTCCAGTTTGCATTTGTTTTAATTTTGCTCATAGTGTCTTTTCATACAGGAGTTTTAAGTTTTTGTATGGAGGGACTAGGTCTTATTCTGTTAACTGTGGTGATGTTTTATTTTTATTTTATGTACTAGAGGCCCGGTGCATGACATCTGTGCACTGTGTGTGTAGGGGGGTGTCTCTCAGCTCGGCCTGCACCCTCTCACAGACCAGGACCCCTCAGGGATGTTCACCTGCCAGCTTAGGCCCGATCCCTCAGGGGGCAGTCAGACATCTCGCTCGCAGTCCGGGGCTCTTGCAGCCTGGGAACCCTCGCTCCTTCCCGCCTGCCTGCAGCAGAGGTGGGAGGGGCTTAGCTGTGAGGCCTCTGGCTGAGCAGCGCTCCCCCTGTGGGCGCGCACTGACCACCAGGGGCAGCTCCTGCACTGAGCGTCTGCCCCCTGGTGGTCAGTGAACATCATAGTGAGCACTCTTTCTGCTCTTCGGTTGATTTGCATATTGGGATTTTATTATATGGGATTATATTTACTTTTTTAAAGGGATTCTCAAGGGCTTTATAAATAATTTACTCTGTGCTTTTGATACAATACAATAAACTTTTCTGGAAATATTATGAAAGTAGTTACTGCTTTAAAAAGGAACATGTGTTCTTCAACAAGCAAATATGAGTTGTGAAGAATGTGTATTATTGACAGTGATTTGAATTGTAGATTCAAGTGAAATAAAATATTTGTTTTGGTTCTTGGCATAATTCCGTGGAGTTGGTTTTTGGAGTTCTAGAAAATGGAAGATTTGGCCATTGTTTTAAAGGCTTTTTGGATAAATTTTGGTTTACTTTAAGAAGATACTTTAAAAGGGAAAACCCAAGCTCAGAAAGCTGATGTACAAAGTTTTTATCGCTTAAGGTTTGGGTAGTGCAGATCAGCTTCTTCACAAGCGCAGTTTGAGATTTTACTGTTAGTGCTGTTTCTCCCTCTTCCTTTGGGGGTTGACATAGGCTGCCTCGTGGTCCGTCGTTAGTTTGGTTGGAGCTTGTGTATTCGTTACTCTAGCCTTTATAAATGCGGAGACCCGTGGCATTAAATGGGTCTGTGCTTGAAATTCTATGAGAGAAAAGCACAAAGAGGCCTATTTTCATTTTTACACACCCTGCACAAAATCCACTACATGGGATCAAGTACTCAAAAAGTAGACACTTGAAAATGTGACCTTGTTAATACTAAAAAAGCCAAAAACTTATTTTTGTTGTTGAATGCTTGCATTTCTGTAGCCTACTGGTTGCAGCCAGTCTTTTTTCTTCCTACTTTAATTCTTTTTTTTTTTTTAGTATATTTTATTGATTTTTTTTACAGAGAAGAAGGGAGAGGGATATAGAGAGTCAGAAACATCCATCAAAGAGAAATATCTATCAGCTGTCTCCTGCACGCCCCCTCCTGGGGATGTGCCCACAACCAAGGTACATGCTCTTGACTGGAATCGAACCTGGGACCCTTCAGTCCGCAGGCTGATGCTCTATCCACTGAGCCAAACCGGTTAGGGCAATGGTTGGCAAACTGTGGCTCGAGAGCCACATGTGGCTCTTTGGCCCCTCAAGTGTGGCTCTTCCACAAAATACCACAGCCTGGACGAGTCTGTTTTGAAGACGTGGCGTTAGAAGATGTTTAAGTTTAAAAAATGTGGCTCTCCAAAGAAATTTCAATCGTTGTCCTGTTGATATTTGGCTCTGTGGACTGATGAGTTTGCTGACCACTTGGTTAGGGCATAGTCGTATTCTTTTAGGTTATATTTAACTGACAGGTTAAATTTAGATTGTACTTTTCTTCTATATTGAACATTAATTACTCAATACCTATGCACATATTAATTTAATCTATTTTGGAAGTAAAAACAGAAATATGTTTTCTTTCCTTCCTTTTCACATGTTAGTTGTAAGACCCCTTTTCATTTTTAGGTTTTATATTCTCCTTTGGTTTAAATTTTTAGTTTTTATATTCTTACATCACTTTAATACAATAATGTGTTTATAGCTGACTTTTTACTTAAAAGAATAATGACTGTCCTCCCAGAAAGATGAAATCAAGTCACTCTCTATGCTATCTTTCTTCCTCCCAATTTCTATTCCTTTTTAAAAGTTTTTCTCTTGATATTATTAACCTTTTCTAAAACTTATTTAAATCTCTCTTTCTTGACACATCAGTTTTAGACAGTTTCTCTTGATTTCGCAAGATACGAATGAGGGCTCTCGTAGCTTCTATATTACTTCCTGCTTCTCGCCTTTTACCCACCAATTACTTTTACATTGTTTGTAAGTATATACACTTACACACTTGTCCTTAACTATAATTGAATTACACGTTCTGTGTGTTGAGTTGTGTGAAGATTGAAGACAGGAAAGTATACTGGAAGAACACATAGGGTAAGGAACTATAGCTAGAGAGATGAAATAGCATGCCTTTAAGTTTCTTCCACTCATAGGATGTTAAGATCGGACTGAGGCGCATGCAATGTAACGGTGGTTTTAAGTCCTGAGCTAATGGTACGATATGCATTCAGTTGCTCATGTAGCACACGGTTAATTGTCTAGTAACAATCAAGCCGATTTCTGCTCCTCCTCTTCCCGTTTTTCTTTTCTACCCAGGGTGGTGGCACCTGCCACTTCTGCTGTGGGTCCCGGTGCCAGCTTTCGGCTCTAGGCCTCGCTGACATTTCTTTAATTATTGGCACGATCCCATCGACTTTTAGTCTTGAAGTCTGTGGGAATCTGGCTCACTGATGTGTCTCCATCCCATGCTTTCAGTAGTTGATACCATGTTTGTGAGGCGTTACTGCTGATTTGGTGGATATCAGTGAGGGTGAGGATGAGTATGCTTGACCAGTGTAGCGTTCTAGATTTTCTTTTCAGAAGCACCAACCTCCCCACCTTAGGACACTGAGCTTCTCGGTGGTGTGGTCCTTGCTGGAGGTGGGATTCTTTCAAGCTCTCCTCCGGGGGTGGCTGCCCTTGGTTCGCTATTTCCTGTGAATCACGTATCAAGAACTAGGTAGCTTTCCCGGTTTCCCAGTTACCTGTTTTCACATGACGTGGAAATTGACAAGAAAGTACTGAATGCATTTTGTATACATGAATATATATACTCAAGGAAGATGAAACTTTGATTGCCTTGATAAGCACAATATAAAAAGATATTTTACGCCAAAATAATTTGCAAGGATCTTTTTTGTTTTATCCGTGTGCATTAGTTATGATAACATTTATCTAAATAAAGGCTTGTCAGTCAACTTTTATATTTCCATGATATCTGAATGAAGGAACAAAAGTATATTTAATATACAACAGTTGAGTACTCATAATGCTCTAAGTCAGTGGTTCTCAATCTTTCCAATGCTACGACCCTTTAATCCAGTTCCTCATATGGTGGTGACCCCCAACCATAAAATCATTTTCGTTGCTACTTCATCACTGTCATTTTGCTGCTGTTAAGAAATGTAATGTGAATCTCTGTGTTTTCCGATGGTCTTAGGCTCTACAGCAGCAACCCACAAGGTGAGAACCGTTAGTTAGGGTCGCCTAAGACCACCGGAAAACAGATATTCACATTACATTTCCTAACAGTAGCAAAATGACGGTAATGATTTTGTGGTCGGGGGTCACCACCCCATGAGGAATTGTATGAAGGGTCGCGGCATTGGGAAGGCTGAGAACATGCTCCAAGTGCACTTTTGGTTAGGGAGGGGCAGAGGGGCTGAGAATGGGACCCTTTTCCAAACACGAGTTAGTTGATCCCCAAGAGTACAGCCCCCCTAAAGTTTGAAATCTGTTTGTAATTCAGGTTTAAGTAACAGTTCACCTATGTTTATAAGCAGACGTAGTGAGGGGAGGGAAAATGCAGAAGGATGGCTTTTAAGTTGGGAACTATAGATCTCTGCTGGGCTCGCTTCATCTTTTGGAAAAGTCGTTCAGCTAGACCAGTGGTCGGCGAACTCCTTAGTCCACAGAGCCAACCATCAACAGGACAACGATGGAAATTTCTTTGGAGAGCCAAACCTTTTAAACTTAAACTTCTTCTAACGCCACTTCTTCAACATAGACTCGCCCAGGCAGTGGGATTTTGTGGAAGACCACACTCGTGGGGCCAAAGAGGCGCATGTGGCTCGCGAGCCACAGTTTGCCGACCACTGAGCTAGACACTATGGTAGTAGCCTCGCTTATAGAATAAGGAATTACAAACTTGATCAAAGTAGTTACTCAGAACTAAAACATAAAAATATTTTCTCAGATTAGATGGCTTTTAAATAAAACAGGAAAATATATTTTATCCCCTTGCCATTTTTTAAAACTTTAAAACAATATTAAATTTCTCCCTACAATTCAAAATCATTTATATGGTATGATTTGTAACTTGAGATGATTTTGGATGATTTATTATTGGCCCGTTACCCATTGAGAGGATAGAGGCTGTTTATATATCTTGAGCATCATTAGCAGATAAGAAGCTAACAGTTATTTATCCTAAATGTATTTCTTCTTACAATATAGGAGAGAAAGTGTAATTGGAAGACTGTTTTTCTAAAAAAGTAAGTGATTAATTATATACCTAGAAAACTTACTTTTTATTAGCATTTCTAAAATATACATTTTATGTAACGAAGATTCTGATTTAGTGAGAAAACTATTTTTAAATGTTCTAGATGTTTAATTTCTGATTCTAAAAATGGTATTCGCTGGTCGTTTTCTAAACGCCACGATGTAAGTAGCTTTTGGAAGCATTGAAGATAAACTGAACAACATTTAAATTTAGGTTGCTTTATCCCAAAGCATCGATCACCAGGCAGAAGATGCTTCCTTGTGTTTCCAATCCCAAAGGAAAATAGGAGTGCCAGGATTTTAATTTTTTTTCTCCTTCAAGGATGGCAAAATGTCGTGATACAAAGAATGCTTAAGGTGTGGACCAGGATACAGTCCTTGGTTACGTGGAAAATTCTGTTTACTGCTATAGAGTGGAAGATAGAGCGGGTATTGCTCGATGAGTGTGTGTTGGGGAGGGGGGCATAGCCACAATATTACAGATTTATGAGCAAAAGTGTGAATAAGATTGGCTTAAAAAACCTTTCCCTTTTATTTCTCTTCTTGCCTTTATCCTTAGGAATGAAAAGGGCTTGTGTAGGGTTCCAAGTTGTTCAGAAACATACCAAGTGATATAAACGGAGTCTTTCAGGAAATGAGTTACCTTATACTCCAGGGGTCGTCTTATAGGGAGAATATGTCCCCAAACCCTATATTTTAACTGGAAAAGTTGGTGGTTGTCTTATACGCCGGAAAATACGGTAAATGCTTTGGGTTAGAGAGTGATTTCCCAGCCTTCCTAAAGCCTTCGTTGGTAGATGCTGTGGATGACGACAAGGAGAATGCTCCTGAGCTGATCTTTAAGAAATGCTCATATTTTAGTGTATGTTCATATTAAAACAAACCAAGAGGCTTGCTGATACCTGACTGATGTATTGATTACTCACACATAGATGCTCTCAGAAGATAGTCTGGAAGGGCTTTGATTTCATCTCTAGGATCTTTATAAATGTGGGGTTTTGTTTGTTTTGGTTTATACTAGTAGAATGAGGGGTTGCTCTTAGATGATATTTAAAGGTTTTTTTTTAAATCTTTGAAGTTCTGTTATTGATGATCCCTTTGCTCCTTCTAAGAAGCTGACTAGTGTGGTTTCATTGGACTTTGAGTGGTTTTCGTCTAGAACCCTCAGCAGAGAGACGAGAAGAAATCGGGGGACAGGTGTGGGTGGTGGGCCTTAGAGACGGTGGTTGACACTCGGCAGTGATGGAAACAGGAACAGCACGCTGTTTTCTTTGAATCTGCTGCTCGAAATCTGCTATTTTACAAGTGCCAGAAGTTTCTCTGAGACATGTACAGGCGTTCCGTGGAAAATATATTTGAAAATCACTAACTTCTTAGTGTGGGATGAATCTACTTCATTTAGAAGGAGATAATTGCCAGGATAGGTGGGACACGATCTATTTTAAAATAAAATTGTATCTTGTATAAAGATACAATTATAAGGCACAAATGGGAACTGTGTCTCCTTGACATGTTTCAAAGCATTTCTCTGAAAATGTGAGGTTAAAGAAATTCTCTCAACCACGAGAAACTGTCAGAACACTGCTCTTGCAAACTATTTTTGTAGCTGTTAGTATGTACTGACAGTAGTTTTTTTTGTTTTATTATTAGAAATGTTATATACGAATCTAATATGCTTATATTGTGCCTGTATCTGTTTAATTTGGTTCCAAGAGATGAGTATTATTATGTGGGTTCAATTTGTATGTTCTAAGCTTACGGGTTCATACTTAATTTGGGTCTTATTATTTTTAAATTATTTTTGAAGTTGTGTCACCTACTGCCATCATAAAAAACGAACTGTCAGTGTCTCCTCAATCTGATGAAGCTGGTTGGGGACTGCCAGGGGTGTCCTGCAGCCTTTCCATGGGAGAGTGAAAGGCTTTGGGGGTTTCCCTGTAAGGTGGTGGGGAGAATCCATCGGGGGACACGCACAGGCCGGCTGCTTTTGAGCCGGTGGGGAGCAAGCGCGAGTGCTGCTGGCCGCTGTTGGGGAAACACACCTGCGCAGTAAAGAGCTAAAATCAGGTGCGTGGCTGGAACCGCACGTGTGTGATCGTGGGATCGCTCGCTCCCGGGTCGCAAAGCCGAGGACGACGCCGCCGGTCCTTCCCAGTCGCCGCGGACTTTGCCCCAAACCCGAAAGCGTTAGCCGCTCAGTTTCCCGTCGTGTTCATTGCTGCTTTCCTATTGGGCCCGGGCAGGCAGCCCCGCCCCGGCAACGGGAAGAGGCGATTTGCATAGCCGGCTCTGATTGGCCCGCGGCGCGGCCCGCCGCTCCAATCCGGCGGCGGCGGCGGCGCGGTTGGCTATGCTGATGAGCCGCTGTTGCCGGGCTGGGCCGCCGCCGCTCTGCGGCACTGCGCTGCGGGGGCGCCGGCGGAGGGGCGGGCCATGAGCGGCGGCTCCCACTCGCTGCGGGCCGGCGCCGCAGCCCCGCGTGGGAATCCGGCTCCAATTGCCCCGTTAAATACCTGCGGCCGCACGGGTGTGGGGTTCACGCAAGCGGAGTTGTATGAAGTCTTCCCCTAACCGAGTACTTTTACAACAGAAAGGGAAATGTTTTAGCTTCACCTCTTAAAATGTAACCCAGCTAGCAGCACAGAATACAGGTTTCCCAAAATTGTTCAGTAAAAGTGATCTTTTTTTTTTAATTCCAGATTAGAAATAGTAGCATTGCAATGAGGAGCATATCTGATTTTCCTCATGATTTTGACCTTTTATAATAAACGTACACGTTTGTTTTTAATAAATTGGTGCAAGCTTTTGGGCAGGACTTACCTCGTGCTACTCAAGTGATCTAGCAAAATAGGAGCAAACACTTGAAACCCTGTTCATGATGCTCTGTTCATATGGTGGTTAATCACCACCTTGCACAGTATTACTCTTCATATTTAATCAGGCATTTTAGCTCCTGCCTGTACTCTATTGGCTTTGGTTTTCAGTGAGTCTGTATTGGGTACTGGTAGGCGGGTGATTCTGTAGGAAACACAAACTCAGTCTTTTTGTTCAAGGAGAACATAGGAGGTGGAGAATATATACGTGCAAAGTTAGCTAAGAATATGAGAATACGGAAAGCTCTGTGAGGGTTTATCGGAAGAGTGAGGAAGAAGCCTCACCAGGTGCTTTGAGGACAGACAGGGTCATGGGAAAGGGGTTGAGTGTATGGGAAAGGCTTAAAGAGGAAGCTCAGAGAACTGTGTGATGGTTTTAAATGTGGTTTAGGAGTCACATAGCTGGAGAGTAATAGGAAGGAAGAACATTTTAGTGTAAAGAATAGGCAATAATTGGCCGAAACCGGTTTGGCTCAGTGGCTAGAACGTTGGGCTTCGGACTGAGAGGTCCCGGGTTCGATTTCTGTCAAGGGCACGTACCTTGGTTGCAGGCACATCCCGAGGAGGGGGCGTGCAGGAGCGGTCTCTCATCGATGTTTCTAGCTCACTGTCCCTCTCTCTTCCTCTCTGTTGAAATCTATAGAATATATATATATATATAAGAATAGGCGATAATGGAACAAAGTAATATTTCCTGCATTATTTAGTTACCCAGCACAGCAGGTGGTCAGGGTGAGGAAGGTTTCCAGTCTTAGAGGTTTCAGGGCCCAAGTCGGCTGGGCATTCATTTCAAACGAGACCTGTGGTTTTACTGTTTTAACTCCTTCTCTTTGGCTTTTCTTCACTTGGTTTCGTGGCAATCAGTTCTCTCACTTTTTGTCTGTTGGTTGATACTTTAACTGACCTTCCTCCCTCTCTCTTGGCCTTACAGCATTGAAACACAGGGTGTCACCAAAAACATTTCCTGTGAATTTAGATGTCTGTATCAAGTTTTCTAAAAAGTTGACCCATTTAATTGTCCTCTCCTTTACTTAAGGGCCTAGTAGACAGACAAGCGAATTGGACAATCTTACAGCCTTGTAGAGAGTAACGAACATCAAACCATACATTTGATTATTAATTATGCTTTCCTAGGCGTATATACTGCACACGTATTCTAAAACAAATGTACGGAAACACTTTATGGTGCCACATAGGCCAGAGAGTACCACACTCAGGACATTTATAATTTTCTGGAGGTGGACGAGCTGGGTCTTAGCGACATCACATTATGCTGCAAGAGGGTGGCCATTCAGAAGACGGGAACCACGTTTTGGATTGGGACTAGGAAAGGTTCTTGGCTAGAGCGGTATTTCACATCGCCTTAGGGCAGTGGTTCTCAACCTTCCTAATGCTGCGACCCTTTAAGACAGCTCCTCATTGGGGTGGTGACCCCCAATCATAAAATTATTTTCCTTGCTACTTCATAGCTGTAATTTTGCTACTGTGATGAACTGTAATGTAAATATCTGATAGGCAGGATGTATTTTCGTTGTTACAAATCAAATTGAACATAATTAAAACATAGTGATTAATCACAAAAACAATATGTAATTATATTTTGTGAAATATTTATTTCTAATTACAAATAAATGAAATGTTGTCTTGAATCGTGGTGTAGCATGGGTAACAGTCTTCATATGACAACAGTAAACTACATGGCTACACTTTGCTACATCGAGGAGTGGTGTGTTGGTTCCTAAGACCATGGGAAATTAGGTGTTTTCCAATAGTCTTAGGCGACCCCTGTGAAAGGGTCATTCGACCCCAAAGGGGTCGAGACCCACAGGTTGAGAACCACTGTCTTAGGGGATGGGATTTTAACAGGGCATTCTGGAAGGCCGCAGGCACCCGGCACATGATGCCGTTGGAATGTGGAGGCCTGTTTAGAAAGCCGGGTTCACTAAAGTTGATGGTAAAGGAGACTGAGTTGTTGAGGGCCGTGAAGAATGGGAAACATAGACTGCAGTTTTTCTTGTAAAAAGTGGGGGATTTAAAAATTCTTCATAGCAGTGTTTCATAATATTTGTTATAAAACCTATCTTTTGTAAGTGTTTGCAAGTATTAAAAGGCATTTATTTTTAAAATATAAAAATATGATATTGAATACTTTTAAGGTGTTTGGTCTAAGCAACTGTAAGGTTTGAGTTACCATCACATGGGATAAGAGATGGAGTAGGAGAAGCATGCATTGGGTGGGGAGTGTGCCTCTAAAAGGTCAAATCTTGGATAGATTAAAACTTTTCCAACAGCCTTATTGTATTGCTAGGGGCCCGCTGCATGACATTCATGATGGGGGTGGGTGGGTCCCTTAGCCCGACCTGCACCTCATCCAGTCTGGAAGCCTCAGGGGAGGTCCTGCAGACGCCTTAGGCCTGCTTCCGTGGTTCTCTGCCTTGGACCTGAGGGCTTGATGCCACCGCAGGCCCTGCTGCCTGCTCCCCGTGGGGGCCTGCTTGCCCTGAGCTGCCAGGCCCTGCTGTCTGCTCTCCGTGGGGGCCTGCTTGCCCTGAGCTGCCAGGGCCAGAGGCAAGTAGGGCCCTGCTGTCTGCTTGCTCACTGTGGGGGACATTCCCACCCTGCCCCCGGCCGCTTGCGTATGAGTCAGTTTGGAGTGCTTGGGTCCTGGGGGTGTTCCTGCTCCATGTGAATGTGCAGGCCTATAGGCTTAGAGTGGCCTGGGTCCCTAGGACACCTGTCCCCAGGCCTCAGGCCGCGTCACACTGGCGCACGCACAAGTGGCCGCCCCGTCCCCAGCCGCTCTGCTCCTGCAGATGCAAATTAATCCGCCATCTTTGTTGGGTTGATTTGCATACACACTACTAATTGGCTGGTGGGTGTCGCATAGGTATGGTCAATTTGCATATTTCTCCTTTATTAATGTAGCTATTTGGCATACAATAACTTCACGTATTTCAAGTGTATGATTTGACAAATTCTGACACGTATCACTCACAATCAGGATAATGAACATACTGGTACCTATTCCCCCCGTTCTCCCCCTTCCCCCCGATTTCCTTGTGCTTCTTTGTAATTTCACTCTGCCCCACCCTCCTCCCACTTACCTCCTAATCCATAGGACACTATTGCTCTCCTTTTCATCAATATAGATCACTTTACCTTTTCTGGAATTTTATGTAAGTGGAATCATATAATTTGTTGTCTTTTTTGGTCTGGTTGTTTTCACTCAGCATAATTATTTTGAGATCCGCCCATGCTGTAGCACATACCATAGTTCATTCCTTTTATTACGGACGTAGTATTTCACTGTGGGGCTATACCGCGGTTTATCCACTCACTTGTTGAAAGGACATCGGGGTTGTTTACAGTTTCTGCTTGTGACAAAGTTGCTATGAATATTAATTTAAAAGTCTTTGTGTGGATGAGTTTATATTTGTCTTGGGTAAACATCTACTAGTGGAATGACTGGACCATATGGCAGGTGTATACTTCACTTTTTAAGAAGCTATTAAATCATTTTCCAAAGTGGTGGTGCTATTTTATGTTGCTGCCAGCTGTACAGAGAGTTCCAGTTCCACCACACATTCCCATATCTGGTGTGGTCACTCCTTTCGTTTCAATTATTCTAGTCGATGTGCAGTGAGTCCCATGCATTTCCCATTGATTGATGATGTCGGACATCTTTGCATGTGTTTATTTGCCCTCTCTAAGACATCTTTGGGGATATGTTTGTTCAAATATTTGCCCAACATTTTTTTTCCCCTCTTCATTATTGGGCTTTGAGAATTCCTTATCTGTTTTGAATACAAGTTCTTTGTCACAAGACACCTTAAGAAAAGAAAAGGATAATATAATCTCTGTAGTAGGAGAAAATCGATGTGAATTATGTATCTGACAAAGAGTCTTGAAAAACAAATGCTTTTAATTTTTATGAAGTCCAATTTATTGAATTGTTCTTATATGGATGCTTTTGGGAAAACTTTTGCCCACTTGTCTCAAGGTCTAAAAGGTTTCCCATGGTTATTTTTTCCTCCGGACTTTATAGTTCTGGCATGCGTTTGGAGTTAATATCTGTAAATGGTATTGCAATTGTAACTAAAAGATCACTGTTTCATCCACAACTATTTGTTGAAAGGACTTACTCTTTTTCACTTCATTACATTTATATCTTTGTCAAAAATGAGTCTTCCATATGTGTGCGGGTCTGTGAGTTTTTACAAAAAAGTCTCCCAGGATGTTGATTGGGATTATGTTGAACCTACAGATGATTTTGGGGGAGGAATTGCCATCTTAATATTGATTCTTCATGCACATGGCCTGTAGTTGGTAATATCTCTCCTATTTAGATTTTTCTTTAATTTTTCTAATTAACACTAAAAAGATTTTAAAAATTGATTTTTTGGAGCAAGAAATATTCATTGGCTGCCTTCTGCAACCTCCTCCTGGGGAATAAAGCTTTGCACCCCAGGCATGTGCCCTGACCAGGAGTTCCATGGCAACCGTTTGGTGCACAGGATACACTCAACCTACTGACCCCCATGAGTCTGGCTCTCACGAAAAACATTTTGGTTTACAGTGGCACCTCGAGATACGAGTGCCCTAACATACGAGACTTTTGAGATACGAGCCGTCGAGCGAGCGATTTTTGCTTTGAAATACGAGCAACATTTGAGATAGGAGTCATCGCGCGGATCGGCCGGCTGCACACGACCCGCTAGTTTACCGCGACTGACCGTCTCCTAGTTTCCCACGCCTCAAGTTTATAGAAGAAATTAAACTCGTATCTCAAGGTACCACTGTACTAGTCCTTCTCATCTCTTGTCAGATTCAGACCTATCTTATGTTTTTATGCAGCTATAAATGGGTTTTAAATTTCACTTTCTGATTCTAGTACATAAAAAGAAATACAGCTGATCTTTATATATTGATCTTAGAGTCTGCAACCTTGCTAAGATCTCGAGTTAGTTCTCATAGCCTTTGTAATGTTTTTGACGAACAAGAGAGGACTTGTTCATGGATTTGTGCCCATTTTCTCCTCCCTCTGCACTCTGCCACCTGTCGTACTTTATAACTGGTGGTTACTTGAATATATGAATTGAGTGTGTCTTAACAGGCAGGTTACAGGAATGCGGGATTTTAAGGAAGATTAATAATTTTAGGGCATACTGGAGGCTTAAGAGGCGCTTATGGTACGCCAGGCATATTTTAATTCATTAGACTCAGTACATGCTTATTGAGCCTAAGTTCGGAACCTTCCCTAGATGTGGGGATAGATACACCTGTGGAAACAGTCACCCTCTGCCTCTGTTGCCTAGGAACTTGTTGTCTGGAAAATAATGGAAAAGCCCAGCGAAGAAGGACATGGAAACATTTCCTAAGGAACCCTGGGCAGAACGTGGAGGGTGGTCAGTCCCGTAGAGGGGAGCTTGATGTCCCGTCTGGAT
Source organism: Lasiurus cinereus (assembly GCA_011751065.1). Classification (NCBI taxonomy): domain Eukaryota; kingdom Metazoa; phylum Chordata; class Mammalia; order Chiroptera; family Vespertilionidae; genus Lasiurus; species Lasiurus cinereus. Next base: position 63,525 of record JAAGEH010000341.1, read on the forward strand.
GAGGGAGAGAGGATTGTCAGGACAAACCGGAAGTCAGGCAAAGGCGTTCTCGGGCAGGGGGGAGTGGGAGGCAGAGTTAGATTTGTTTGCTTCTAAACAGGATAAGTAGAACCCCTAAATAGAAATCCCCTACTGCAGAAATTACAGACGTGAATGGGGAATCGATACGTGCCGGTCTTGCTTTACCACGAGAGGAAGAGAGCATGAGCAGGTAGTTGGTGGAGGAGCTGACAGTAGCGTGGAGAGCAGGCTTTCCTGGCAGGGCTGGAGAACCGGGAGGCGATCCTGTGCGCTCATTTCGGTTTTACTGGTGAGAGTGAGGGAACGCAGGCTCAGAAAGAGAAGTAGGTGCCGGCGGACGCACTAGGAAGTGGTGGAGCTAGACTTCCACCCTGAGGTGCGCTCCACGTCCGCCCTGACATGTTTCTTTAAACCTACTCACTTATTCAGTACACGGTTTCTTTTGTGAGAAAACTAACCTATATCTATACTGATAAGAGGGTAATATGCTAATTAGACCAGACATCTTCCAAACGTCCTTCTGGACAAAGCCACATTGGGAGGGGCCGAGGCAGGGGCTGTTAGGGGTGACCAGGCTGCAGGGGAGGGCAGTTAGGGGTGACCAGACTGGCATGCAGAGTGCTTAGGGATGATCAGGCAAGTGAGCAGTTAGGAGCCAGCTGTCCCGGATTGCAAGAGGGATGTCTGATGAGAGGTTTGAATCGGCTGTCAGAAATTCCCTGAGGGGTCCTGGAATGGAGAGGCTGCAGGTCTGACTGAGGGACTCCACTCCCCCGAACACAAGTTTTGTGCACAAGCCTCTAATACTATATGTAAAAGCCTAATGTGCAAATTGTCCCCTTGGGAGTTTGATTGCTCGTTATGATGTGTGCTGACCACCAGGGTGGCAGGAACGAAGAAAGCCCCTGGTCGGCTGTTGGCAGCCGGCAGCCAGGGAAAGAAGGCCCGGGCCAGCAGCCGGAAGGCCCTGATGGGTCCTGATCGGCGGCCAGGCCTAGGGACCCTATCCGTGCATGAATTTCGTGCACCGGGCCTCTAGTTCTATAATAAAGTTAGAACATCAGCCTCACTGGTTCCTTGTGGAAGGAATAAAAATAAATATAGGGAAATGAAGGCAATTCTGTTAAATTTGTGCCAATCTGAAAACAGTGGGACTCTGCATGGTGTGTTAGTAACCATCAGGTATTCTGCTAGATGTCAGGTGGTTTCACGTGATGAGATACTATGTGAGACAAGCAGCAAATGTTTGTTCAGCGTTTATTGTGCCAGGCATTTCCTCTTGCTGCTGGGTCTGTACCTGTCGGTGAGACAGGGAGAGCCCTTCTCTCATGGTGCCACATTATAACGGATAGAGATGTATTATACCCTCCAAACCAGGAGGTGGTTGGGGAAGGTACAGTTGTTGTTGTTCCGCCTGGAAGGTCAGGGATGATCTCTCCAAGGGAGTGCTTTACCTCTGTTTCGTTTGACTTGTTTCAGATGAACACAGGTACTAGTCTGGAATATTCTGGGTTAGAGTGCCATACACTGTGATGCATGAGATTTTGTGAATCTATTCTTTTCTTTTTTTTCCCCAGAGAGGAAGTGAGGAGAGAGATAGAAACATCAGTGATGAGAGCAAATCATTGATTGGCTGCCTCTTGCATGCCCTTCCACCTGGGATCGAGCCCACAACCCAAGCATGTGCTCTCAACCAGGATTGAACCGGGAACCCTTCAGTCCGCAGGCCGATGCTCTGTCCATTGAGCCAAACCAGCTAGGGCCGTGGTCAGCAAACTGCGGCTCGAGAGCCACATTCAGCTCTTTGGCCCCTGGAGTGTGGCTCTTCCACAAAATCCCACGGCCTGGGCGAGTCTGTTTTGAAGAAGTGGAGTTAGAAGAAGTTTCAGTTTAAAAAATGTGGCTCTCCAAAGAAATTTCAGTCGTTGTCCTGTTGATATTTGGCTCTGTGGACTGATGCATTTGCTGACCACTGAGGCAGGGTTGTTTTTTTTTTAAGTTATTATTTTTTAAATTTACTTTTAAATCCCCGCCTGAGGCTCTTTTTACATTGACTTCTTTTTCTTTTTAGAGAGAGAGGGAAAGACAGAGAGAAATGTCGATGTGAGAGAAACACATCGATGGTTGCCTTCTGCACAAGCCCGGGCCAGGGCCCGGGCCAGGGCCAGGCCTGCCACCGAGGTGCATGCCCCAGACCCGAATTGAACCCGGACCGTGCAGGCCACAGGCGGACGTTCTAACCACTGGGCCAAACCGGCTGCGATGCTCTCTATTCTTGCGCCAGGAGCCGCGTATCTGTTCCCCAGTTGAAGGGAGGATGACAGTTGGTCTGAAGCGCAGGAAGCGGCGAGTGAGAGCGGAGTCCTGGCAATGACTCGCTGTCAGTTTGTCACTGAGCCGGGGAGGGGGTGAGCGTTCTGTTCTCCTCACCCCACAGTCTTAACGTGTATCACTCCTTGGGGTCCGGGCTCTCTGCTTGTCAGACATGGAGGAGACTTTGCTACCAGAATGTATGGGGCGTTAGGAGGCAGAGTAACGGGGTAACGCGCAGAAAAGTCCAGTTGGTGGAAATCCCTGTCAGGAACCCTGTACCCCGTTCCTGTTTGTCCGGTGGTTAATGTGGAAGAACCTGTCGTAACTGGAAATTGGGAAAAGCTGGGAAAATCGAGCAGCAGGCCTGTCCGTTTCCGCATTGGGTGTGCAATGGGTTACACTGCACTGTCTTACTTGAACCCCCTTCTAAATATTGTAACACTTCTGGAAACACAGGCATGTTCACTTCCCCTCAGCTCAGTGGCCTGAACCCACCGGCAAACGTCCACTGCAGCAGGTGCACCCCAAAACAGAGCTGACAAGTTGCAGTTTTCAAACACTGACAATGGAAATTCAGCTTTTGGGGGGTAATTTAAAAGCATTTTAATTGGCTTTATATTTATTAGAGGGGTTAATGGGAACATTGACACTGCTTTCAAGCTGTTGAAATGCTATTATCCTTAGCTTGAGACTCCATAGCATGCACATATCTTTGAGGTCCTTTACTTTGAGTCTGTGGAGTGATGTTGAGTTTATAAAGTGTGTTCCCGGGTGTTAGCTCATGTGAACCTTCCCTGCGTGTCGGACTGATTCCTCACCCCACTTTCCAGAGGGCTGCGGAGCCTCGGAGAGAAGGTGCAGCTTACACAGTATGGACGCCGAGGCTAGACGAGGTTCTTTCTTTAAAAAAAAATATATATTTTACTGATTTTTTACAGAGAGGAAGGGAGAGGGACAGAGAGTCAGAAACATCAGTGAGAGAGAGACATCGATCAGCTGCCTCCTGCACACCCCCTACTGGGGATGTGCCCACAACCAAGGTCCATGTCCTTGACCGGAATCAAACCTGGGACCTTTCAGTCCGCAGGCTGACGCTCTATCCACTGAGCCACACCGCTTTCGGCTAGACGAGGTTCTTTCTGCTGTAGTGTTTGCTCAGGGCCTGGTCCCTGCTCTGGGGTGCAGACTCCACACTCTGAGTTCTGGCTGGCACCCCTCCTTCCTGCTATTGGAGCGCATCCAGGCCCCGTGGCAGGAGTTCCGCTCCCAGGGTCCCTCAGTAATCCGGTGACCTTGGCAGAGTCACTGCTCTGCTGTTTGATATTAGCGCCCCCCCCCCCTTCCCCGTCCTCATCACTGACACTTGTCCTGCTCAGGGACAGTCATTGCTTGGCATCTGACAGGAAGCATAACTTCCCGTCTAATGGTCTGTCTGTTCTCCCCCCCCCCCCCCGGCAGTCCGCGTGGACGCCTCTGGAGGGGAGTTAACTGAGTCGGCAGAGGTATGTGCGGAGTGCCACTTGGTGCCCGTCCGCTGAAGATGTGCCAGTGAATGAGGCAGCAGTTCTGACTTAAGGGCCTTGCAGTGTTGTGGTCATTAAGCGATAAGGACTTAAAAATAGACGGATGGTAATTGCGGGGTGCCTCCTCCTCCCCGTGCTGCTTCCGAAGCCTCGAGACCCCACACCGGCCTGCTGCCTCCTTATCAAACACGGCCCAGCCCGCCGCTGGCTTACATGTCTGTGCTCTGGCTGCGGAGGCGCTACGGGCGGGAGGTGGTTAATCGCGGCGGGGGATGCGCTCCTGACCCTGCGCACTCTGGGGTTCAGACCGAGTTGGCTGGTGCCCCCACACCTCGCCAGCCGGTGCTCGAAGGCTCTCAGCTCCAGAGCCGGCAGAGGAAGCCGGTGTCAGGAGCCAGCAGCCAGGACAGTGCTTGGGTGGGGAGGTGCCGGGCTCTAAGTGTGGGGTCACCATGGCGAGTCAAGGTGGAGGCGACAAGCATCTTGGCTTTGAGATGGGAGGCCCCTTGTGCCTTCAGGACAGCGCTGATCTTGGTGGCGGTTTCTGGTAAACGTGGATCGTGTGGAGCGGCCGGAAATGGTGCAGAGCCATAAAGTAACAGCGCTGGAGACAGTGTACCCCTGGAGATGCTGCGTCTCAGATACCCCTCAGAAGTGCTCATTATTGAGAGCTGAGAAAAGAGGGGTTTTTCCCTCTGTGTAATAGTCTCTTCTACCAGTACTTAAAAAAATCTCTATTTCTCCCCGACCCGTTTGGCTCCGTGGATAGAGCATCGACCTGTGGACTCAGGGGTCCCAGGTTCCATTCCGGTCAAGGGCATGTGCCTGGGTTGCGGGCACATTCCCAGTGGGGAGTGTGTAGGAGGCAGCTGATAGATGTTTCTCTCTCATCGATGTTTCTAGCTCTCTTTCCTCTCTCTTCCTCTCTGTAAAAAATCAATACAATATATTTTTTAAAAATCTGTATTTCTGATCATATTCCTTCCCTCTGTGGCCCCTTGTTTGACTTGGTCCCTCAAAATGCTCAGAATAGGGAGTGAACAGCAGTTGATTATTTGTCATAATTTATTCGGGAAAAATTTGTATATTACCTTTCTTTGAATTCAAATATTGAACAAAGGAGGGAAATATAAAACAGGGGTAATTTAATTTGTTGATTCATGTCCATTTTATCGCTCCTCCCTCTACGTTTTTGCATCTCTTCCCTAAGAAAAAGACGACCCTTTCAAAACCCAAGCACACTTCTTAGCTGCTGGGAGGAGTTTTGTTTAGTCCAGATCTTTCCTAATGGCAGGTGGCATGCATCTGATCGGTGTATTCAAACTAGGGGTTACCTTTCCTGTAAGGATTTACTAACCTTGGAAGTTGCTGTTACTTTCTGGGTTCATGAAGGTAGGCTGACTGGTGTAAAGACAGACCCAGCATTCCTGTGCTTTACATGCGAAGTTCATTTCTTGCTCAGGGAATAGCCAGTGACCGTCACCCCAGGGGTAACCGCTCTGCAGGAACCGCTAGTTATTCCGGGACTGAATGGGGCCTTTCCCGTGTCTCACACTCACGGGGTGTCCAGAGGCCCTTGGCGCTCGCTCTTGTGTTGGGAGATTTTTAGGGTGAGGCCTAGTAGCACCGCCTGCCACTTGCTGGTCCTCCTGTGCCCGGATCTCAGTCGCAGGTCTTCGTTGTCAGAGCGCCTGGGACATGACTGGTGGCCTCCGTCAGGAAAAGGAAGTGCCTTGTTATTAATTAATAACCGGGTGGCCAGTACAGCCGCCATAACCCCAGCCAGACATTGGTTTATTCTACATGCTTATGTCATTGTCACTCCTTTCCTCATTTCCCCTCCCCCCCCCCCCCGTTTCTGTAAATACCCCCCTCCTGTGATCTGTGTTTGTTTGTTTGGTTTTTGGGGGAGGGGCGGATGGCCCTCATTGTTCATTTATGTGTGCTGGTCTGGGGTTTTTCTGTGCAGACAACAGAAACCCATTCTTGGTTACGTGGGGGCAGAAAAATGACTTTAATTGGAGGCTGTGCAAGTTAGCTCCCATCATTGATTGGAAGGCGGCGATTGTGCTAGGCAATGGAGTAGGAACCTCAGTGGCGGGCAGCAGAGGGTAAGCGGGGTGCAGCCGTGGCCGACGGCCGGTTAGAAGGCCCCCCCCCTGCATTTCTGCATGAACCTCATCTTTCCTTCCCCGGTGCATGGCCCGTGCTGGTCCTGCACCTTGGACGTCCTGTTCAAACTGTGGTTTTAGGAAAACCCTAGTTACCAGCCCTAAGTGGACAGAGCATTGGCCTGCGGACTGAAGGGTCCCAGGTTCCATCTCGGTCAAGGGCATGGACCTTGGTTGCAGGCACATCCCCAGTGGGGATTGTGCAGGAGTCGGCTGATTGATGTCTCTCATCGATGTTTCTAACTCTCTATCCCTCTCCCTTCCTCTCTCTGAAAATTCAATAAAAATATTTAAAAATGTTAAAAAAAAAAAACAACACCCCCAAAAAACCCCTAGTTACTCAGGAGTAAGGAAGAGTGATTTTTTGTGTGGTTTGTTTTGTTACTCTGGCTTTTATAGTAGGGGCATGGTTTTTTTTTTTCCCCCCTTTGTCTTTCACGGTTTTCCCAAACCTAACTGGGTGTCCCCAAACCTAACTGGGTGTCCAAAGATACCAAGTGACCAGAGAATGACAAACAGCTACCTTTTGGTCAGGATGGAAGATCCCACGTTGTGTTGTGAGCTAGGAAAACGGTGTTTGAGTCTTGACCTTTTTGCCACTTACCTTTTTGGACAAGTGATGACACTCTCTGGTTGCTGCTGTCCCTCTGCAAATTGGGGTGGGGACCTTGACGTCTGCTAGCGGCTGCTCATCCACTCACTCACCGAATAAATATTTACTGAGCGCCTTCGTGCTGGCCTCCCCGCTGCCAGTGGGTGAGGGAGGAGCTGGCTCATTCACACTGGGTAGGGGGTGAGAGTGCTGTGGGCAGATTCAAGAGTCACTCTCTATTTCTTTCATCCACCCATCATTCATTCATTCATTCACATTCATTCATTGTCTGCTGTTTGTACTTGGGAGAAGACAAGCAAGATCCGTCCTTCCCTCCATCCCAGCTACCTGGTCCTCGCTCTCAGAGCCACCCAGGACCAGTGCCTTGAGGTCTCAGGCACAGCAGTGACTTCCTGCTGACTTCAAACAGAGCAGCTCCAGTTTTGTGCTGTACACATGAACTTAATATAATGCTCTGCGTCACTCACACCTCAACTAAAATCATTTTCTATAAGAGAAAACTCACGTTGGAGGTCATAGAGGTAGAAGGAGTGAGTGGAAGAAGAACCGGGCTTAGGGAACAAGTGACAGAGATGCAAGGAGGGCCCTTGGAGCTCAGGGGAGAGAGAGGTAAGGATGACACCTGCTGGGGGAGTGGGGGGGGGGGGGCGGCTAAAGACGGGCGTGTGCTCCTAGGAGGCAGAGCCAAAAACAGTTTCCTTTTTAAAAGTTAAGCTGTCTCTTTAGCGGGGAGTGGAAATAAGTGTTATTGGCAGGTGTCATTCACCTAGAAAAACAATACTTTCTGTATTAAAAACAATCCAGTATGATTTTTAGCTTGTGATGATATTTGGAATTTTATAAAATTACATATCGCACACACCAAAAGGCAGCAGATTATTTTCCCAAATTATCCCTCATCCTTAACACACATATTGGAGGCCTTAAGCAGTCTTTTATGTAGTGTCTCAGGTTACGGGGTGCACTGTCTGTTACTTCGCTCCGAATAACTAAGTTCTGTTTGGGGGTGATGCAGAGGCGAGGAGCACCTCTCACCACAGCAGTTTGGGGTGCTGTGGCAGTCCCTTGGTGTAATGAGTTTGTACCCGTGGAGGCGGAGAAATGGAACATGTTCTGAAATTATGACCTCACATTTTTAGGTGTTGATGTTGTAAATGAAACGTTTACAGACTTAAAAAAAAAAGTAATCATGAATATACCCCTAGGATTCATGGGACACATCAGCTGTTCCCACGTTACCTTGTTACAGAGGATGGAATAGCCAGTTACAGTGTCCTACAGGCGTTCAAAGTGCTGTGTCTGGAAGGCCTTCGAAGGTGGTGTTCTGGGCTCTGATGCTGGCAGAGGCACGGTGTTGGCAGCCTGTAAGCCTGCGTGGGGGATGCTCAGGCGGATCCGTGTCAGGGAAGCACTTCCGGTGGCTGGATGGGTGCTGCCTGGTCATGAGTCACTCCATAAAGCCAGTTAGATCTTCGAGAAAATGATCATGTTGGTTTAAAGTGACGGTGGAGACGGGGATGCCGGTGCGCTCACTTCCTGTTCGGCCTGAGAAAGCGGAGCAGTTAACACTCGTCAGGAACGAAGGCTCCCCAAAACTGCTTGCAGAGGAGGGCGAGGGAAAGGGTCTGCCTCCTGTGAAAGCCCAAGCGCACTGGGGGCTCCCTCCGTCTGTGATGGGGGGCATCGGGAAGGGGGATGCTCTCCCGTGCCATGTGGTTACTGCCGAGCCGAGACCAGAGCCTGGGCGTCCGCTTCCTCAGTTTCCCTTCCCTCCGCCTCCCCCTCTCCTTCTGCTGTTAGTGTCTTTGTGCCTTTCCTTTCTGTCGGCACCCCCTTTTCATCGTCCTTGGTCAATGAAGACTGCTGAGCCACGCTCAGAGGCCGCCTTTGAAGTTCAGGTCTTAGGCATTTCAGGAGATAACATCACGCAGCTCTGCCCTGTTCTGACTCAGGCACCCCGTTCTCCCAGTCAGCCAGCCTCCACTTCTGAGTCAGTTTTGAACCCGATGGGCTCTCATCCTCCAGATTTAACCAGGCCGTCAGCCCGGGGAAGCCCTCCGCACTGTGTTTTCTGCGGTCTCTCTCTCTCTCTCTCTCTCTCTCTCTCTCTGCTTAACTTCAAAGTGTCCGGTCAGGTGAACACGTTGCCTTTTGGGCATTCTGCAATGGAAACTCCCTGTAAATACACTGCTTTTATTGGAATCACAAAGCCAGAGGATTGCCTCATTGGATAATTTTAAGTATTATGCTGCAATTCAATATAGGTACCCAAGTACTTAACTGGATTTAAATATATCTTGTCTGTTTAACAGCTGTCTCACTAGAACTAAGAATGAATGAGGAGGAGTATGTGTATGGTTCTGCTCTTTGCCTGGGGTGGAGGCAAAAGGTTTTTTTTTTTTTTTTTAAACTGCTGGGCTAAACTGAGACCAAGTAGCACCTACCCTATAACTTAATGGCTCACCTTAATCAAAGAAAGCCCCCCGCCCCCCTTCATAGAAATTAAGGTCTCAAAGCTTCTTGGCACCTTGTTTTCTCCTAAATGGGGAAATTTTTTATTTAAGTGATTTCAGTAATGATTAAACATTTTTTTTTATTGTGGACACTGTAAAGAAGATTTTCCACTTGAAGTTTTCATGACTACTCATAACCCATGAAATACCAGGTAGTATTATCTGCTTTACTTATTTTTATTAATTAAAAATAGCTAACAATTTTAGAATGTTGAGGAAAATAATAAATTTATCCATATTACATGCTATACTGTGTAAAGTATAATAATTTGTGGAGCCCTAGCTGGCTTGGCTCAGTGGATGGAGTGTTGGCCTGTGGACTCAAGGGTCCCAGGTTTGATTCTGGTCAAGGGCATGTGCCTTGGTTGTGGGCACATCCCCAGTGGGAGGTGTGCAGGAGGCAGCTGATTGATGTTCTCTCTCATCCATGTTTCTAGCTCTCTCTCCCTCTCCCTTCCTCTCTGTGAAAAATCAATAAAATATATTTTTAAAAAATAATTTATGGAATCTAGCAGCTATATCTGGGGGCCTGTTTTAGTCTCTGTTTTGTGTTCCAGATGCTATGACTAAAAGTAAGTTCTTGACCTCTAGTTTCAGCTGTAAGACGGTGGTTTGTCTTTTACAACTGGAAGGGTTAAGGACTCATTTCTTGTAGGGTTCAGGAAGATGTCCTTACAATGTAGTTGTTGAGGATAGCATAGCACCTCAGACAGAATGGGTGCCTGTTAAACAGTGTGACTAAGGCGCATGCATATGTGTGCTGGGCTCAGAGTATCCAGATGTTCTTCTTAGTCCCAAGTCCAGTTGGTCTTCTACTTTGTCTCCTTCAGTGGCTTGTTAGTTGGTCTGTCCCTGTCATCATCCTCCCTCCTCCTCTCCCTCCCTATCTATCATCTATATCTATCATTATTCTTTCTCTTCCTTTCTTCCTACCTACTTACCTACCTACCTATTATCTTATCTATCTACCTACCTACCTACCTACCTACCTATCTATCTAGCTGTCATATCTATCAAGCTATCATCTGTATCTATCATCTGTCTATCTATCTATCTATCTATCTATCTATCTATCTATCTATCATCTCTACCTACCTATTATCTACCTATCATCTGTATCTATCATTATCTATCATATCTATCAATCATCTGTATCTATCATTATTTGTCTATTCTATCAATCTATCATATCTATCTCTCTATCTCTATCATCTCTACCTACCTATTATCTATCTATCATCTGTATCTATCATGTATCTATCAATCATCTGTATCATTATTTGTCTATTCTATCAATCTATCATATCTGTCTATCTATCATCTCTACCTACCTATTATCTATCATCTGTATCTATCTATCATTATCATATCTATCAATCATCTGTATCTATCTTTATTTGTCTATTCTATCTGTCAATCTATCATATCTGTCTGTCTGTGTGTCTGTCTGTCTGTCTATCTGTCTGGTCTTAGAGGTTGCTTGAGGGCTTGTCCCAGGCATCCTTAAGTTGTCCTGTGAAGTATTTTCATTTTACCTTTGGTTACCACATGTTTTACTTTTGTATGTTACTAACTTTACAGTACAGTGTTATATTTGCTTTAAGTAGTTATTAAAAATAACGACAAGATAACTTTCTCTCTTTTGCTATTTACATATTTACCATTTCTGGTGGTCGTATTCCTTTGTGTAGATCTCAGTTTCTATCTCAAATCATCTTCCTTCTCTAAACTATAAACATTTTCTGAGTATGAGTATGCTGTTGACAAAGTTTTGCACTGTCATTTGTCTTAAAAAGGGTTTTGCCTTCATTTCTGAAGGATGTTTTCACTGGATATAGACTTGAGGACTACGGGTCTTTCCCCTCATTTTAAAGCCGCTACTAGAGAGTGTGTGTGGTTTCTTAGGAGAAGTCAGTGGTTCTCTGTGTCATTGGGTACTTTCCCCCTCTGGCTGCTTTCACGATGTTTTTCTTTAGTGTTGGTTTTTAGTGATCTGGCTGACTGCCTCATTGTGAGAGAGAGAGAGAAAGAGAGAGCGAGAGAGAGCGCTCATGTATTCTGTGGTGACATGTATTGGCCCCTAACTAGAAGTTAATAAGAAATCAGTTCCTTTGTCCTTCTCGTTAGATAATTCACAGCGTCATTTGCATTTATTTCAAACCTGTTGAGCCAGACACTGGGGTATGCGGTTGGATATAAAAATGAGCGAGAGAGACTGTGAAGCAGTCGCTCCAGCCTGTGCTATGATTAGACTTCTTTATTTCTGGCTCATGAGCCTCATTTTTAAAATATTTCTTTCATCCTTACCCTTCAGCTCACTCCCTTTCTTCCTCCGGTTCTTCACATTCTAAATATTCCTGCCGGGCTCGGCGGGTTGGTTCATGGAGGAACTATTTCGTGAATGCAGGGCCTTTGCCAGGCGCTGCTTTTGGTCCTGATGAATGCCACCACGAGGAACGAAATTGACGCACTGGCCTCCGATCCGCTCCCCCTGTACCGTGTGCCTTTATTGCCAGCCACCGGGAGAAGTGCGATGGACGCCCCTTCAACGCCTTTTCTGCCTCATGGGGAGCAGGTCCTGTTGCAGGTTGCTTCCCACAGAAGCTTGTCCCCACCCCCTCCTCCGTTTCTTAGGGGTTCTGTCCCAGAAGCTTGGCCTCAGGAGAGTCGCTACATTTTGGATGCTGCCATAGTTTTAATTCACTTGAATTATTGTTATTTTTTCTAAACGTTTTTTCTCCCTAAAACCTAATGTGGGTTAATACTGTCACCAGGATGGTCCCCTGTCAACATATTAATAACATATTAATAACATATCTATCCACCAAAAGAAACTCAAGTTGCCCGCAGGCGGGGTTAGTGTGGGTGTTAACCAGACCCATGGCGGTTCTTTCACTCGGGTCTTCTCTAGGCTCTTCTGGTGGATAGTTCCTCCCCTTCTCTACTGTGTTTCTGAGTCTTACCTTCCACCGGCCACTCTGAGATCTGTTCGTGAAATGTTTCTTGTGGAATCACTGTTCATCTCTGTTAGTGGTATGGTCTTTACCATTATAGTTTCTTGGTAAAATACAGTAAACTGAATAGAGTGAGAAAGCTACTTCATTTTTTAGTCAACTAGCTACCAACACAATTAAAACACACACACACACACACACACACACACACACACGTTTATTGATTTCACAAAGGAAGGGAGAGAGAGAGAGAAACATCAATGATGAGAGAGAATCATTGATCGCTGCCTCCTGCATAACCCCTACTGGAGATTGAGCCCGCAACCTGGGCACATGCCTGTGATTGGAATCGAACCTGGGACCCTTCAGTCCTTAGGCCAATGCTCTATCTACTTAGCTAAACCAGCCAGGGCCCAGCACAATTTTTACGAGCTTTTAAAAAGTTACAGAAATGTGCTCGTGGTAAAACAGACCCATACGGATATGGAAAAGTAGAACCCACATGCATATTCTTTTCCAGCTGCCTTTTGTACTGTTTGGCAGCACTTGAAAGTATTCTTTTGGAATTGAACTCCAAATAGTGATTTTGAAGAAAATTTTGAATTAAACATTATAAGTTTATTGTTAAATTACAATATCTGATATTGCTACATGTATGGTGATATATTCTCGGGGTAAGTAAAATATTATTAGTACTGATGAGCTAGTTTTAAGTTTAGTTGAAAAAGATGTACATATATATGGTAGGTAGCAGGTTAAACCATATAAAATTGTAATTTCATAGGCCAAAGTAGTTCTAATATCAGCACTTTCAACCTTATACTTTGTTATCATATACCTCTTTTGGGATGAACTGAGTTATTTTTTCTTACTAACACTTGAATTAAAAGAGAAGATGGAAACTTTAGGAAGAATACAAATCATGGCGATTTGCTTAGTTAATAAAATCAGGCTGACACATTTCCGTATTAGTTTGTCTTGGACTCTTATCTAAAGAGAGGAAGTCGTCCCACAAGTGAGAAAACATAGTTATTTCTTGTTAACCCATATTCAGTTCTCTATAGCAGATTTGAAAAAGAAAATGTTCCTTTTCATTTGGCACATCAGCGTTATGTGCAGGAAAGAGCATCGGTTTTAAAGAACAAAGCACAAGCCCTGGGTCCAGGAAGGTAATCTCTTGGAGGAAAAGCATGCAGTGTGCGGTACGGTGAGAGCACAGCATATCTTTGGGGTACCCGTTACCTGTGTGAGCTGGAAAGTGGCATTCTTTTATTCGGGTGAGCCCTGAAATCACAGTGTAGGTGCTGCTCAGAGCATCATTGGTGTCCTCCGGTGGCATGGTAGAAAAGTAGATTCAGGCCTCACCTTGGCCTCCTGAAGCAGGATCGCCACTTCTACCAGATGGAAAGGAGATTTGTAAGTACATTGAAGTTTGAGAAGTGCTGTTACAGATCAGGAGCGTCATTGGCACCCCAATAAACAGTGTCATAGTATCACCACAGTAAAAGCTTGCTGAATTTAATGCATGTAGTTGACTGGATCTAGGTTCCGAACATGACGTATTTTAGGGGGATAGTGAGCCTCTAAAACAAAAGGCTAATATGCAAATAGACCGAATGGTGGAACAGCTGGAACCACCAAACAGCCGGTCGCTATGACGTGTGCTGACCACGGGACCGGGAGTGGTAGCGGGGTAGGAGTGCAGAACATGGCGGGCATCGGCTGTGGCGGGCTGGTGGAGCAGGCGAGCAGGGGTGTCAAACCAAAGTGGGGCGCTGGTGGCTGTCATTGGGCGCGAGCCTCTGGTGGTCACTGCATGCTGCGGTCCTGCCCGGCTCTCACACCCACTGCCAGGGTTGGCCCCGCTCGCACCTGCAGCTGACGCCAGAACCGATGCTCACACCTGCTGCCGGTGCCCAGTGCCGGTCCTGATCACGGCACTGCCAGCGGGTGCAGGCAGCCGCTGCCTCGATGGCCCTGAGGGCTTCTCTGCCTCCCCCTGCTCCTGAGGGACGATTGGAGTGGCCGCCACTCGCACCTGCTTGCTGGCGCCTGCCCCAGTCACCACACCGGCAGCAGGGGTGCGCAGGGCTGGCGTCGTCAGCACGAGCGGGTCTGCTGGCAGATGGGGGAACAGGGGCCGAGGTAGGAGGGGCAGGGCAGGGGTGTGGAGGATGGGCCGAGACCTGCCCTTTTGCCTACTGCAGCCTCACGGCCCACAGTTCCTTCAAAGGTGCATGACTTTGTGCATTGGGACCCTAGTAACAATAATAACCAAGCAGCAGCTAGCCGTTTCTTTGTAATTCTTTGATAGCTATGTGGATGTCAAAAAGTTATCCATCTGTCCCTTTAAATGCATCTTAAGTCTGATTCTAATCATGCTGGATGGTTGAGTAGAGGTCTTGTGATCGTGTGTGTGTGTGTGTGTGTGTGTGTGTGTGTGTGTGTAATATAAAAGTCAACAATGGTATTACATATTAAAAGAATAATTCGATTTTGATGAGCTGATGATATATAGTTGATAATATAATCCTATCTAATAAAGAGGAAATATACTAATCATGCCCTCACAAAGATGGCGGTGCCCAGTCCTCTCAGCCCTGTTGGGGCAGCAGGTGCATGGCACAGCCAGGCCCACCCTTGGTGGGTCCAGCTGCTCTGTGCGCCTGCCTCTGGAGTCCTCCAATCCCTTCAGCCCCCTAGCCACAGGGCCGTCCAAGGCTCAGGTAACCAGGGCCAGCTGAAGTTTGCACTGCTGGCAGTGGCAGCAGCAGAGGTGTGATGGGGCACTGCTTTCCCCTGATCGCTGGTTTGCCTTCCACCCCTGACGGCTCCTGGATGTGAGAGGGGACAGGCCGGGCTGAGAGGTCCCTCTCCCCCTTCAGTGCATGAGTTTTCATGCACCGGGCCTCTGGTGTATAAAATAACTAAAAATAACATAATTTGTCTGGGAGAGGGGGGCGGGTTAAACATTCAATCTAGTAGAAAATAAGAAAGGAACATAGAAAAGTTATTAGTGTTCATATAGAAATTAAACAGAACTATGTGTTGTTTACAAGAGACAAACATAAAATATAAGGAGATAGAAAGGTTGAAAGTAAGATATACCATGCAAAGATTAATAGAAAATTTGGTGTAGCTATACTAATTTCAGACAGAGTAAAAAGCACTATTGGAAATAGAGAGGAGCAGTTTGTAATGATAAAAGGTTATATTCATCAGAAAGGTATAACTCTAAATGTATGTAATCTCATAACATAACTGAAATGGGAGATTTATAATACACCTCTCTTGCTAACTGATTGAACAAGATAGAGCAGAAACAGAAGCAACATATAAGAGAGGATAATTAATAAACCTTTCATTAGACTGATCACAAAGAAAGAGGCCTCATTAACCAATCTTGAGTTGAAAGGGATATCACTACAATTATACCTCCTTAGATCAAAATGCTTATGAAAAGATACTATGAAGAACTTGATGCTAGTATATTTGAAATTTAGATGAATTAGACATTTAAAAAAAACAACTCAATTTACTAAAATAGGCACCAGAAAATACAAAATTAAATATTTCTATTATGCAAATATAACTTTTAATTGAAAAACCGACAAAGAAAACTCTAGGTCCAGATGGTTTCACTAGTAAATCTACCACAAAAGGATAACCAGGAATCCAATGGTAGTTCAGCATTCACAACCCAATCAGTGGTTTTCATCACATTAGCAGCAAATCTGAAAACGTGCATCATTTCGTTGGATGCAGAAAAAGCATTAAATAAACTTCGGTATCCATTTGTGGGGAAAAGGCTTTAGCAAACTAGGCCTACCAGTAGACGGGAATACCATTACTCTGAAAACGATTATCAATTAAAAACCTACAGCCACCACTGTACTGAGAACTGCTGAAAGCTTTCTCTCTCAGATTGGGCAGGAGACAGTGGTGCTCATCTCTCCTAATATTCACTGTTCTCGAGGTCCCAGTGAGTGGAATAAGGGACAGGGAAGAATAAGAATTGGGAAGGAAAATAAAATTGTTTAAAGTGCCCAGTAGTGCTAATGGTTAGATAGTGCAGACCAACCCATCATTGCAGAAAGCTCTGATGAACAGTACTGGTCAGTAGACACAAGGCAAGTGCAACCAAAATCCCAACATGGGTGCCTTTGTTTTTGGTGAATTTGATGAGAAAATTCGAAGACATATATGGACATGCAAAGGGATAAGAATAGCTAAAACATTCTTAAAGAATAAAATTCTCTACTAACTATTAAAACGTGTAAAGTGATCATAATTTAGACAGTGTCTGGTTTTTGTATAAAGATCTAAGAAATCTAGCGAAGTCTGTATCTAGTAGAACAGAATAGAAACCGAGAAACAGATCCAAGTATGTATGGGCATGTGATTTATGACAAAGATAGCATTGCAGAGCAGTGGGGAAAGTTGTATCTGTTTAATAATTGCGTTGGGCCCAATTGGATGTTTATTTTGGGGGGAAATAAAATTCAAGAGCATTGCTCATCTAGATGTGAATGGTAAAATCTGACTTGTAAAAGAAAATTTTCTCATGACTTTGGGATAAGGAAAGATTTCATCAGACACCTAAAGTACTAATTCTAAAGCAAAAGTGATTAGAGATTGCGTTAATTGAAAAACACCATTAAGAGAATGATGATGCAGATCATCTCTAAGCAATAAGATGTTCACATCTACATGTTTAAAAATAGAAACTTTTTAACTTTAGAAATTTTGTGAAAAAGTGTTTTGATAGAAAAATGGTAAAGAAAGTCTTAATAGGCATTTCACATAAGTGGATATCCAAATGGCCAGTAAATAAAAGATGCTCATAGTCACCAGAAAAACACAAGTTAAATCTCCTGTAACGACTGAAATTAGAAAGTTTGATGTTTTAAGTATTGATGTAAGAGTGGAGCAGAGGGAATTTTCATAAACTGCTAGTGGAAAACAGATTGAATTTTTAAAAAACTGGGGGGAAAAATGGAATAGCAAATCTGCGCATACCAAAGACACTTAACAATCTTCCTACTGGCAGTATTCATACTAACTCTGAAGTGGAAATAATCCAAATGTCAGTCAAAAGTAGAATGGATAAACAAATTGTCATATGTTCATACAATTGGATACTATAAAGTAATGATAATGAACAAACCAGTCATTAAGTATAGAGACCAATTTATATAAAGTTAAAACAAATCTAGTTTTGGAGTCCAGGTACTAACTTTTGAGGAACAGGGAATTTGGATTGATTGAGTAGTGTGGGGAGGAGTTTCAAGGATAATGGTCATTTTATTTTCTAGACACACAGGTTCAATTGAGGATAATTGTTACATACTAATGACTTTTGCACTTTTTCTTCCATCTATCTATCTATCTATCTATCTATCATAACCTATATTAATAAAAGGGTAATATGCTCATTAGACTGGGTCAACTGTACATCTTCTGGACGTCCAACTTCGTTCTGGACAAAGCCACAGTGGTGGGGACCGAGGCAGAGGCAATTAGGGGCCATCAGACTGGTGAGGGAGCAAGCAGTTAAGGGTGAGATCATGCCAGCGACGGGGAGGAAGTAGTTAGGGGCAAGATCAGGCTGGCATGGGGGAGCAAGAAGTTAGGGGCAAGATCAGGCCGGCCGGGGAGAGCAGTTGGGGGCGATCAGGCCAGCAGGGGAGCAGTTAGGGGGCAATTAGGCCGGCAGGCAGAGGCAGTAAGTGGTAGGTAGGCAGACGAGCAGTTAGGAGCCAGTGGGTCCCGTATTGTGAGAAGTATGTTCGACTGCCAGTTTAGGCCCGATCCTTGAGATCCTTGAGATCGGGCCTAAACCGGCAGTCGGATATCCCCCAAGAGGTCCCAGATTAGAGAAGTTTCAGGCCAGGCTGAGAGAGACCACCCCCCTTGCATGAATTTTGTGTATTGGGACACACACACACACACACACACACACACACACACACGAAAGCCTAAGTGACCTTTATGACTGAAATTACTGATTGACCAGTCGCTATGACACACACTGACCACCAGGGGGCAGTCGCTCAATGCAGGAGCTGCCCCCTGGTGGTCAGTGCGCTCCCGTGGCCAACCTCTCATGGCCAGCCAATCTTCCCTGGTCCCTCCCCCGACTAGCAAACCTCCCACAGTTCCTCTCCCACCCCTCCCCTCCAGCCGGCAGCTGACAGGCCCTGATCACTGGCCAGGCCCAGGGACCTCACCTATGCACGGATTTCACGCACTGAGTTTCTGGTATTCTGATAAACTAGAGGCCTGAGGGAATTGGGGCACGGTTGGGGTCTGGCGGTCAGCCCCGATGGGGGCCCATTGGGCGCGCTGGCGGGGGAGGGGTCATGGATGGTTGGTCCCTGATCTGGGTGGGAGGTGGTCTGCAGCGGGGCCAGCCAGGGGTTGAGACTTCAGGCAGTTGGATAGCCAGCCCCGCCCACAGTCGGGGTGTTGGGATCCGATTGGGGGTTGGGCCAGCCAGAGCGGGGGTATCAGATCAGGCTGATTGGCTTCTCCAGTGCACTTCATAACCACTGGTCGTTCCGCCATTCCGGTCACTGGGCTTTTATAGATAGGTAAGTTGATGGGATATAGTAATGGCATTGATAATAGAGCCAGAAGTAATACTTTAAACAGCGCTTTTTAGTTATTCTGCATGTGTATTTGTGGTGTCCATTTAAACTTCAGAACAAACCTCAGGGGTTAGGGTTAGTGTCATAATACATCTGCTTCATAGAGAGGGAAACGAAGACGCCGAGTGGTTAAGTTATTCATTCAGGGCCTCAGTTTCTTTACTGTTCACTTATAAGAGCCATCTCTATCTCTTTCCACTTTTTTACAATGCAGATTTAAAGCCTCCTTTCCTCCCATTATTTAACATGTAGGTTTCCAGTTTTTTTTGCTGTTACCAACAGTGCTAAGAAAACATTTTTCCTAACTATCTTTGTGCACATCAATTACTTCTTTAGGATAACTTTCTGGTGTTTTTTAACTGAACAAAGTTGGTCCACATAATCATATTGAGTGTTTTTTATAATGAGTAATGAAATGTTTAGAAAAGTTCTCTCGTCTACCATCAGAGTTACACTGTCATCTTGTGATTCGGAAGATGTTCATCACGTACTACGTGTCAGCCAGGCCCCTGATGCCATCGGGAGGGAGACAGCTCAGGGCTAAAAGCAGGGCTAAGGCAGGTGGGAGTCATTAATCGGGGGAGGATTGAGATTTGCATTTTAGAAAGCCACTAGTCGTGTCGTTGAAGAAGTGACAGTTTGCAGAGGGGCAGAGTGAGGACCAGTAAGTGGTAGGAATGTATTCAGTCATCCAAGCGAGGGATGCGGGAGGGGAGATGAAGGGCAGAGGTGTGTTGACGTCTACTGCCGGAAGGTCAGATTGGAGTGCGCTGTGGCAGGTGGAATCAGCAAGAACCGGCGGCTGTCAGCTCGAGGCGGCCTCTGGAGGAGGAGATGGGCACAGTCCCAGAGCGCTGAGTGCTGTAGACGGGGCGGGAGACGGGCCCCCCACTGTCGGAGGAAGTAGACGTGACCCTTAACACTTGGGACAGAAGAAGTTTTGTTTTCCTGGGTTTGTAGCAAAGACCGACGGCTCAGCTGGAAGGGGCGCTGTCTCCCCATCCTTGACCGTCCAGCTGTGACCACAGCTGAGAGTGAGGCGCTCACTGATGGCCAGAGCTGTTCTAAGCACTGGACACGTATGTAACGCTGCCCCTCCAGCACAGCACAGGTGTATGGGGTCTCATTGAAACTTCACAGCAAACCTTTGGGATTGAGGAGACCTGGACCTGCAGGCTCAGACGGCGCGGCTGGGAGTGCGTGCTCGTGGCTCCGGGGCCGGGGGGTGTCAGTCTGGAGAAGAGCAGACCTCAGGCAGGGTCCCCGGGTCTGGGCAGTGTCTGGATGGGTGGGCGCTGGCTGGTTTATGCGGGGAGCCGAGCACAAGGGTGCGGGTCCGGGGTTGGCCTTCGCTTTAGGCTTTAGGCTGTGATACAAGTTTGGTGGAATATAAGGTTTCCCCGCCTCGTTAAGGAAGAATGAACTTTTATTAGGTAGCTGCCCAATACTTTTAGACACCCAGAGTGTTCACCGTTCATTTCTACAATAAAAGTCACGATCATGGGTGGTCCCGCCCACCTGTGGGTGATTATTGGCCGTTCAGTCTTAGGAGGAGGTGGCAGGTCCAGCTTCTCTGAGGAAGAGAGAAAGCAGCATGCTGGGCCTTCGTTTTTGTGTGCATGCTCCACCTTTAATCCCGGTGTCGTTGGTGAGCACCACGAGGACAGATCTTTCCGCTGGTTTGGGGGCTCCTGGGGTCTTGATTGCCATACACCTGGCAGGTGCAAAGCCGCATCTCAGCCGCTGTCTTCTGACTTGGTTTCTCAGGAGCCCAGTCCATCGGAGAGGCCCGACAGAACTGGACGCTACTTACAGAACTTACAGTTCTCAGTTGATGACCATCTCATATATGAAAATAAATGTTAAAGATGATTCTTATTGCTTTATAAAGAACTATTTAAGATTTTTCTCTTCAAACAGATTTGTAAATATTCATTTGATCACTGTGTTTGATGCCTTTTAACGTAAAGCTGTTGTGTTGAGTGATGTCCTGTTTGTCGTTCTAGAGGTTTCAGTGTCATTGAACACCTAAAGTACTCATTTAAAGAAAGGCCAGATAGGTCCGGGGTGCAAGCACAGGCTCTGAGTTCACCCAGTAACCAACCCTCCCTGGTCTTCTCACAGGAGGAGAGACTTCAGCATGCAAACCTTCATCTGTTCGGCTTGCACCGTCATTTTCATTCCATGCTGCTGGCCTTCAGATGGCTGGACAGATGCCCCATTCACATCAGTACAGTGACCGTCGCCAGCCAAACATAAGTGACCAGCAGGTTTCTGCCTTATCTTATTCTGACCAGATTCAGCAACCTCTCACCAACCAGGTAAGTTCATGACATGTGAAAACTGTTTGTGGGAATGGTAGATTATTTAACGGTTTTCCGTTTTACATGTCAAGTGGAATTCTGGATTGACATAGAAGTTTGCATTTAAAGAGGTTTTTTTTCTTCTAGTTCACTTAAAACACACTGAATGTAATCACGTAATCTTATTCTATGACAGGGAAGGAAAAATATTGTTCTAAAGAATATTAAAGAAACTGAAAGCTTATTTTTTTTCATTGTGTTAATCCTCTCATGAGGATATTTTTTCCCATTGTTTTTCAGAGAGAGTGAGGGACGGAAACATTGATGTGTGAGAGACACAGTGACTGGTTGTCTCCTGCACGTGCCCCACTGGGGGTGGGAGTGAACCTGTAACCCAGGTACTTGCCCCTGACCAGGAATCAAGTCCTCAACCCTTCAGTGCTTGGGCTGATGCTTTAACTACTAAGCAACTCTGGCCAGGGCCCAAAAGCTTATCTGTATGGAAAGGGTGGAGAAGAAGAAAAATGTAAATTACAGGAGGACAAGTCGGAGTTCATTATAGCAAACGTACATAGCTGATTTTATGCTTTTACTAGAGGCCTGGTGCACAAAATTGGTGCACAGGTGGGACCCTCTGCCTTGATGGTGACCGGCCAATTAGGGTGGCCCATTCACGATTGGGGTGGCGGCTGGGGTGGCCACAGGAGGGCTCCAGGGCATGCCCAGTCCCAATTGGCCAGACCCCAGCAGCAAGCTCACCTACTGGTTGGAGCATCTGCCCCCTCGTGGTCAGTGCACATCATAGCAACCGATCAGTTGACTGCGTGGTTGGACACTTAGCATATTAGGCTTTTATATAGAGATAAGCCACTTTAGGATGCATATATTTATAAAAATAAGGACAAAACTCCTTAAATTAAAACAAATATGTAATTAACCATGCTGTGCATTTTGATATTTAGACAGAGATTCAGCGTTTTTTTCATAAAATACTTAGTGTAAAGAGAGTAAGTGCTGAAATCTCTGGACATACATACATACATACATACACGCGCGTGTGTGTGTATTTTTCATGTTTTCCTGAGTTATCTGCACCCATTACATTGATTCTGCTTTTGCTTTGGGGAGAAGTTTTGACTAGCTATAGTCCGCCAGTTTGTTTCCTCACTAGGATTGAGTCTGGGATGAGTCTGAAAATGGCTGTTTTCCCATGGACTTGGGAATTTGGTTTGCCACTGTTTTGTTTAGATCTTTTAATAGATCAAGTGAGGGTAAAAAACCTTACAAAACTTCAAAGTATTTCTTACACTGGATCGTTTCAAAGTAATGTGTTTGGCTACAGTCAAATAATGTCATTACTAGGTGACAACCTTGTATGTAGTATAATAAGGTTTTGTCACTAGTTGAGCTTGCTTTTTATTTATGAAAGGTGCATGTGAGTAACATTCAGTTAGGCGGTAATATGAATTAAGGCAGGACTTGAGAGAATTTTTAATGCAGTATATGAGAAGTTGGATGTTTGGAATTGGACAGTTGGTCAGAATGTTCAGGTTCAGAAAGTGTTTAATTGTAAACCAGAAGAAAATTCTCTGACACCCACAAAGTAGTAATAGCACAGTGCTTCAAAGCGTAACAGTACACTTGAAGAATTATTAACAGATAATTGTTAACTGTATTCTTTCAAGAAACACAGTAAAATACAGTTCATGTTCCTCGTGTCCAAAGTAGCCGGTCAGGCAGGATGCCTGTTTCTGTCTGTCTCACAGCCGATGGGACTGACTTCCTCAGGTTTTAGTGTCAACACAGGCCCGCGACCCAGCCCACGTGTCTTCCATCTCAGATGCGGCATTAGGAGGGCTAGGGCAGATTCCAGTATTCACTTAGTATTTTCAGCTCAATCTGTAAAATACTTTTAAAGACTTATATGATACAAGGTTGTCTTAAATAGAAGACATCATATTCAGTATTTGTAACATCAAATAATATTTAGCCCAATCTATCTGTTAAACACCAGATTTCTGAACCGAATAGGGCAGTCAGCCAGAAGACATGTTTCCTGGAACTGAAGTGTAAACCACCAGACCGGGTGCCGCTGTGGGACGCTCTCCAAGTCACAAAGCATGGGTCCACGTTTTATTGTATCGCTGGCTGTGTGCCTTGAGTCAAGGTCACCTGGACCCTCTATCTGTCACTTGAATGTCACATTGGGACCTTAGACTAGGACAGCCCCGCCCACCCCACCACCTCCTAGCTCTAAACGTCTGTAATTTAATGATTTGATTCCATTTCTTCTGGTTAACCACCCTGTCTGTGTCTTTTAAATAAGGTGTAAAGTAAGTTGAAAGGAGCTAACTTTAACCTTTTATTTCTGGTAGTTCATGTTTCCTACAAGTTCACACAGTTTTGTTCAGAAGATACATTTAGGAGACGAGCAGTGGAGTAAAGGCAGGGTGGGTGTTGGCAATGCTGAGCCTATGGGCTGTGAGGGTAGGTGCTTTCATAGGTACACTGAACCCGTCCTCTGGATATGCATTCAATATGCTAGGCACCTCTATTAACCGGTCCTCTGGATATGCATTCAATATGCTAGGCACCTTTATTAGCGGCTCTCAGAATAGCAAGGAGGCAGAATATAGTGTTTCTCATTCTGCATTATGTATGCAAATAGGAGGTAATATAAATAAACTAAAAAAACAAACAAAGTTTAAGTTTTGGAGGTTACCCTATTGACTCTTTTCAGGAAAAAAAAAAAGTAGTTGTTTAGCTCTTAATACTGACCCTAAGCGGGAGCAGAAACTCCTTTTCCTTCGCTTTGTGGTCTGTGTCTTCACACAGAAAGGCGGAGAGATGTGAGCATTGGGGTACGGCTTTTTCTGGGTCCCGCGGCCAGATAGCTGAGGCAGCAGGCGGGTATCTCATCACCTTTCCTTTCTGCAGGGGGAAAGGGGGGCGAGGGGGTGGGGACCGGCCGCCTTCAGCTCGCTGAGCTTTCGGGTCTTCTGAGCACCAGGGCTTGCAGCGTGGAAGGGAAGAAAGGAGCCCCCTGTTTCATGGCTGCAGGATGCGGACACATCGCCCAGGCTGGCTTGAGTCTCCCGTAAACCTGTGCTGAGCATTTGGAGGCTCCTTTTCTAGCTCTGGGTTTGTGCTGAAGTGGCGAGACACAGTTTGGTCCGAAGGCTAATGTTTTCTGTAAACAGAGCGCATCTGGTTCATATATACAGGTGCCCCTGGAATAGTCCCTTCTGCCAGAGGCAGCTCAGGAAGGTCAGGTACTTAGGGTCAGCCAGTGGCTCTGGCCCTTCCGGCAGAGTGCCAGCGTGGAAGAGGCGAGTGAGCAGGATTCTGTGAACGCCCAGAATCCTGAATGCAGAAAACCATCCTCACTCGGTCAACCCGCATTCAGACCCACGTTGTGTGACGATGGTGTGATCTTGGTGTTTTGCGGGAGCAACATTTGTTCTGGAAAGATGCAGTCAGCGGTGTATGCTCTTTCCAGATGTTTGAGATACCAGTGGAATTATAAATGGGCAAGTAAACTTATATTCACGATTTGGTACAGCACTGATTTGAATAAATGCATGTGCTTATTTTATTGGTGTTTATTGCGCATGACAATTATTTTGCCCAACACACAGTCTAGAAATGATTCCACCGAGAGGGTAGAGGAGAGGCTGAAAGTGATGGGGTCCGGGCAGGGTGGTGTGATCGGAGCCCGCAGGGAGGTGTGAGCCGGCCTCAGCGCCTCCTCACCCGCATGCCGCCCTGGCTCTGGACTGGGCCCAGAGACTTCCCTCCAGGCCCAGGGTTCTCATTCGTAAGATGAGCCGTGGAACCTCGCGATGAGGTTCTGCTCCATAGTCCGAGCAGCTTCCTGCTGAGCAAATGACCGCCGCGAAAATAACCCAGGCCCTTAAAAAGAAAAAGGCAATGTGCGAAGGGAAATCTCTTCTGACCTTAAATGCTTACAGCCTTCACTCACACAAAAGTAACAGACATGCTTATTACTGAGACTATTCATTAAGTTAAGTCTTCAAGGAGGAGTGGAAGAACCCCCCCAGGATGGCGAGTGGTGGTGACTATAGCTGTACCTATTACTTACATTTAGAAAAACAAAACTGTGTATCAGAAAAATTTATCAGATTTTCTTATTCTTACTGTCTTTAGGATCAGCCAATAGTTTAGGATCAGATAAATAGTTGTAATCACTGGACCTTTTTGTTTTTTCCTCCTCCTTAAACCTTATTTGGAACTTTAAGAAGGAGAGGATCATAGAAGAGATAATTATTAACAGTAATTCCATGAATTTATCAGCTGGAGAACAACTTTGTAGAGTTTGAGTATAGGTGTATAGGTGCAGAGGAAACCAATGTTAATGCTGGTTAAAGAGAGAGTACACCTCGGTAACCGCTCTGAGAACTCTCTTTCGTACCACAGGGATGGACATATTTTTCTGTCCTGTCCACTGTCACTTACAACCTTCCTCCTCTGTGTTCCAAGCTTGCTTCATTATCCCACGACCCCCGCTATTTCTGGGAGGTCTTGCTTGGTAGGAGGTAGTTACTGTCTCTGCCCCTCAGATGGACCTGCGCATCCTTTGAGAGTGGCTGCGTTAGCAGCTGACTCTGTAGGCTCGACTGGCATCAATGTCTGTAAGAGCTCGCGAGACACCCGGGAGAGCTGGTGGTGGTGACTATAGGGAACCTCATGCCATGAATGGTTCTGAGGATCTATTGATGCTGAAAGGCCCGTTGGGAACCCGAGGGGGCGCGAACAGCAGGGTTAGGATGTGCTAGTCGCAGTGTCCTGTCTAGCGGGAACTCAGAGTGGAACTCTAACTGCTACGGGATGATGACGGAGAGGCGGCTCACGATTGGGGCTGGAGGAGTGAGCAGTGGGGTGACATGAGGTTTTTCTAAGAAAGCTTCATTCGCCGTAAGGTGTCCCGTGGAACTTGTCTGTGGTCAGCGCCTCTCCTTCCTTCCTATCCAATAAAGAGGGAATAAGCAAATTGACAGTCACACGGTCACAAAGATGGCGGCGCCCCTAGTCCCACTGGAGTCCCCCAGTCCCAGGGGGGCGGCAGGCGTGCCTGCTGCCCGAGTCCCCTAGTCCTTTCACAGAACATGGGTGGCCTCAAAAGTTGGTTAAGCTTCTTGGAACAAAAAGCATTCAGAATCTTTGAAAAAGGAATTCCCATATTTATAAAAGTTTTGACTAGACAATTCAAGGTTATTTCCACTACAGCCTTCTATGATTTTGTGATATTAACATTCTGAATTCACGTAGTACCAGCTGTATTATAGGTAAGCAGATGTTACTTAAAGAAATGGCCATTATTATTAAAACAACTCAAAACCACACCGTTGGTATGTCAAGGTCATTCTGTGTGATTTTTCAAATAGCTGGAGTTAATGCCCCCTAAACTGGCAGTCAGACATCCCCCGAGGGGTCCCAGATTGGAGAGGGTGCAGGTGGGGCTGAGGGATCTCCTCTCCACCCCCCCCACCCCAGTGCATGAATTTTGTGCACCGGGCCTCTAGTTGTAATCATAAGTAGGGATATTGATCGGTATTATGACTCCATTTAGTCAAATATTTATTAAAAACCTACTGTGTGCCAGACACTCTCTGAGGCAAAGGGAATACAATATTGAACTTCTTGCCCTTTGGAGGTTTCCCTTGTAGGGGAAGGAAAAGGAGAGAAGATGAAACCCGGGAAGTGTGTAATGTCTGATCTGCCTGCTGTGCTTTGGGGAGTCACAGGGCAGGGAAGTGGGGAGTGGGGGACATGCACTCAGAGCTTTAAAGAAACGAGAGCAGGTCTCAGCCCTGCTTCCAGGGCAGATGCTTGGCAGAGAGAGGGCAGAGTCTGGCTGCTGGGAGTCATCCTGCAGCCCCAAGCCCCGTCCTCCTCCCGGGCAGCGTCGTGATGCCGCTGAGTCCTGGATGGGCCAGGTGGTAGGAGTCATTCAGAAGATGCTTTCACTGGGCTGGCTGGGTGGTACAGAAGCCCTCTGGGGCAGCACGCTGTGGGTCTCTTAAACCAGGGGTGTCTCTGCAGTCCCACCATTTAATTTGGGGAACAGGATTGAAGCCTTGGGCGGCTGGGCCTTTATCTGCTAATTTCATTGATTCGTTCCAGTGGTGTCTTCAGTGGAATCGGTTGAAATAAATGACAGAGAACGTCTAATCATCTAACGTAGATGCCTTTTTTAAGGGATACGGCTGCACAGGATGCGGAGGAGGGAACGGGTACCGTGCAGTAAAGTTAAAGTGCTAGTCTTCTCTGTCTATTTAAGGTGATACCTGATATTGTCATGTTACAGAGGCGGATGCCCCAAACCTTCCGAGATCCAGCAACTGCTCCGCTGAGGAAGCTCTCTGTTGACTTGATCAAAACATATAAACATATTAATGAGGTAAGGCCATCGATTTGTTACAACAGCATCTCTCTCGCGATAGAATAGGGGAAAAGTTATTTGGTGACCTATTTAAACACACTAACTTTGTTTTTACCCCACTGATTGTCATTTGGGGGATTTCTGTGAAGACTGGTAAACTCATGATTTGTAGACAATCTAATTGTGTAAAAGAAAGAAGATACACTAACAAGGACTGCAAAAAAAAAATGACTTGTGGATAGCTTTCCCCTTTTTTCCAGAGTTTTACCTAATAAACGCTGAGTTACCTTTTATCATAACTTCTCCAAAACAAAAGGGCATCACGAGGGCACAGTGACCACTCTAAAAGGATGTTTCAGTTAGAATTTTGCTTCAATTTTTATATATCTGTTTCTACTGTTGGCGTGGATGTCAGGAAACTCTGAGATATATTTAATAACCAGTTAACAGGCACTTGGCCTAGTGTATGTGATCTCTATTCTGTGGTTTTAAGTTGCCTTTTTAAATTTTATGGGTGTTCTTTTAATTGTAAGATATATAAAAAGCCTTTTTGGGTGGAAGTAGTATTAAAAAACCTAGCATTTCCAATTACTCCTCTTCCAAGTTGGCTCTTTGCCACCAGAAATGATTTTTCTAGTGTCTTAGCCCTTTGACTTGATTGCCATTTGCTGCTGACCTCGACTCCGGCTCCGTTATTCGCTATGGAGGGAGCTTTGGAGAAGAGCGCATGCGTGTGCTTTCTCCTCCCCCAGCGTGAGTCCTGTCTCTGTTCACAGGGGAGCCTTAGCCTCTAAGCTTTAGAGCCATGTAGCTAAAAACATGTGCCCATGGAGGTGTACGTTTCACAGTCCTTTGATGGTGCTTAATGCCAATATTATTCTGTTAGTGTGACAAGGTAAAATTAGAATGGATGCAATGAGGAATATTTCTGAGTTGAATATTGCACACAATTAATGTGTTATAAAAGATGTGGTGCCAAACTAGCTTTTGAATATTAAGAATAGCTGATAAATTGTTAATAATTAGTCAATGTCAATCTGTTAATATCTGTTGTTCACAGTAACTTTGTGCAACTTGTCTTTAAATGTAGTTTAAACTAGAGTTTTTCTAATGCTATTCTGTGAAACCCTAATTGAGAATTTCCGTAAAGTTGGTTACCAATTAGTTGGACTGTGTCTAGTTCACCTATTTTTTTTTTATATTGATCTTAGGAAGTATTTTATAAGAAAAGAGATATAAGGAAAATCAATCTGTGATCAGCCTCCAGGTTTATGCCTTTAGTGTTGGACGGGGGTGGGGGACAGGCTGTTTTTCACTTGTTACATTATTACAGGCTTCAAAATTGAGCATGTCTAGGAGGGCCTTTATGTTAGTAAGACAGCAGTTTACATACATATAAACTTTCATTTATAAAATCTTTTGCTTTACGAAACATGGATGGCTTGCCTGCCATATGCACTCCAACCGGGGAAGGAGCCTGCAGCCTGGGTGTGTGCCCTGACTGGCACTAGAACCTGCGACCCTTTGGTGCACGGGACGATGCTCCAACAAGCTGAGCCTCACTGGCCAGGGAAACACAGTGTAATTTTACAGTGAATTTTATTGTAGACAGTTTTCATTGGTATGTATCAGTGTCATTCTATAATTCAAATAGCGACCACTGAGCATTTTTATTTTACTTTTTGTATCCGTTATAAAGAATGAAAATTCATTAATCTCCTACGAATAGCAGATTTGTCTCTTTATATATGCTCCCCTAACCCACAGCGGTTTAAGTTATACAGTTAACACTCTCTGTTCTCATTCCAGGTTTACTATGCAAAAAAGAAGCGAAGGCACCAACAGGGGCAGGGAGACGATTCTAGTCACAAGAAAGAGCGGAAGGTTTACAATGATGGTTATGACGACGATAACTATGATTACATTGTAAAAAACGGAGAGAAGTGGATGGATCGTTACGAAATTGATTCCTTAATAGGCAAAGGTTCCTTTGGACAGGTAATTTAATGGAAAATGCTGGATCTGATAAACTTCAACTTCTCAGTGAATGATGTTGTTATACCCTTTCCTCGGTGGCATACTTTTCAACATTTGTAAATAGATCTGAACAATGGGTATGCATTTGGATGGTCATAGCTCTCTAAAGATAGTAAAATGTATCAGCTATCCAAATCCTCTTGGACCCTTTTTTCTTTATTTACTTTATACAGCTACCAAGTACTTACGATACTATAAGAGGTTGATATATATATCAATGTGTGTGTGTGTGTGTGTGTGTGTGTGTGTGTGTATTTTTATTGATTTTAAAAAGGAAGGGAGAGAGAGGGAGGGAGAGAAGGTGATAGAAACATCAATGATGAGAGAGAAACATTGATCTGTTGACTCTCACTAGCCCCCTACTGGAGATATAGCCCAAAATCCAGGCATCTGCCCCAATCAGGAATCGAACCGTGACCTCCTGGTACATAGGTCAGTTCTTGCCATTGAGCCACGCCAGTCAGCACGGAGAGGTTGATTTTAATCACGAACATGGGCCTGCAGTGCCTATGGACTTTGTGTAGTCTGTGGCGGATTCATTCTGAGTGCCAGAGGTAATTACCCCTGTCTGACACTCCTCCTCAAGGAGCAGAGATGTCTTATTTTTAGCTGGCACAGCAGGTGCCCCCTCCCTTTTGGAGGCGGGAACGCCAGTGGCTGTGCCCGGGGTTCTCTTTTCTCTCAGCTCTTCTTCTGATCAGGCCTCTCCTCTTCTGGTCTTCACAGCGTGCAGTGTTCTCAGAGTGGGCTGGGGCAGTGGGAAGCTTTAAGAGGCTCATTCAGGGCGCTTCTCTCAGGAACAACAAGGAATTTGGGGACTCCGGGGAAACTGTTGTGTTTTTCTTCTTCATTCCTGGCCTCTTTCTTTACCCATAACTCTCCTTTCCTCACCTGCCTGCCCGGCCCGAGCACAAAGCACAAGAACCTCCGTACAGTAGTCTCTTTCATCAGCCGTTCAGACCAGTAGCTAGCCGTCTTCCTCTTGCACTTTGAAACGCGTTTTCCGTGGCAGCGGAAATGCTCTCACCGAGGCACAGAGCCCCTTTTTGTTGGAGGTGCGATTTACGGCTGATCCCAGAATATTCGTCTTGCAACCTTTGTGCTCTGAGTCAGTCATTCACTTGCGATCCAATGACTTCTTTCGACTTCTTGATGATGAGGCTAAAAGGGGTCTCAAAGTGACTCATCCCGAACTACCTTTCAAAATTTCATTCTGTTTGTTTTTTGTTTTTCGGTAACTGTGGAGCCTGCTTGCATTCGCTTACCTGTTCCTACCTGGAGAGGAAGTAACGTACGCCTCTCTTTAACGTGCGCGGAGCAAATTCGCCCTTTGTCAGGCTTGTCACACGCAGGACAAAGAGTGTGCTGTAGGCTGTTAGCAGCCACGGGGTCGACCCAGAAAAACCTGTGCTGTTAACTAAGCGTGTAGGGAAACACGAGCAAGATGGTTAGAAGATCTCTGGAGCTTTGGTGTGGCTTGGCCAGGCCTGGATGTTCCATTTATATGTCTGCCCCTCCCCTGATTTCAAGGAGTTTCAGTGATTTTACATCATGCAGAAGCTTTTCCCTTGATTTGTAACCTCAGTTTCTTCTTAGTCGGAGGTATTTCAGTGTGTGTGGAGTCCCTCTTCTATGAAAGTACTAGAAGGCCCAGTGCACGAATTTGTGCACCAGTGGGATCCCTCGGCCTGGCCTGCTTGATTGTGCCAAAACTGGTTCTGCCACATCCTTCGAGGCTGCCGGATTGCAAGAGGGTGCAGAGCAGACTGAGGAACCCCATTGGTGCGCAATAGGGGCCAGGGAGGGACACGGGAGGTTGGCCAGCTGGAGAGGGACCGCGGAGGTCTCCAGGGCATGTTCTGCCCCTCGCGCTCAGTTCCGATCAGCCGGACCCCAGCAGCAAGCTAACCTACTGGTCAGAGCGTCTGCCCCCTCTTGGTCAGTGCACATCATAGGTAGTGGTTGAGCGGCCTTAGCATATCATTAGCTGTTATGCTTTGATTGGTTGAACGGATGGCCGGACACTTAGCATATTAGGCTTTTATTATATAGAATTACTTGTTTTGTTAGAAACAGCCTCTGTTTCTCTCTCAAAGTTTCTTAAGGAAAGTTACTTCTGAAACCAGCTTTTGAGAGCGGGTCTCAACACCTTCAACACGGGGATTATTGTCTCTGCCTTGAAAATTACACCAACGTGTAAGCAATTGCTACCAACAGGATTTTTTTTACTTGTGTGATGTCCACCATGAACTTCACTTTCCCTAAATCCTCAGTCTCTTAGCTCAGAGCGATGTTTTCTTCCTCTTTCACTTTTAATTTTCTTCTTCTGTAATTGCTGTAAACCTGTGAAAACGTGGGCCTCTTTGACATAAAACTTCATGTCACCAGGTCAGGTCGATGCCTCTCTCATATGCTGTTGGTGTGCTCTGGTTCAGGACCTGCCACTCACCAGACAATGTCCTCCATGGACTGGGTTAGACGTTCTCTGGAGTCTCTGCCAGATGCTTGTTAAATAAGGGCTCCTTCACTTTTTTAGCCAATGGTGACCCTTATTGCATGTTGGAATTCCCCTGGGAAGATCCATACCAGTTAAAGCAGAATCTGTGACTGGATTCTGGGCATTGGTATTTTTCAAAACTACCTGTTGAATGTGTAATTCAGGGTTAAAAAGCATTGCTTTGGCCTTTAGCAGTTAACTATTTGCTAAGTCAGTAAATAGTTGGGCCCTGTTAATGGCCTTTGTCCTGGATTCTGTTGGGATAGGGGCACTGACCTGCGACTCCTGGTGCAGGCAGCTAGTCAGGTGTTTACTGGGCCAGCCTCTGCCTTAAAAGACACAGGTAGTAGTTCTCAGTGTTGGGAGGAACTAGAGATCCTGCACTTTTCATCCCACGTTTGATTTCGGCTGAGCCGTTTATACTCTGTCATTGACCATCGATTTATCCTGACGGATGTAAATCTTGGGACATACTATTCCGCTCTCTTCTGTAATTCACTGGTACTCAGCCTACACAGTGGCATCACTTGTACTTCTGCCTGCACCCCCAGCCTTTTTGAATGTGCAGATTCTGAATAATATTATAAATATAACTTATTTAATCCGTTAAAGTCGCTATTCCTGATTGGTAGAGATAGTTTCTTTTATCTGTATTGATTTCTTAATTTTTATGTAAATCTCTTTGTTAACATGAAACCTATTTTAAATGAGTAAATTTAAAATGAGAAGTGTGCATGGTGATTTAGTCATGAACACTCCTTATCTTAGCACTGATTCTCATTTTAAAACCATCAAACTTCTCAGTGACATTTAGTGTATAAAAGGATGGGCAAAAGTGGGTTTATAGTTTGAAACACAGTTTATTCTTGTATTAATTACTGGGTTACTGCATTATTTTTCATACAAACAACTGTAAACCTCCTTTGCCCACTCCTGTATTGTGGAACTTTCCTGATAATTTATTTTTGATTTTTTTAGTGTAAACTAATTTTTATTTTATGTACCTATATCATCTATGAAAACCTAATTTAAAGTTAGAAATTTATCTACATTTTTCAGGCGACTTAGGACTTTTGATATATTGTACAATAATACTTAGGATTTAAACCAGGACTTTTCTCACTAAAAGAATATAACAGAATTGTCTTACAGTGTTATTTAATAAGAAAGATGAAAAACCAAAGCACTTGTTAAAATTTATTTTTGAAGCAGGAAAATTGTTAATCCACTTTTGTGAAAGTTATCTATTTTGCAGATATTTAGAAATACTATCAGGATGCCAAAGAAATTCAGTAGGCTTAAAGTGGTCGTAAAGTAGGAAATGAATGATATCGAATGGAAAGGAATAGGATCTCTTCTAAGGTGGGACGTCCTGAAATGAGTTAGGAAATGTACAGTTAAGGTGAATTGTAACTGCTGGGAAATGGTTGCCATCAGTGAAACAGAGAATTATTCCTCTTTCTTCTCTTGTAGGTTGTGAAGGCCTATGATCGTGTGGAGCAAGAATGGGTGGCCATTAAAATCATCAAGAACAAGAAGGCTTTCCTGAATCAAGCCCAGATCGAAGTGCGGCTTCTTGAGCTCATGAACAAACATGACACGGAAATGAAATACTACATAGGTAAACGCCCAGGAGCCAGAGCCGCGTGCCCGCTCCACACCAGAAACGGGGGTTAATGCTTATTTCCGGATGAGACCACGGCAATTTTACCTTTAACGTGGTTGACAGAAAACTCAGCTGTTGGTTTCTGTTGGTGGGCATGGGTTTATATAAGTCTCCTGACCTGGCAGGGATGTGCTAAGTGTTTGGGACGGTGCGTTATACACGGCATGCCATTTAGAAACATGAGAATGGTGACTTTGGGGGGTCAGGGTTTGTGTGAAGGTTTGTATGAAGAGAAATGATTCCCAAGGTCCCGGGGCTGGAAGATATGATGTGAACCTGTCTCTGCCTAACTCCACGGGCTGTGTTTGTTTCCTTGTCATACGGTGTTTTTCTCAGGAAAACAAATGAAGAGACAGAAGAATTAGGAAAATGGTGACGTCTAGGGCCGATGAGTATATGGGCAGAACATTTAATTACACGTTGTTTAATGCTCTTCTTAAGCAAATCTAAGATGCCAGTGATGGTGCGATGCTGATCATTTATGCGCTACCAAGAAACAGTTGCTGCCCAGTATAAATATAAGATGCCATCCGTTTTATGATAGAGACCTTAGGATCAACTAATTGTAGGAGTTCCTGTAGCTGTATATCCATCGCAATTTAACTTCAGGGATGCTGGCTTTACCTCATAAACATGAGTTTAGATTTTACGTCGCAAGCTCCTTTTTAAGAAACTAAGGGAGGACGCTGTGGTGTTCATGGTTTTTTAGTCCCCGGAATGTGGTTGAAACCAGACAATGTATGCTAAAGGCATAATGTTTTGATATCAGATTAGATTCCATTTATGAAACGCCCTTCACTCCCCATGGTGCAGTAAAAAGAGCTTGTGCTGTTACTTTTTCTTCCTGGGTTTCTTCTCTCTAGATATCAGATATAATTGATAGTAATAATATTAGTATCTAAAACCTTTTTTATGCATTTGAACATTTGCTCTTCGCAATGATCATAACTTCGTGGAAGTGAAGCCCACTGCCACTCACGGGGCTTTAGAAGCACACGAAGGGCATCCTAAGGATGCTCGGCTCATGACGTGGTCTCTGGGCACGCCTTCCTCCTCCTCCTCCTCACTCTGCGTGTGGTGTTTTGAATGTTTGCTAAAGTTGAGAGAAAATGTTGATGTGTTATTGTAATATTTTAAAAAATATATATTTTATTGATTTTTTTTACAGAGAGGAAGGGAGAGGGATAGAGAGAAACATAGATGAGAGAGAGACATCGATCAGCTGCCTCCTGCACGCCTCCCACTGAGGATGTGCCCACAACCAAGGTACATGCCCTTGACTGGAATCGAACCTGGGACCCTTGAGTCCGTAGGCTGACACTCTATCCACTGAGCCAAACCGGTTTTGGCTTATTGTAATATTTTAACCCTGCTTTATTAAAAGAAAACATGGCAGGCATATAGTAAGGACTCAGTAAATGTTAGCTGCTCAGCTCTTACATAATAACAGCGATCATTTTTGTTTTTGGTAAACTGATGAATGATCATTAATTGTATAAATCATTACAGATAGTCTTTTGGATGAGTTTTTAAGTTCTCTTAAGAGGATTGTGAATGCAGTGTCAAAAGAAATTGAGGTTCTAATATTGGAAAACAACAAATAAAGAATTTTAGAATTAGATGCAGACATACCAGTAGAGTTGATACCTTAAATTTAAAGTGTCTGAAAGTCCTATTACTCTTTTATAATGTAAATTAGAGGCCTGGTGCATGAAATTTGTGAGTGTGTGTGTTCCTCAGCCCAACCTGCACCCTCTCTAATCTGGGACCACTTGGGGGATATCTGACTGCCGGTTTAGGCAGTCAGACATCCCTCTTGCATTTTGGGACCTCTGGCTTCTAACCGCTTGCCTGCCGGCCTGCCTGATCACCCCTAACCACTCTACCTGCCGGCCTGATCACTTCTAACTGCTTCTGCTTGCCGGCCTGGCTGCCCCTTAACTGCTCCCCTGCCAGCCTGGTCGTCCCCTAACTGTCTGGAAGGAAGTTGGATGTCTGGAAGATGTCAACCTGGTCTAATTAGCATATTACCTTTTTATTAGTATAGATTATTTATTTATATTTTGAAGTGGTTGACCAATATAGTTTATTCAGATGATTTTATAGTCTTAAGTCTTTGAACTCTTAAAAAATCTACTGCTTTACCATCTAGCATAATTTTTTACCTGGATTATTTAGTACTTGCCAGGATCTGGTTAAAAGAAAAGTCCATTTAGGTGTAGAACAAAGTCTTACTAACCTATCTATTTTCCCCAAAGTTTAGTTTAAAAGACTAAACAGGTATACTTGAGTTTGAGCATTCTTTAACAGCATCTTTTGTGCTTAGCACATTGTTGATGTTCAGTGAGTGAGGACTGATAGGGAGGTCAAGTGGAGCTGAGGAAATTATCTTCTACTAGAGGCCCGGTGCATGAAATTCATGCACCTGTTTTTATGACACAAAAGACCAAAAGTGGTTTCATATCACTGGGTCCCTCAGCCCAGCCTGCGCCCTCTCTAATCCAGGATCCCTTGGGGGATGTCTGATTATTGGACATTCCTCTCACAATCCTGGACCATTGGCTCCTAATCATTCACCTGCCTGCCTGCCTGATTGCCCCAACTATCCCCTGCTGCTGGCCAGGTAGTCCCCAACTGGGCCCTCCCTGCTGGCCTGGTTGTCCATAAACCTTCCCCCCACCACCTTCCCCCCACCCTGCTGGCCTGGTCGCCCCCAACTGCCCCTCTCTGCCGGCCTGGTTGCCCACAACTGCCTCCCCTGCCAGCCGGGTCACTGCTCACACCCCGCCCTCCCTCACTCCCTCTGCAGCCTGCTTGTTCAGTCGTTTGGTCGTCCCCCACTAACGCCCCTGCTGGCCTGGTCATAGGCAGCTAGCTTGTGAGGGTGTGAGGGTTAATTTGCATATTACCTCTTTATTTTACAGGAGGATTAAAAGCATTCTAATTCAGAGCTGCTTAGAGGGATTTTCATAATCATATTGGAATTCTGACATCAGTTACCTTTGCATTCTTTTTGTAGCTACTGCTTACTCATATTAAAACTTTTGCAGGGACCATTTCTTGGGTGCCTTATTGTCACACGAGCTGTGATTTTAGTTTTAAACCGCTGAACTTCGGTGATTAAGAGCAGATGTTGTACATTCTTATGTAACATGTAAGGATTCTTCTTATTTGCGGAGTGTTGATTTCTACTACAGACTCCTGCAGAGTCATGTAGTATTCATAGTGAGTTGTTTATTCCAATTTTAGATCCTGTGTATCAGGAGTGATCTAAAAGCAGTGTTGTTACCAGGACAACTCATGCGGCCCCTTCCTCAGGGACCAGACATTGAATACTGTCAGAGTTACTCTAGGCAGATCTGCAGAGAAACCTGCTTTTATGAGACCAAAGACCCAAATGAAGGAACCCTTGGTGAATGGTGGTTTCCTATCACTCAGCTGGTTTGTAGGCGCTCAGTTTGGTGTAGGTAAGAATATGGATAGTGAAGGCAGCTTTTATTGAGTGACCTCATTTAATGTGAAGTCAGTGTTAATACTTAAAGTATAACCTTTGAAACAGCATCGTGAGTCTGAAGCCTTTACAGAGGGTCAACAGGGGTAGCTTGTAATGTGTTGTCTGCTCTTTCCCTATTCGTAAGTCTACTTCTCATTTCTTCTCGTAGTGGAACTTTATTTTGAAGTTTTCCCAAACCTTCCGTGTCGCACAAGATGTCCCATGTACCAGTTTGATGAACACAATCGCATGCTTTATGAACTATGCCTTCTCATGCATGGTTTTCAGACAAGTGTCAGCCAAGCAGATTGTGTGTGTATGTCAAAGCCTTCCCAGAGAGGGCTGCCCAGGACAGCGTCACGCAGACCTGCGGGCCCGGGGGGCAGTCAGACGAGGTGTGAGGTGGGCATCAGGAGGTAGAAGGTGCAGTGACTGATGTGTTCTGAGGGCTGTTCATCGAACCGCTACTCGTATTTCTCAATGTTGCTTTCTGCAGACAGTGCTCCTGGTTAACTCAGCAGATGAACAGTTTAACTCATTAAAGAATTTCTGTCAGTGCAGCATGCTGATCTCCACATCTCACCTGGATGTTCACTCTGTGTTTGACATTGTAATGATCCAGATTATTTGAGAGCTCATGCGTACATTCTTCTAATTGTATCGGTCCACGTATAACTGAAACGGACACTTCTTCTCTTGCAGTGCATTTGAAACGCCACTTTATGTTTCGCAACCATCTCTGTTTAGTTTTTGAAATGCTGTCCTACAACCTCTATGACTTGTTGCGGAACACCAATTTTCGAGGTGTCTCTCTGAACCTGACCCGGAAGTTCGCACAGCAGATGTGCACTGCGCTGCTTTTCCTCGCGACGCCCGAACTTAGCATCATTCACTGTGACCTCAAGCCGGAGAACATCCTACTGTGCAACCCCAAGCGCAGTGCCATCAAGATCGTGGACTTCGGCAGCTCCTGCCAGCTGGGGCAGCGGGTGAGTACGCTTCGGGGAGACGGAGTCGCGTTAAGTAGCGGCAGTGGGTACGCGGGACGTTAGAGAGTATCTGCCGTGCAGAGCTCCTGACCGGAGTTAAGCGCTAGCTTGTGTCGGGGCGGAAATAGGTGATCTTAGTAGCGAGGGGTCTTCGGGGCCTGCTGATGACGTTGGCTGATCAAACCCTGAAAAACGTGTGGTTCTTCCTGGTCTCTCTGAAGGAGGCTCTCTTTTCCTTTAAAATATATTTTATTGATTTTTCACAGAGAGGAAGGGAGAGGGATAGAAAGTTAGAAACATCGATGAGAGAGAGAGACATCGATCAGCCGACTCCTGCACGCCCCCTACTGGGGATGTGCCCGCAAGCAAGGAACATTCCCTTGACCGGAATCGAACCTGGGACCTTTCAGTCCGCAGACCGACGCTCTGTCCACTGAGCCACACCGGTCTCGGCTGGGCTCTCTTTTCTGAGAGGCCTTGGGGTTGGGCTGGCCTGCCAGTGGGGCGTGAGATGAAGCTGGGACACCGGCCGTAGATTCGGTCGGAGCCACAGAAACACCGGTGACACACAGCATCGCCTCCTGGCTGCCTGGTGCGAGTGTTCACTCAGCAAGTGGACTTGGGCGGATCTTGTTTTCTGTCTTTTTTTCATCAAACTTCCTTTGCCCTGCTGATATTTCTAGATAGGAGATTACAGTGGCTAAGGGAAGAGAAATTGGTCTGCGAAGACCTTTCAGATGACTTGATTGAAAATAACCCACCTCAGTATTTTGTTGGCTAAGAAGTCTCAGATGGAGGTGGGAGGGGCACAGGGCAGAGAAGTGGCTCCCAGAAACAGCTCCTGGTCCAGTTTTTCTGTGGCAGCGTCTCTAGGTTCATCTGTGGTACTAGTACAGTACACAGGTCTGCATGGGCCATTACAGTGTACCTACGTTAACCTGAAGAAGGTGAACTTTATAAATACAGGTCAGCTGTGGAATTAATGGTAAACCAAGTGCCAGCCATAGCAACAAAAATAATGAATAGGAAAATAAATTATCCTCCATAATATTTTCTTGTAATAAGGTATCATTGTTTTAAGATGTCTCTTTTTACCAGTTAGATTGAACTCAATGAAAGGACTTGAATTGTGTATAGTTTG
This sequence comes from Lasiurus cinereus, assembly GCA_011751065.1. NCBI lineage: Eukaryota > Metazoa > Chordata > Mammalia > Chiroptera > Vespertilionidae > Lasiurus > Lasiurus cinereus. The sequence goes on from JAAGEH010000341.1 coordinate 102,812, forward strand.
CATTTCACGGGCAGACTAGCCCTTCCTGGGACATGTTTAGTTCTTCAAACAAGGCTCATAGGCCGTTTTTGAAACCAGGAAATGGAACCCTAATTTAGGAGTTAGAGAATGATTATTATTATTATTATTATTATTTGGTTAATATTAGATCAGTGCTGTGAATCCAGTATTGGCTACAATGAAAACTTACTCTGTCATTACTGCTGTTTTGAAATGTATTCCAGATATACCAGTATATTCAGAGTCGCTTCTACCGGTCTCCAGAGGTGCTACTGGGAATGCCTTACGACCTTGCTATCGACATGTGGTCCCTCGGGTGTATTTTGGTTGAGATGCACACTGGAGAACCTCTGTTCAGCGGAGCCAATGAGGTACATGGTGGATCGCTGGAAAATGCTGTTTTCATCGTTTATTTTTGGTTTTAGTCTGACAGTGACATCTAAACATTGTTTTTAGGAAAAGTTGTCTATTTACCAATGTAATCATTCAAATATTAGGGCAGTTTTGAATTATATTATCAATTTTTTTCCAGTTATTATATAATGGTGAGGTGGGAAGTGAGAACTTTTAATCTGCTAGTAAAGGAGAACAAGAAAAATAAGAAAATGTTAAGTATCTTGGTACAGGTTTTACAGATTTTAAGTATAACAAGATGATAACGAAGGCATGAGGGGGCGGTCATTTGGAGAAAAAGGAGACACATGTAATAATTTAAACAAACAAAGTTCTGACCATCTTTTCTCATTCATAATGAATGGGCTGATCAAGAGCTGCAGTGGTTATTGAGTCTGAATAATTTAGGGGAAATTAGGATTAGAGGATTTAGGGCGATAGACTCCAGTAATGTTTTTTCTAGTCCACGGGCTTCTGTGCTGTGTTTTAGATTTTTGAAGGTCAGAGGGCGGTACCTGAGAGGGCAGGGGAGAGGGCAAGCTCCCTCGCAGGCAGAGGAATGGGTTTTCATTGGTGTTAAGACTGTTCACGAGACGGTTAAGGGGGAAAGGAATCATATACATGGCCATGGAAGACGATTTGACTTCGGGTGGGCTGCACGCCATGGAATATACAGGTCACGTGTCATAGAAATGGACACTGGGAACCTATATTTCTATTAAGCAATGCCGTCCCAGGAAATGTAGTTTAAAAATCATCACCTGCCTCCCTTTACTTTTAAAGAGAAGTTGGCCAGGGCAGCTTTTGCTCAGTGCATGCGGCATGACCGAGAAGAGGGAGAGCCATGAGATTGAGGGCATGGGCCTGGCTTTTCAGCGGTTCAGAGGCCGAGCCACAGTTCGCCAGTAGCTGCCACAGTGTGTGTTTCTCCTCGTTGGACAGAAATAATATGACTGTGCAGTGGTGTCTCTGCATGGGCGTACGCAGTACCAGGTCACTGAGACTGCGGCTTCCCTCTCACCTGGGAAATGCCGGAGCCCATGGGCCCCTTCCTTCCTCTGACCTCTGTCCTCTCCCCTGTGTCCTCTCCCCACTGTGTCCTCTCTCCTTGTGTCCTCTCCCCACTGTGTCCTCTCCCCTCTGTGTCCTCTCCCCCCTGTGTCCTC
>JAAGEH010000341.1:112679-132837 GCA_011751065.1 Lasiurus cinereus
AGTTTCTCTGTTATGTGTCCATGATAGCTTAGGATAGGAAGTTTCTCCTTTATGTGTCCATGATAGCTTAGTATAGGAAGTTTCTCCTTTATGTGTCCATGATAGCTTAGGATAGGAAGTTTCTCTGTTATGTATCTATCAGTCTAGAGCAGCTATTCAGCTGAGGGACAGGGCTCCCTCCCTGCGTCCTGGGCTCCGACCACGGTGTGGCTCCACCATGCCCTGAGGCCTGGCTGCTTTTCCTTCACCAGGCAGGAGGCTTGGGGAGATATTATGTGGGCTGGTTGCAGCCATGAGGTAGAAACTTCCATTTACATTCCATTGACAGAGCGCAGTCACATGCCACACCTGAGCGCAGGAGAGGCTGGGAGTGCAGCCAGCCCAGGAAGAGGGAGAGCAGCTTTTGTGGGCGCTAGCGGTCCCTGCCCCAGGGGTGGGGCAGCGGAGCCAGAGCGGTCAGGGGAGACTCTGGAACGGAAATGATGAGAAAGAAGCGTCCAAGCAGAAGCCAGGAATGAGAGCATCCTCGGCGGAAGGGAACAGGAAGCACGGTGCCCTGTGGCCTTTGAAGGACCTTATCCGGGTAGAAGCGCGGGAGGGAGCCCGTGCGTGGAACCCAGGGAGCAGGAGGAAGAGGGGCCGGCGGGAAAGCTGGGAAATGAGCATCGGCCCCATCTGTGCAGATGGGGGGCTGAATGTTAGATTGCTTTGTGAGTTTCTGAGTGCAGTGAGAAGTCGTTAAAAGATTTTAAACGCGAAGTGATTAGGTCTGTGCTTTATACTAACTGCATTTTTCTTTCTATCTTCTGGCCCCCCTTCATCCTCCCCTCCCCCCCACCTCTGGCAACCACCAGTCTGTTTTGTATATATGTGAATATGAGGGTTTTTTTTTCTTTTTTTTTAAGATTCCACATACAAGAGAGATTATGTAGCATTTATCTTTGTTTGCCTGGCTTATTTCACTAAGCATAATACTGTTGCGGTCCATCCATGCTGTTGCAAAAGGCAAAACCTCATTTTTAATGGCTAACTACTGTTCCATTTTACATATGCCACAGTTTCTTTATCCATTCATCCATAATGGACACTTAGATTGTTGCTGTATCTTGGTTATTGCAAATAATGCTACAATGAACATGGGAATGCACGTATCTTTTTGAGTTAGTGTTTTGGTTTTCTTTGCATAAATATCCACAAGTGGGATTGCTGGATCATAAGGTGGTTCTGTTTTTATTATTTTATTTTATTTTTCTTAAAGAAAAGAATAGTTTATTGACTTTAGGGAGAGAGAGGAAGGGAGAGGGGCAGAGAAAGAGAGAAACATCAGTTGGCTGCCTCCTGCATGCCCCCACCGGAGATGAGTCCACAGCCCAGCATGTACCCCCACTGGGACTCGAACCAGCAACCTTTCCGTGCCCGGAAGATACCCAACCTACTGAGCCACCCCGGCCAGGGCGGCAGTCCTCTGATTTTGTAGGAGCTTCTGTCCTGTTTTCATCGCGGCTGCACCGTCTACCTTCTTACCACCAGAGTGCGAGGGTTCTCTGTTCTCCACATTCTCGTCATCACTTGTTTTCTGTTTTGTTTGCTTTGAACTAATAGCTCTTCTGATATTCTTTGTGTGAAGTGCTATCTCATTGTGGTTTTGATTAGCATTTCTCTCACGATGGATGAGGGCGAGCATCTTTTCGGTTACCTGTCGACTATTTGTATATCCTCTTTGGGAAAAAGTCAATTCCGATCTTCCACCCATTTTTTTTTCCATCAGATGGTTGCGGGTTTTTGTTTGTTTGTCATTTTCCCATTAAGTTGTGAGGTTTTTATTTGTTTATTTTCTAATATATTTTGGATATTAACCCCTGGCAGATATGGGATGTGCAGATATTTTCTCCCGATGGGTAGGTTTCGTTCCATTTTGTTGATGGCTTCCTTTGCTGTGCCGAAGTTTTTCAGTTTGATGTAGGCCCACTTATTTATTCTTTCTTTTGTTGCTGGTACTTTTTGGTGTCAGATTAAAGAAATCTGCCAAGACCTTATGTCAGGTTGCTTCTGCCTATTCTGGACGAGTTATGGTTTCAGGTCTTTTGTTCAAGTCTTCATCATTTGAAGTTAATTTTTTTATGTGATGTCTGTAGTGGTCAAAGTTCATTCATTTACACGTGGAGTGCAGTTTTCCTAGCGCCATTTATTGGTGACACTGTCCATTCCTCATTGGCTGTTCTGGGCCCCTTTGTCATGGATTAATTGATCGAATATGCAGGGGTTTATATCTAGGCTCTCTATTTCATTGAACTATGTGTCTGCTTTTATTGCCATTACCATACTGTTCTAATGACTATATCCTTATAATTTAGTTGAAATCAAGGAGTGTAATGCTTATTTAAAAAAATTTTATTGATTGATTTTAGAGAGAGAGGAGAAACATTGATTAGTTGTTCTACTTATTTATGTATTCATGGTTGTATGTACTCTGACTAGGGATTGAACGTTGGCTAGTGGACAACATTAACCATTGAACTACCTGGCAGGGCTGTTGTATTCTTTTAGATGCAGTTATAAGTAGGATTATTTTCTTTACTCCTCTGATAATTCATTATTAGTGTGTAGAAATGCAACAGGTTTTTGTGTATTGATTTTGTTCATTCTAACTGGTTTGTTTATGTCTAGAATGTTCTCTTATGTGTCATTGGCAAATAGTGATAGTTTGGTACCATCCTTTCCAATGTGAATGCCTATTATTTCTTTTCTTTGGCTGATTTGGCTTTGTGCTTTTAAAAAGAGTATTCTTTTGGCTTGGGGAGAAGAGATGGGAAGAAGATGAGGATGGCAGGTGGCAGGTGGTTGAGGAGGCCGCGGTGTAATCTTTAGTGGCCGGGATGGAGATGGAGAAGGGCGTCCAGGTTGGGGAGCTCATGTGAAGGTGGTGTTCAGAGCAGAGCTGTTGGTTCGGATGCAGGAATGGGTAGCGGTTGAATGGACAGCAGTCTTACATTGGGACGGAAGGGTGAAGAGAAGGGCTTTAGGAGAAAGTAAGGAATTCCTTTTGGGCTTCCTCAAATGTCTACTTAGCTCTCTCTTTCCGAGGAAAATGTACCTGTCCTTGGCATAGATGGGACTTCCAGGGAAAAAGAGTGGCCTGTGAAATGCCTGAGTCTATTGATGGGTATAACTTGCTGAAGATGGTAGCTTTCATAGCGAAATATTGTGTGCTCTGAACACGTTTGGGACTTGGCATTGTAGAACGAACCCAAGGTTCAGAACCTGCCTCTGTCGTTGATGTAAATGCTGGCGTTGTAGCTGTGACTGAGCTGCAGACGGTGACACAGCACTCCGCTCAATCCCCCATCTGTCCTTCCAGGTGCGCCAGCAGTTTCCCGCCCCGCTCGGCTGGTCAGGCACTGAAGCTCCTACACAGGTCACTGTCGAAACTCATCCCGTTCAAGAAACAACCTTTCACGTAGCCCCTCAGCAGAATGCATTGCATCATCACCATGGAAACAGTTCCCATCACCACCACCACCACCATCACCACCACCACCACCACGGACAACAAGCCTTGGGTAACCGGACCAGGCCAAGGGTCTACAACTCTCCAACGAATAGCTCCTCTACCCAGGATTCTATGGAGGTTGGCCATAGTCACCACTCCATGACCTCTCTGTCTTCCTCAACTACTTCTTCCTCCACATCTTCCTCCTCTACTGGTAATCAAGGCAACCAGGCCTACCAGAACCGCCCAGTGGCTGCTAACACCTTGGACTTTGGACAGAATGGAGCGATGGACGTTAACTTAACCGTCTACTCCAATCCCCGCCAAGAGACTGGCATAGCTGGACACCCTACATACCAATTTTCTGCTAACACAGGTCCTGCACATTACATGACTGAAGGACCTCTGACAATGAGGCAAGGGGCCGATAGAGAAGAGTCCCCCATGACAGGAGTTTGTGTGCAACAGAGTCCTGTAGCTAGCTCGTGACTAAATTGAAACTTGAGTTTGTTTCTTGTGTGTTTTTATAGAAGTGGTGTTTTTTTCCAAAAAAACAAAAACAAACAAAAAAAAAACAAAGTGCAAAGCTGCTTGAATCAGAAGGAGATTAACACACTGAACCGCTACGAGAGGGCAGAGCTGACTTTTTTTTTTAACTTGAAAAGATTGCAAAGGGACAACGACGTTTTTAAAAGAGCCATGTCCAAACCCATCTTCACGGACAGCTCCGAGGTGTCCTCTTTTTGCCTCCCCCACTTTACCTTGCCACACCCCAGTCGCAGTGGGTTTTTTTGTCTTTCTGTTCCACAGAAGTTCATGTTCAGATGTTGGTCTTGGTCATTTGCCAACTAATTTTAAAATAAAAAGGCACTGCACCTAATTTGCATACAGGGCCCCTCGAGGGTGTTTTTTTTTCCCCCCTTTTTTTTGTTTCGTTTTTGTTTTGTTTTGGGTGGGGGGTGGGGAATCGGGGTTCTAAGTCCTCTAAACACATTTGGGCACGGAGATGCAGTACGTCAGGAAGAGGGGCCTCCAGCTCACACAAACACCACCCGCAGCTGTATGGAAGGGACGTGGGATTGGCGTGTGTCAGGCACAGTAAGCATGCTCAGTGGCGGGGCTCAGAACTCTCCTGTCTGAACCTACTGAGGAGCAAAGCAGCAATCACATGGGATCCCGCGGGTCTCCCGTGGGAGAGGCCCCGGGAGGAGAGGAGCGGAACGTGACTGGTCTCCCAACCAAGGTGCACTGAGAAGCAATCAACGGGTCAGTCGCGGCCAGTCGTGGGGAGGTCTGAGTGGTGGTCTTGGGATAACCTTTGGCCTTATGGATTTGGACTCGCAACTCGAAGAGCCGACCATGTCAGATGCAATCACTTCGGACATGCTTTCGCAGACAGTCCTTCATGCTGAAAACACAGAGAATGGGTAATTCAAGAGGCCTTTCTTTTAAAATAGACTTTTGTGACCCACTAATTGTAAGGTATTGCAAGGTCACTTTGCGTGTGTCATAAAGCTGACTTCCTTATTGGTTGAAGGTCACAGAGGTAGTGGTTTGCTTTGATGGAAATGGCTACAGCTGTGTCCCTTCCTGCTTTTTCCTTTTTTTGCTTTTTCTTGGCACGTGGTATCTCCACCATTTCTTCTGCACAAAGATGTCTTCTGTTCATCCTGAACATTTTTAAAAAAAAAAAAACCGCAGAATTTTATGTGACTGCTTTTTTGCCTCACAATTATGCTGTGAATTTTACAAAAATTTATTTTCTTTTTTGATAATTTATTGTACCAAAGCTGTTTTTATAGCACATAGATGTCTGTAACCAATAATGTAGCAGTTCTGCACTTTGACACAAGGTGTAACTAGACCATTTTTAAATGTCAGTTGAAAATTATGGCTGTACTATTGCTTAAACAAAACTGGAACTGTCGAAACCCATAGCCAATACATTTTACAGCAATCTGTGTCCTGAACATACTAGGTTGACATCTAATTCAAGACTACCACACCTGTTCCATTCTAAACGTGTTCAGGCTTCTGAAGGGAGAGGGACACTGGATCCAGAAGCGGTGGAGCCCGCCGTTGATTCTTGTATTCCTGATTAACCTCCATGCCAACTCGAAAGCAAGACCGTGGTTGCGCCCACAGGTCCAGAATCAGAGCACGAGCCGAGAGCCCAGGCCCCCCACGTGACCCGAAGCGAGCAGGCGGGTGTGGGCAGGGCCTGGTCTCGAGATTTCGCTGCCTTAACGAGCACAGGCTGGCAGTGGCTAAATTCGCGTTCCCATTTTCAATTGACCAGTGGTAGAGCGTTACACACCTTTGAGCGGTTGGATTGGGAGGATGAAGATGAGGCACGTACCTGTCCAGGATCAAAAGAAGCCTAGCAAAGAAGCAGTAATCTACCTCTGCCGCCAACCCTGTTCAAAACAACTCAGCAGAACACCGCATCCCTTCTGAATTGGTCAATTCCACGAGGCTGACTAGGTCAACTTTTTCCCGAACAAAAGCAGGTTTTTATATGTAAACAGTGCGACAAGGAAGGCTGCAAACGATGTGAATGTGAATGGAAACGTGGAAAGAATCCGTTTTTTTTTTTATACACCACCCACAAAATTTTTTTGTTGTTGTTAATCAGGAAACCCATATTTATTTTGTAATTCAATGTCAAGCCTGTGGATGATTTTTGAACTTGGTAGTTCATCACGGTTTACAGTGAATAAAAGGATGTCATCTCGAGTAGAGCAATATCAAAAGGAACTCCGTAGTTACTGCTGTTGAGGAACAGAAGGTAATGATACCATATGGGTCAGGTCATTTTTTTCTGTGCTGGTTGTCACATCTTCAAAAGCACCAAAAAAAAAAACCACAAAAAAAAACCCGAAAGCAGTTTTTAAACCGCTACTCACACAAAGGAAGTCATACAACCCAATGCTTCTGCACACTGTGTTATGTTACAGTCCAGTTTTGTGTGCTTTCCTACACGGTTTGGTTACAGGACTTCTGTGCATTGTAAACATAAACAGCATGGAAAAGGTTAAATACCTGTGTGCAGATTGTAAGATCTGGTCCGGACTTGCTGTGTATATTGTAACGTTAAATGAAAAGAATCCCCTTTGTATTATAGTCATGCGGTCTTATGTATGATAAACAGTTGAATAATTTGTCCTCAGACTCTTTACTATGCTTTTTTAAGATTAATTTCAGAACCATGTGAACATAGTAAAAAACCTCCCTTCCTATGCAGTTCACCTGGCCCAGGGAATGGTCCGGTCGGTAAACTGAGGAAAAGCTTAGCCCCAGGTAAAAGGAAAATAGTTACGTCCACCCAGAAACCTCAGAGAAACCGGAGGTTGACGGATCATTTTTATTTTCCAAGTCGGCTTTTTATAGGAACGATGATGTGCTTCACGGTTTCTCGGATGCAGATGCTGATAGTCTGGTGTTTAGGATGGACGTGAGCGCGAGGCGGTCCTGACAGGCTGTGACCCGCTTGAAGCAGTAGAAATACACGTCCTCTCGGTCCTCCTTCCCGACCCTCGTCTGGGCACGTCACGAGCTGTCCTGCACAGAGTGTTGGGGTTCTGCTCCCATGAGTTAATTTTCACCCGATGTCCTCTCCTCCTAGCAGTGACCCTGCAGGAGTAGGTATTACGGTGGGGCTTTCAGGAGGCAGAAACTGAAAAAGGGTTGTTCCGTGAACTTGAAGTTGGCTGCACACAGCTTACCACATGTGAGAGGAAACTCCCGCTAGCTCTTCCGTAGGGGCTGAGCATTTTACCTTGGGGAGCGCCACCTCGCACACGACACGGCACGCCACCAGCCGAGGCTGTTTTTACTGGATGAGAGCTGTGAGTCAAAGGTCACTGGGTTTGCCACTGTGCCCTCTCTTCTGGGCCCCGCGTTGTCTGTGGAAATACCAGCGTCCACGGGCGAGAGAGCAGAGGCCACATTTCTCCTCCGCGATGTCCCGCTTCCCTGCGGCCTGCCCGTCCCTTTCAGAGTTCAAGTTCAGTCTTCCCTTGGTGTTCGTTTTGGAAGTGGTCCATCTTAGGTACAGAACTGGCTCGTGGTGCCATCAGTGGGAAAAGATGGGGTGACACTGAATGGGTGCTGAGACCACATTCAGATTTCTTAGAACCCCGCCCGGGATGGCGGGGACCCGGTCCCCGGAAACATGCCAGGAAGAGGGGAGAAGTCCTTGTTTCCTCACCACGGTCCCCTCTAGGCCTGTTTCCTAGGGAACGCTTACCTCATTCTGTATCACCCCTCTTCCTGCATAGTGGTCCCCACCAGTGCGTCCACTGGGACTCCCGTGGACGCCACCCGCCTTGCCCCCCGGACCGGTCACGTTTAGTGTCGCTGTGTTTGACCCCCCGCGTGTTTCTGTGGAAGAGGCAGTGAGGTAAGTGGCTGCCGGCGTGTGTGTGTGTGTGTGTGTGTGTGTGTGTGTGTGTGTGTGTGTCTCTGGGCGGTCTGTGCCGCCCAGGTCCCGGGTGTCAGCCGCCGGGGCAAGAAGTGACCAGGAACCAGGCGTCTGGGGACCACAGCGTTTCTGGATGCCGTTTGCTGGACTCGGAGAGACAGGTATTGGTCCTGGTTCATGTTTTCCAGTTTCTTCCCTTAGATTTTCCTCCAAGTCAGAAAGGTGCTGTCTTCTCTGGTGCAAACACCGTGATTTCAACACACACATACCTGACCGCTGGGCATCGGGACCCCCACAGGCGACAGGCTACAGCCGGCCCCTTAGCTTCTCCTGTGGTGGTACCCCAAACGGTTTTCCATCATTTCCCATCCTGAGGTTAAGGCTGTTTATCGTTGGAGTCTGGCCAGAGCGGCCTGCTTGAGCGTCACCCTGCGCGCAGAAAGGTTGCTGGCTCGAGTCCCACTCGGGGATCAGCTCTGGGTTTGGGGTTCTCTATCGCTGGCTCGCTGGCTCCCTCTGGATGAGGACTCACAGAAGGCGCTCAGAGGGGTGCGAAGTGCATGGACGGATGTCGGCTGCCATGCGTGCTTCCTGCAGAGGAGGCGTCGCTCTGTGGCCTCACTGCCTCGCACCGCCATCGGCGCCACCGCCAGCCTCCCCGGGCCGCAGGCAGCGGTGGACCGGAGGCCGCTGGCTCAGACGCCGGAACGTGGCCAGGCCCCTGCTGCAGGAACAGGAGGTGGTGCGGACGCTGGAGCGCCCACTCCTGGTGCCAGGGGCCGGGTGTCCGGCTCCAGAGAGATCCTCGAGGGTTTGGGCCGAGCCCGGGCGGCCGTGCAGGTGCCATAAGACGCTCTGCCGTCGGGCCAGACGCTGGTTGATGAGACGCTCTGCCCTCGCACAGTGTCTGGCTCTTTCTGCTCCTGCAAATGGCTGCCTGTGGGATTGGGGGGCTTTATGGAAGGGCTTGTGCGGGAGTTAACTCCTTAGTCGCCGCCATTACCCCCAGTTGTGCAGCTGCAGGGAAAGTGGGGGGGTTCAGAGCCAGGGGAAACCCGGTGGGCGGGGGGCTGGCCACCAGGCAGGAGGGGGCTGCGCCCCAGGCAGCGTCCCTGGTCGGAAAGGCTGAGCTGGTTCAAACAGGCGGCGAACTGGGCCCTGCCCTCATCACTTGCGGAGGCTCCGCATCCAGAGGGCTGTTTTCAGATCTTAGCTGCCTGCGGGGACGTATGATGCTAAGGCAGTGGTTCTGAACCTTTTTTCATGCTGTGACCTTTTAACACAGCTCCTCATGTGGTGGTGACCCCCAATCATAACATTATTCTCGTTGCTACTTCATCACTGTCATTTTGCTACTGTGTTGAATCGTCATGTAAATATCTTTGTTTTCTGATGGTCTGAGGCTCTACAGCAGCGATTCTCAGCCTGTGGGTCGCGACCCCCAGGCTGAAAACTGCTAGCAAGGTCGCCTAAGACCATGGGAAAACAGATATTCACCTGCAGACTCACAGTCGGTTCTGCTTGGGGCTTCTGTGGGGGGGGTGGGTGATGGGGCCCGGGCACCTGTGGCTGCGAAGCACCCTCCCCCCCAGACTGCGCCCCCAGCCCGCACCGCTCAGGGGGGAGCGCGCGGCTGCCCGGATGGGGCTGAGCGTTTCTCAGCGCTTTACTGCGGTTTCTGGGTGCAATTAGGTGATGACACTCGCTGCCGACGGGGCATCACACGAGGCTCTAAAACGCCCCGGGAAGGCAGCGGTGAGCGGGCGCACGCACACAGGCTCCCAGCCTGCGGACACGCGCGGATGTGACCGCTGTGACAGCTGTCCGTAGCTCTCAGGTGTCCCCTGAGTGGCACGTGGCGAGTTGATTTGCCAAGTCTCGGGGGGTCTTCCATAGGGACAGTGGGGCAGGGGGAGAGGGGGCACGCAGGCCTGTTGGCCGAGGCCTGCAGGGCAGTGGCCCGCGGTTTCCAGCTCCAGAATGGGGTTCAAATCCCCCCTCTTATCTGGGCAGCTGACCCCCGTCTTTGCGTCCCAGAGGAACAACTGGGGTCCACGTCAGGGTGTAGGCAGCTCTCTCAGTAACCAGGCTGACCTGGCCCGCATCCACAGCCCACCTTCTGCCCGAAGCCGACCGCGGGGTGAGGGCCGAGGTGAGTCCTGTGCTCCGTGAACGGTTCAACGGGCTGCTCTCGGGATGACTCTTACTTCTGGGGTGCCCCTGGGTGCTGACATTAGGACCGGGTTTTGCTGTGCATAGTGCCTGCGCCTTTGTCTTGCCTTTGCATTAATGTGATGTATGGAATGTTCTAGAAAGGTCGGTTTTCAGTGGCGTTCTTGCCACAGCGTCCCGGAGGCTGTGGGAGGAGGGGCTGACGGCACTGCCAGGGCCCGGGCACCCTCCTGCTCCTCAGGGGAGCGGGTTGGCAGTGGTAGTGCTGTTCACCGGGTTGGGGACATTTAAAGGGACAGCAGGTTGGCCAGGGCGTCTTGCTTTCAGCGCGTTGGGTGTTGAGGACAGATCGGGCGTCTAAGGGAGCGGGCAGACAGGGCATCTGCTGTCAACCAATGGGTTGGAGGCAAGCAAGCGGGGGTGGCAGGATCGAGGTTCTTCTGGAGGCAAATGACGGTCAACGAGACGGCGCTGTGGACACCAGAGGTTCAAGGTCATCGAGGCCCTCGCCGGCCCGTGGCGTCGGTCCGGTGACACCAGCATCCCCGGAGGGCGAATCTCCGGCCGGCCCGGCGCACGCGGAATCGGGGGGTTCCCATGGACGGGAAAGATGGGGGTTCACTGACCCCAGCCTCACTTTGCACTTGGGAAACCGGAGTGTTTCAGCAACTCGCTCAAGAGGACACGCCGACCGGGGACAGTCTCACTGTCCGTGGGCCTCGCCAGCCCTGCGGGCCGACCGTGACCTTGAGGTCACAGCACCATCCACGGCCGCTGATGGCCCCGCTGGACCCCTGCCGGCGGTGATGGGGAGGCAGATGTCACTGACAGTTGTCAGGGCAGTGAGCGCGTTCCTGAAGAATGAATGGCTCTTGTCCCGGGGACGCACCGAGGCGCTGAGGCTCTGCTGGCGGCCTGTCCTGACCTTGGCAATGCCGGATTCCCCCCGGGAACGGAAACGGCTTCTAGGAGGCCCGAGGGGCAGGGCGGGGCTGTGCGTGCTGTCCTCTCCTCCTCCGAAGCGCTTCTCCGCCACATCCTGTCGCCCCGGAATATCTGCCCCTCTGCTCCCAGGGTCCGGATCTCCCCACTCTCCCCGGTGTGTCCCCAAGGTGGTGTGACAGTCGGGTGACCCTTCTCTGGACTGCCCGCCCACCTGGCACCCACGGACCTCTCTCCCCTCTTCTCCCCACCCCCTAGCCCCCCGCTCCAGCACCGGTGTGATCCGTCAGGCGAGTGGCCCTCGGGCCTCCTCCTGTGACGGCCCGGCCAGGCCTCTGCGCTGAGAAGGAGGCCCCGTCGGACTCTGAGCCGAGGGAAGCGTGGCCCGAAGAAAGGAGACGCGTTCAAGTTCATTGATTTAGTGATTACCGGGGAAGCCCGTGGTTTTCTCTTCTGGAACATTCCAGCTGGTGTCCTCTGCTGCTGTGACTTGCATTTCCCCATGTGAGGCTGCAGCAGGCCGTGGCACAGACCCTGGGTGATGGCCCTAGGGCACAGAAGCCTGGCACAGCCAGGTACGGACGGCTGTGCTGAGAGACCTCAGCTGGGTTCTCTGAGCGTGGAAGTCAGGGCCTGTGGGGGTGCCTGTGGGGTGTACCTTCTGTACCCGGTGCAAGACGGAGTTAGGTTCACTTTCCGTCGGTGGGTGTCCCGTCGCTTTGGTATCTGCTGGAAAGACCGGCGGTCCCTGTTGTTACGTTGGCATCTTTGCTGAGAATCGACTCGCCATATACCAGATGTGCCAGCTAATAGTGCAGATTGTTTTCAATAGGCGGAGTTACACATATGTCGATCTATGTGCGATTTGATATGTGCGCTATTTTGTAGTATGGACAGCAAGCTTCAAAACTTCCTATGTCAAACTTGCTGAAGATGTTAACATCATAGATATTTTTATTCTTAAGAATGTCAAATTTTGGGCCAAAAAAAAGAGAGCGTTTGCGGGAAGTTTTCATTCATTATTTTGAAGAAAAAGTTATACTTCAGGAAGCTTATGGTGAATATGCCCCATCTCAAGATATCTGTGTACGCTGCTTTAAACACTTTAAAAGTGATTATTTTAATCTGATAGATAAAGAATGTCCAAGTTAACCGAAAAAGTTTGAAGGCCAATGACAAGCATTATTGGATGAAGATGCGTGTCAAACTCAAAAACAACTCGCAGAAAGATTAAACGTTGCTCAGCAAACAATTTCAGATCGTTTACAAGCAACGGGAAAGATTTGAAAGGAAGGAAAATGGGTGCCCCATCAACTGAACGAAAGACAAATGGAAAACCGCAAAGTCAACAGTAAAATGTTGCTTCAATGACATGAAAGTAAGTTTTCTTTGCATCAAATTGTGACTGGCGATGGAAAGTGGATTTATTCTGAGAATCCCAAACACACAGAATCATGGGTTGACCCAGGTCAACCATCACATCGACTGCAAGGCCAAGTCGCTTCGGAAAGAAGACCATGCTCTGCGTTTGGTGGGATCAGGAAGGTGTGGTGGATTACGAGTTTCTAAAACCTGGTGAAACCGTTCATACTGATGGCTACCGACAACAAATAATCCATTTGAACCACGCTCTGACCGTGAAAGGACCAGAATGGGCCAGAAGACACGGCAAAGTAACTTTGCTTCATGATGACGCACCATCACACACTTCAGCACCAGGTAAAGACCCGTTAAAAGGTCTTGCCTGGGAAGTGTTAACCCACCCGCCGTATTCACCAGACCTTGCTCCTTCAGAGGACCACTTGTTCCGATCGATGGCGCACGCACTGTGGGGGTGTCTTGGGGGGGGCACGTGTAGGTGTGCCTGTGGGGGACACTTGTGGGGTGTCTGTGGGCGCCTGTGCTGAGCTGCGGGAAGCACCACACTGTGATGAGCTCAGCTCATCTGCTTCGTACACTTTGTCTTTAACTGTCCCAGCATCCGGGGAGACAGATTCCCATGGCCTGGAGAGGTCCCAGGCCCCAGGGAGCAAAGGGGGTGCTGACTGCCTGGGCCACGGGTCTCGGGGAGCTCCCCAGGGCGGACTGAGTCTCCCGGGCCCCCACAGGCGGAGGCAGAGACTGGCGGCTTCACCCCAGCTCCGCGCCCGCTGCGGCATCATTTAGAGGCGCCCCGCAGGGAAGGCCCATAACTCACCCCTGAAGGGTTCTTAGCACCAGACACGTGGGGTCCTGAGCCACCCCTGCCCCCGTGGGAAGGGCCGGCGTGTCTCCGCGTGTTGGGGTCACGGGACCAGGCGCTGGGTGAGCACACGCAGCCAACGCGAGGACCAGACTCGGTTCCCTTGGCTGTGGACTGACCCCTCCCCCTGCCCGCCCCCCGCCTCGCAAAGGCCACCCTGTTAGTGGAGCCATGAGTGATGGGGGTGGTGGAGGGGGGGACTGAAGTGATGCCAGGAAGGAGGGCGCTGGAGAGAGCAGCGGGGGGTGTGTGTGGGGTGTTGGGGTGCTGGCATAGGGGAAGCCTGCCTCTGGGTTCTGGCCAGGGTGGGCTCTGGGTGTCACCTCACGGGTCCCGCCTGTGGGCACAGAGGCGGGGTGGGCCGAATGCGGGCTGGCAAGTTCTGTGAACTGCGGTCTGCACGCCCCTCGCCCTCACCCCACCTGGGCAGGGGGCTCCCTCTGCCGAGCCCAGAGCGTCTCATCTGTGCGGGGACAGACAGGTGTCCCCCGCTCTCCGCAGGCTCTGGTGCTGGGAGTGCATCCCGGCCTCCCCGTGGCCTGGGGTTCGGGCCAGGACCCACTGGATGGGGGGCGGTGGGGCGGTGGCCTCCGCTCACTGGTCCGGGGTCTCCTGACGTGAGGGAGAGCTTTTCCTCCTGAATGCACACTCTCTCCACTTTACCCGATGTCCCAGAATGTGCTAGAAACCCGCGTCAGTTGGGAAGACACTGTGGTTTTAGAAGAATCTCCCGAACCTCTGCCCCAGGGCCTCGCCCACAACTGCCTGTGCGTCCAGGCGGCACCTGTGACTTCTTTACTTTTTCAAAATATATTTCATTGATGTTTCACAGAGAGGAAGGGAGAGGGATAGAGAGTTAGAAACATGGATGAGAGAGAGACATCGATCAGCCGCCTCCTGCACACCCCCCACTGAGGATGTGCCCGCCACCAAGGTACATGCCCTTGAACGGAATCGAACCCGGGACCTTTCAGCCCGCAGGCCAACGCTCTTTCCACTGAGCCACACCGGTTTCGGCGGCACCGGTGACTTCTGTGGGCGATGCCGCTCCTCGGCTTGGTTCCCCACAGACTTGATGTGGCTGCTCTCTGGCCGCTGCCCCAGCCGGTCCTCAGCCACAGCCCCATGTGGACACGGGGCCACGGACGCTGGGTGTCTGGGGCGGGTGGCCGGCTTTGGCCATGGGTGCGAGCAGCAGGAGGCGGACAGAGGCCTTGGAGGTGCGGGTGTGTGCTCCCCGCTCTCCACCACGGGAAGAACGAGGGGAAGAGACCGGACCCCAAGCTGAGCCTCCAGCGGCCAGGCGGCCTCCCTGCGGCTCCGGGACCGGAGGCTGTTCGTTAGGCAGAGCCGGTCAGTGCTTCCGAGTCCCAGGGTCATCTTTTTAAAAAAAAATATATTTCATTGATTTTTCACAGCGAGGAAGGGAGAGGGAGAGAGAGCTAGAAACATCGATGAGAGAGAGACACCGATCAGTGGCCTCCTGCACGCCCCCCACTGGGGACATGCCCGCAACCAAGGTACGTGCCCTTGACCGGAATCGAACCTGGGACCCTTCAGTCCGCAGGCCGACGCTCTACCCACTGAGCCACACGGGTCTGGGCCCCAGGGTCATCTGTGTGTGTCCACTTCGCAGTTCTGGCCGCGTCTGGCCGCTCCTGCTCGGGCACCTGCCCTGACTCCTGGCCGCCGGGACGGAGAGAGGCTGCCGTCTGCTCCGGCCTCGGCGGTGGCCCATTGCTGAGCGAGGACAGCCTCGCCCACGGGCGCTGGAGGTGAGGGTGCGGCTCCCCGCGGTTCACCCGGCTCCCGGGAGGCTGGCTCGTCCTCCCTGGGGGTCCTGGTCCGCTTCCAGCGCACCCCTCGGGCCCTGGGCGAGCAGACCCTGGCTGTCCGTGTGCAGAGCGAAGGCCACGGCCTCTTCTCCTCCTGTGTTCGCCTCACAGCTCCACCGGGGCCAGGCTTAACATCAGGGGGGCCTCCGGGAGGGCTGGGAGGCCTGCACCCCAGACCCGGGAGCCTGGGGAGCAGCTGGGCTCTGGCCGGCGGGTGTCTGCTTGGTCCCCACGCTCAGGGAGCCTGAGCCGCGCCCCCAGGCCTGGGGCTGCGAACAGTTGCTCAGAGATTTTATGGCCAATGGGGGCCCTGCGGGGGGGGGGGCCCCCGCCGGGGCGGGGGGCGGGGCGGAGGATGTGGCGGAGTTAAAAATAGCAGGTTGTAATTAGCCCGTGGCTTTGTTCCAGAAGGCATCGATTACTACGGCCACCACACAGCCGGGGTGCAGGACAGTCTCCCCGACTCTCCACCCAGCGAAGGTGACCTGCGACTGGTCCGCGGGCAAGTTCATGTGAAGGAGTTACGCGACGTTACACGCAGATTAACCCACAAATCCAAGCGGGTGCGTGTGTTAGCAGGTCAACACTCACTTGATGCTTTCTGAATGAAAATACTGCAGAAATAGATGTGCCGTAGGTATGGGGAGTATCACCATCATAACTTACAGGTCAGGAGGAGACTGTTTCACAGACAGCTGCACACCTACCGTTCGGTGTGGCGTGGCCGCTTCCTGCCGGTTCAGACCGGGGATAGTCAGGAAAGCGTGTTGGAGGCCTGGCTGAGCGCCAAGGGAAGTTAGACGTCAAGTTCTTGGCTGGAGAGTCGGACGGGTGTAAGCGGACCGAGGTTCGGCTGGATTCCGTATGCCGCGCCTCACCGGGTACCGGTGGCTCCGGGAACAGGTGGGTGGGGGTTACTCTGGCCCGTGTGCCCTGCTGACCCACAGAGATAGGCCTGCTGTCCTTTAGTGGGATGTGTGAGGGCATCCCTGCAGGGCCCAGGGGCGCCCGGGGTGGGACCAGCACAGGGCGGGGGGCGGGGGCCTCTCGAGGGGCAGGGGAGGTGTGCGTGGGGGTGAGACACCATCCTTCCTGCCTCGGTTCTCAGAGGAGGAGGCGATCGTTGTGTTGACGGGAACGTGGATGGGGGTGCAGGCCCCCAGCAGTCCAGGAGGTGAGGACACCGGAGGGGGAGGGGATTGGGGACACGCATTCACTATGGTGGGCTGTCATCTCAGCACCAGAAACCTACCCTTTGGAAACTTGCAGGCTTGTTACTACTTGTATTTTCTTTTTTAAAATATATTTTATTGATTTTTTTACAGAGAAGAAGGGAGGAGAGAGAGTCAGAAACATTTATGGGAAAGAAATATCCATCAGCCGCCTCCTGCACGCCTCCCACAGGGGATGTTGTGCCTGCAACCAAGATACATGCCCTTGACCGGAATCGAACCTGGGACCTTTCAGTCCGCAGGCCGACGCTTTCTCCACTGAGCCAAACCGGTTAGGGCGCTATTTGCATTTTCAATAAACTTCCCCTTAGTTTTCTACAGCGTTAGTAGGGTTAACATTCTCCTGCCAAGAGCAGCGACTTTTGATTATTATAACTCAGGGGAGAAGAGGAAAGAGGCCGTGATCTCGGACTGGGATTTAGATGGGCGTGATGGACAGCAGAGGGAAGATAAGAAGAAACCTCCAGACGGAAGGGGGGTCTTGGCGGCCAGAGTGGGCACCCTGGAGACGAGTTGGAAAAAGTCCCTCCTCCAGCCACAGCTCCGCTCGACCCCTCTCCGCTTGGACCTTGCAGCGCGTTGCACTTGGTCTTGGAAGGGAAGCTGTTCTGTGCGCTGGACAGCTGTCTGCACGCTGCCCTGAGCGGCGGCTCTAAACGCCTGCCTCCGGCTCTCCCTTTGGGGGGGAAACTGCAAGCGGTTCCTCAAAGCGCGCTCTGGGGCCGCCCGGAGCCGGGGTGCCGGGCCTGTGCCTGCAGAACCCCAGCTCCTCTGGATCTCAGCCCCGCACACCTCGCTGACATTGAAGCCCAGGAGCCAACCTCAGACCGTCCCTAAACCGAGGGGATTATGTCAGCGGCCGCGGCCACATGCCCGGATTCCTTCCCCTTGAGTGGCGAGGCCATGTGCGTGCCTTTATAAGGCCAGCACCCAGCCAGAGATAACCACAGGTGGACGTGCCCTCAGCGGGACCCAGCAGACGGGCCCTCTTTCTAAAAATAGCATCGCCAAGCGCACCGATGGCTCTGTGTGCCTGGCTGGCTGCACAGCCATGTGGGGAGCAGGCGCCCCGGGAGGGCTCGGTGAGAACAGAACGTTCGGCCCGTTTCCAGACAGGCCTGTTCTCGGGGCCCCGCTATGTATAAGGCGGCCATGTGTCTGTCTGTACACAGTGTGGCGCACAGCTGATGCATGCTGGCAGCGAGCGGCGCTGAGCCGGAACTTCTGCAGATGGGAGCGGACATCTGGGATGGTTGCCGTGGCAATGGGGCTGCTGGGAGCGTTCCCGGCAGAGGCCGAGGGTAAGCCAGAACCTCAGTTGGTTCTGGTGAAGGTTTGCCAGTGGGGCCACAACAAGGAAGTCGAGGGAAGTCCATTGCCATCTATGGTCTCCTGATGCCTCCATCTGCCATGGCGCACTCTGCTTTGCTTCTCCTCAAAGCACTCGCCCTCTGCAGAAACACACGTGTTCATCACCCCCTCCCCTAGGGGAACATGAACCCCGGCGCTGGGCTCCCAGGCTGTCTTGAGCATCCTAGGACCCCGGTGCCCAGCGAGGTGCTGGCACGTGGGAAGTACCCAAAGACTGTTTACTGACTGAGTCTGTGGTAGACCAGATATCTTGGAGGAAGAGCTTTGTGCTTCTTCTCACGCCCCCCCCCCCCAGGGGACCTACTCACGGGAGCAGGAAATCTCCAAGATAATGTGAGTGACTTCTGTCTTGCTCACCTACTGGGGTACAGCAGGCAATGATGCCTCACTGCAGTTGTGGATGTGGTTTTCCGTGTCCCCCTCACACTTTTCTCACTCTCCTCTCAAGACTTTTTTAAAAAATATATTTTATTGATTTTTTACAGAGGAAAGGAGAGGGACAGAGAGCTAGAAACATCGATGAGAGAGAGCCATCGATCAGCTGCCTTCTGCACACCCTACACTGGAGGTGTGCCCGTAACCAAGGTACCTCGAACCTGGGACCTTTCAGTCTGCAGGCCGACGCTCTATCCACTGAGCCAAACCGGTTTCGGCTCCTCTCCAGGCTTTTGCTCTCTCATACCCCAACTCCTCAAAAATCCTCCGGTTCTTCTAGGCCAGCTCCAGCTCAGCTTCCAGGAAACAACTCCTTCTGCCACGATGCCACCGCCTGGACCTTTGCCACCGCACTCCACAGCCGATGGCGGATGCCGATGCTTACTCAGTGGCCCTCCCTGTAGTAGGAAGTGGTGGCATCTTTATTGGGGGTCAGTAGTGTTACTGGCTCTCAGGAGAGGTGACTTCTTCAGGGATCCACATCCGGCTGCTTCTGATCAGATTGCTAAGCACAGCTACTCCCCGAGCATTTGTTGCGGGTGGTAGTGGGCCCTGAGCATGGATTTAATTTCCTTTGGCCCATATGCTTCATAGAGATGATAACATGTCTTCAAATTTATGGAGGTGCTCTTGCTCCCTAATATATGCTATATCTAGAAGGGTGAGGAAGAAGGGTCAGATCTCTTCCTCAGATAAAAAGGGACCAGCACCCTTTAATGCAATGTCCATTCTCCCAACTCTAGGGATTTTCTTTTATATCAGCGGTAGTCTGAGAAGATGAAGATATGAGTCAAAAGCATGTTCAGATATCGGAAGTTTATCCATATTATTAATAATAAATATTCAATGCTTATGTCACCTTGGGGTCCTTGGCCTCTTCAGAGCCACACAGGTCATGAGTTGAATTGTTTTGTTTTTTTGGTTCAATCTGATGGCTCTTTCTCATTGTTTCCTGAGCATGGCTTTGCTCTGCTTCCTGGAATCGGGAACCAATGTTTCCGAGGAATCCCGAGAGGCGGGGTTTTGAAATCTTGCTTTCTGACAACATGGCTGCTCAGAGGTACCTTTGGCCAGTGGAGAGAGCTCTGGGATTGGATTCCGGTTTACCCGGAATATGGCCGCACTGGCTGTGAGCATTCAGCAGGCTCATGGGGCCTCAGAACCCCACGAAAGGCAGAAGAGCGCCCTTGTAAGGCGTGGGGAATAGTGGGTTGGACACACCCGGTGTTGTAACTTCCTGAGTGACGTGCACCAAGTGGAGAGATCCCTCTTGGGTTTCTCTCCAGAGCTCCTCCTGGGAGCGGAGCCCCTGTCCCCACATTTCTGCCCTCTCCCCTCTCCCCAGCAGCCCCGCACTGTAGTTTACCTTCTGTCTTATCAGGATCCAGGGGTTTGGTAGAGTTCAAATAGTAACGAGTCTAGAGATGATTTTTAATGCCAGAGAATTGCCAATGGTGGAGTGTTTTAAATGGGAGGGGGCATGTACCTTGGTTGTGGGCACATCCCCAGTAGGGGGTGTGCAAGAGGCAGCTGATCAATGTCTCTCTTATCGATGTTTCTAACTCTCCGTCCCTCTCTCTTCCTGTTAAAAAAAAAAATACATATATATATATATATATTTAAACGGGAGGGGGCCTTGACTCACCTGTGGGTGGCTGAACATGATGGGTTTGGCTCTCAAGGTGCCACGTTGGGCCTGAGATACATGTTCATGCTGGAGGCCCCGGGCATGAAATTCGTGCACGGCGAGGGTCCCTAGGCTGGCCAGTGATTAGGGCCAATCGGCCTGGCTGCCAGCGGGGGCCTCCCCTTGGTTCCTCGCCACCCCCTGGTGGTCACTGCATGTCATAGCGAGCAACTGAACCTCAGGTCTCCTGGTCAAACTCCCGAGGGGACCACTTGCATATTAGGCTTTTATATACACAGGCAGCAGTCCTCGGGTTGCTCGGGTTGTCTGACTTGACGTATGTTGTTTCGTGGTTATGTCACCATCTCCATTTATTAAAAAAAAAAAAA
>JAAGEH010000341.1:137837-155544 GCA_011751065.1 Lasiurus cinereus
GTCTCCAAGTTCAAGTGCGCCTGAGCCCGAGGCCTCGTCTCCAAGTTCAAGTGCACCTGCGCCCGGGGCCTGTCTCCAAGTTCAAGTGCGCCTGAGCCCGAGGCCTCGGGAGGGCGGGCGGCTCATGGGGGTGGAGCTGCAGCCCCGGGTGCACAGACGCGAGGGCCGCGCCCCCTCTCGGCGGAGGTCGCCCGGGTTCCTGCCGGGACGTCCCCTCGCGCCGGCTGCGGGGCGGGGTGGCAGGCGGCAGACCGGCCGGGCCCGGCGGCTCCTCCGGGGCGGACCGGCCGCGGCACCACGAACCCGGGGCGGCCGTCCGCGCGGGCGCCCCCGCCCTGCGCAGCGCTCCCTCCGCCCTGCGTGTCACGCGGGAAGAGGGGACGCCGGCCGGGCTGCTCTCGCGAGAAGACGCTCGCGGGCCGGAGCCAGCGGGCATGCGCCGCGTTCGGAGGCGCGACAAGGCGGGGCCTGAAAGAGCCTATTGGCGGCGGGCGACCACGTGGCCAAGCGCCCGCGGCCCCGATTGGCCGGCCGCTGCAGGACCACGCCCCGAGGCGGGGCTGCGCGCGGAGACGTGTCCTCACGCGCCCTTGAGCGGGCCGCCTGGGCGCGGGGGAGCCGGCGGCCTCCGCCCCGTGCGTGCGGGGAGGGAGGCGGGGGAACGGGCGCCCCCGGGAATGCCCGGCGGGAAGCGCGGGGTCGCGGAGCCCGAGGCCGGCGCTCTCGCCGCGTGGGGGCACCTCTCCGGGCAGCGGCGCGCACAGCGCCCTCTCCTGGCCGCGGGGCCCAGCGCCGCCGCCCGGACTGGCTCTTTGCTCAGACCCACGCCTTCCCCGCTGGCCCTGCAGGTGCTCGCGCGGCGCATGCGCAGTGCAGCGACCCTAGGAGTTAGCTCAGCGGTTCTCAACCTTGGGGTCGCGACCCCCAAGGCCAAGGACCCTTTCGCAGGGGTTACCTAAGACCATCAGAAAACACCTATTTCCCATGGTTTTAGGCACCGACACGCCGCTCCTCGGTGCAGCAACGGGTAGCCATGTCGTTGACTGTTGTCCTAGGAAGACTGTTGCCCATGCTACACCACGATTCAAGACAGAATTTCATTTATTTTGTCATTAGAAAGAAATATTTCACCATATACAATTGCATATTGTTTTTGCGATGAATCCCTCTGCTTTAATGATGTTCCATTTGCAACCACGAAAATGCATCCTGCATGTCAGATATTGACATGACGGTTCATCACAGCAGCAAGATGACAGCGATGAAGTAGCCACGGAAATGATTTTATGGTGGGGGGTCACCGCCCCAGGAGGAGCTGTCTGAAAGGGTCGCGCGGCCTGAGGAAGGTGGAGAACCGCTGAGTCGGAGGTTGCCTCCATGTCACCCGGGAAGACGGGGGCTCCAGGGGCTGTGAATCCCCCCCCCCCCTGGGCCGTCACACAGCTGGTGTGTGGCAGAGCTGGCATTCACATCCAGATCATCTGGCCCCAGCATCCTTTCCCAGCCCCGGCTTGGCGCCCGGCCCCGGCAAGCACAGGAATGCGCTAGGGGCCAAAGCTCTTTCCTCGGCCTGGGGAGGGCCCAGCACTGCTTGATGGGGCCCTGGGATGGGCTTTTAGCCGGAGCACCCTTGGCAGATGTGGAGGAGGGGAAAGGAGGGTGTTTCTAGAGCTCGGAATGTCCCAGGCCGCTCACCGGGCCTCTCTTTCTGAGGGGGTCTCCTCTGGTGTTAAGGGCCACAGCCCCTCTCCATCCCCCCAACCCAATACTCCTGCATGAACCCAGGCCTCCAAGACCAGGCTGCCTCATGGAGCTCCTTCTCACATCTGTTGGTTTGCCAAACTCGAGCAGTCTCCAACCAGAGGCAGGGAAACAGCAAATGAGTCTCGATCACAATTTCAGGAGAGGAGCGGGAAGAATCAGCCCTATTTTGTCCTCCTTATGGGAGAGCTGCAGAGGGCTTCTCCCCGTGAGAAACACAGAACCTTCCTCGGTCCTCGGCAGTTGATGCCTCTCCTCTCTGAGCCGGTCCGAACACCTCTTAGAATGTGCGCTCCGTACCCCGCTCCCACCTTCCTCCTCTCTCCTCCAAAGCACCTGGCTCACGCTTGCCCAGCACCAGCACTTACGACCTACCTACCCTGTTTCCCCGAAAATCAGACAGTGTCTTCTATTAATGTTTGTTCCCAAAGAGGGGCTAGGTCTCATTTTCAGGGGTGTCTTATTTTTCCATGAAGAAGAATACGGTACCCATTTATTGTTGAACAAAAAAAGAAAAAGAAGGAAATGTATGACCTGTCTACAGTATGGCAGTCGTTGTCATCACAAACCAGCGCACTGATGGGCCGCAGCGCAGCCAGAGCTGTTCAGGCAGGGCGAGGTCTCTTTAAATCAGGAGTCAGCCGAGACCGGTTTGACTCAGTAAATAGAGCGTCGGCTTGCAGACTGAAAGGTCCCAGGTTCGATTCCGGTCGGGGGCATGTACCTTGCTTGCGGGCACGGCACATCTCCACTGTTGGGCGTGCAGGAGGCGGCTGATCGATGTCTCTCTCTCATCGATGTTTCTGACTTTCTATTTCTCTCCCTTCCTCTCTGTAAAAAATCAATAAAATATATTAAAAAAATTTTTTAAAATCAGGAGTCAGACGCCTTACGGTAGCTTCGGGGGCCTTATATTCCGGGGAGGCCTTATGTTCGGGGGAGGCCCTATTATCAGGGATGTCTTATTTTCAGGGGATGCCTTATATGTCATCGAGAGGCAAAATGGGAAGTAGGTCTTATTTTCAGGGGATGGCTTACTTTCGGGGAAACAGGGTACTGGTGGCTTCTGGAATCTCTCCCATTGGCACCCTGTGCCTCTTTACTTCTCCCTTCGTTTGGATCTGCGCCCTGTTCGTTGGGAGGGCTTCTTTGGAGCAGGGCAGTATCCTGTTCGCAATGCTGCTTTCTGGTTCCTGTGCATGTCGTTGGGAAGCTCAGTTGGATGCCTTCGGTGGGAAAACACGCTGTGCCTTCCGGTTCCAGAGGACATTAGCAAAGCGTGCCTGAGCCGGGGGCTCCATGGATGTCCAACAGTGTTGCAGGTTCACTTGCTCACACGGATACAGGCGGTGGGCCCCTGGCTTGGTCTCAGCAGTTGCATGCGCCGCAAGTGAAATCCAACTTTGGAACATACTAGTGAGATCCGGACGGTTTTTGTGGGGAAACAAGGAATTACAAATTGTAAAACAAAAATGGCACTTGCTGAAACCGGCTTGGCGCAGTGGACATAGAGCGTCAGCCTGCGGACTGAAGGGTCCCAGGTTCGGTTCCGGTCAAGGGCATGTACCTTGGTTGCGGGCACATGCCCAGTATGGGGTGTGCAAGAGGCAGCTGATCGATGTTTCTCTCTCGTCGATGTTTCTAACTCTCTATCCCTCTCCCTTCTTCTCTGTAAAAAATCAATAAAATATATTTTAAAAAGTGGCACAAAAACTAGTATATGGTCCCACTTCAGGTCCCCTCCCAGCATCCTCCTCTCCGTTCTCTGTCCGGCCTCTTTCCTGAGCAGATCCTGATGGTTGAAATCATGTCTCTGGAGCGAGCACTCCAGCCCATCCTCCCCAGCTTGGGTTCTCAGCTCATCCACGCTCCTAGTTTGGCTTCTGCAAAGGCTCAGTGATCACAAGCGACAGACGTCCCTTCCCCTCGGCCAGTCACACCTGCAGGATGTGAATGTCATGTGTAACCCTGGGCTTGAGAGTCTGAGCGCTGACGTCCTGTGATCCCAAATCTCTCTGCTGAGTCACATGTGTTCTCCCTTCCCAGGGGCCCCGAGCCTCTCTGGAAAGGGAGCTGTGCCCACAATTCACCACCCCTGACCCACAGTCCTAAAAGCCAGGACGCTCTGAAACCAGTAAGCAGCCACCTCCTTTGGCAGCAAACCCTCGGCATGAACCCAGGAGGCTCTGTGTGGTCTCCGTTGGTCTGTGTGCTTGGCCACGGGTACCGACTGCTGTGGACTTGACCGGGCCTGTTGTGCGATGTCAGCTCTGTGCCCCTTCCTCTCTTTTGAAAAGGGGAACATTCTGAGTTGCAATCCAGCATCCCAGGAGTTTGGTTATGGGGTTTGGGACCATTCAACTTCTTTTTTTTTTTTTAATATTTTATTTATTTTTTACAGAGAGGCAGGGAGAGGGATAGAGAGCTAGAAACATCGATGAGAGACATCCATCAGCTGCCTCCTGCACGCCCCCTACTGGGGATGTGCCTGCAACCAAGATACATGCCCTTGACCGGAATCGAACCTGGGACCCTTCAGCCTGCAGGCTGACGCTCTAT
Organism: Lasiurus cinereus; assembly: GCA_011751065.1. Taxonomy (NCBI): domain Eukaryota; kingdom Metazoa; phylum Chordata; class Mammalia; order Chiroptera; family Vespertilionidae; genus Lasiurus; species Lasiurus cinereus. The sequence continues at coordinate 142,158 of JAAGEH010000341.1, forward strand.
CCACTGAGCCACACCGCTTTTGGCTGGACCATTCAACATCTATATCTGTGGATGGGCTGCGCCCAGCCACTGCTCAGCGTGAGACCAGCTCTGTGCCTGTTCCCTGCAGGTCCCCGTGGGGATCCCCCGAGGGACTGAGTGGGGTTTGTAAAACACACGCCTGCTCGATTTCCATGCGCCGAAATAACGCGCTCATCATGAAGACTGAGTTCCTCAATGTCTGTGGATCAGTAGCCCATGCCCCGAGAAGTCTCTGGTTATTGCTCCGTTCTCAGTTGTGTGTGTGTGTGTTTTAAATATATTTTATTGGTTTTTTACAGAGAGGGAGAGGGATAGAGAGTTAGAAACATCGATGAGAGAGAGACATCCATCAGCTGCCTCTTGCATGCCCCCCACTGGGGATGTGTCCGCAACCAAGGTACATGCCCTTGACCGGAATCGAACCTGGGACCTGTCAGTCCGCAGACCGACGCTCTATCCACTGAGCCACACCGGTTTCGGCCATTCTCAGTTTTGCCTGAGAGTTTTCCCTGAGAGTTTTCCCATCTCGGGACCCCTGTCCTCTGGAGGAGTGTGTTGGCTCCCTCTGCTGAAATGGCTCTCACACCTTTGCTGACTGATTGCGAACTTGCGACAACCCTGCATGATGGGATGGGGACCCCCAGTGGGCGTGGAGGCGGCCTCCAGCCACAGTGCGCTCTGCCCGCTGCGGTTCCGTGTCAGAAACCCGGGCGGGTGGGCGGGCGGGCGTCTGCAGGGTCTGCGGCGAGCTGAGGGGGATGCCCGGAGCTGCAGGCGTGGAGGGCGGCTCTGTCTCACAGTTGCAGGGATTGTAAGATGCAAACTTCCCATTTCCCACTGCGTGGCTCCTCCGATACTTACTGAGGGGAGAGCCCATCGTGTTTATACTGAACTTGGGGTGTGTTCTAGGATCTCCCAGACCCCTCGCCCACCCACTGCTCAAGCTCTGGTTCTCAAACTCCACTCCCCCGGAACCCCGGAGACAGGTGATTGACTGGTGACCTTGGGCTTCACCCCCAGGACCCATTCCTCCCCCTGGTCTCCAGCCAGGTCTTCTGCTGAGCCCCCCCTTCGCCTGCTGCTCACTGTGGGGTGGCGTGACCCTCCCGCCCAGGCTTCCTCCTTGGTGACGGTGCCGTCCTGTCTGGAAGGACGAGCTTGGGGGACACGGGGTTCAGCTGGAGTCGGCTAGTTCCATGTTTCTCCCCCACACCCCACCTCCCCCCAGAAACTCCTCCAGCAGCTCCTGAGCTCAGGCCTCTGCAGACGCTGCCGGGAGAAGGCCAGGTGCTGGGTCCGGTGAGCTGCGGGCCCACCTAGTGGCCAGCGGGCGGCAGCCCATCTCCACGGAGGCGGCCCCTTTCCGCATCTCCCGCGCCTGAAGCCGGCAATCTTCCCCTCCGTCCTTTCGCGCCGTCCGCGGAGGCCTGGGCGGTGGCAGGCCACGGGATGCGACACGAGGGGGGCGTGGCACATGCGTGAGGGGGGTGTGAGACACGTGGTGTGTGTGTGTGTGTGTGTGTGTGTGTGTGTGAAGTGATCAGGGCTGTGGCACGTGTGTGTGTGTGTGTGTGTGTGTGTGAAGTGATCAGGGCTGTGGCACGAGTGTGTGTGTGTGTGTGTGAAGTGGTCAGGGCTGAGGCACGTGTGTGTGTGTGTGTGTGAAGTGATCAGGGCTGTGGCACGTGTGTGTGTGTGTGTGTGTGAAGTGGTCAGGGCTGAGGCACGTGTGTGTGTGTGTGTGTGTGTGTGTGTGAAGTGGTCAGGGCTGAGGCACGTGTGTGTGTGTGTGTGTGTGTGTGTGAAGTGATCAGGGCTGTGACACGTGTGTGTGTGTGTGTGTGTGTGAAGTGATCAGGGCTGTGGCACGTGTGTGAGCCGGGGAGGATTGGGGCTGAGAGAGGAGACCCCCAGGTCCCCACACATACCTTGGGATGGTTTTCTAAAATGCTCAGGAAGTATTCCAGGGGCACGGAGAGGTTCCCCTCAAACTGAAGGGGGTGCACGCAGCTCTGCTGAGCTCTCGCTGCTGGCACACCTGCTTCCCGTTTAGGGAGCAAAACCACCCCCCGCTGGCAGAGCCCTGCACCCTGGCACCAGGTTCAGCCTCTTTCCTCGCAGGTTCTTAGGGGTGTGCCAGGATTTGGGGGATGGGGGCGTGTGTGGGGAGCAGTCATTCTTTTTTAAAATATATTTTACTGATTTTCACAGAGAGGAAGGAAGAGGGATAGAGAGTTAGAAACATTGATGGGAGAGAGACATGGACCAGCTGCTTCCTGCACGCCCCCTATTGGAGTTGTGCCCGCAAACAAGGTACATGCCCTTGACCGGAATCGAACCTGGGACCTTTCAGTCCGCAGGCCGACGCTCTATCCACAGAGCCACACGGGTTTCGGCGGGAGCAGTCATTCTTGTCCGTGCACAGCTGGACCCAGGGCTCTGAGAACTCTCCAGAAGCGGAGGGTTGCTTATTTCTGTCAGCTTCCCAGTCCTTTTAGCCTAATAGGCATGAGCTTCCGATTTCAGGGGCTGGATGAGCTACAGGAGAGCGACTTTAGGGGGGCAACGGGGGCTTTGGAAATGCCCCAAATATTCGCCTCGGGCCATGCTGAGCAGGAAGTTGCTAATGAAATAATTGGAGGTGGCCGCTCCAAGTTCCCCGAGCCAGCGCCGCTGACATTCTTAATTCGGGGCGACAGCTGGGCTCCCCAGACACCTGGACAGGCAGACCTACCGGAAACAGCTATTTTACAGTGAAACGATGACCATGCAGGCATTCAAAGCTTCCAGAAACTTCCGTTAGCTAACAGGAAACACCGGAGGGGACTGAGTGTTGGGGAGCGCGGCCAGGTGGCTCGGTGCAGATATTTGATCGGAATGTGGATTAGGATTCGGCTCCTGTGCTCGTTAGCGGGGAGGCGTGGGGCAGCGTGCTAACGCTCCGTGGGCCTCAGGGTGCTGGTCTCTAAAATGGGCGTAATTAACCCTAGCTCAGCGGGTGCCGTGGGCGTGTGGATGGGTGAGGCTCTGGGCTTTTGTTGCTGCTTAGGGTGTAGCAGGGATGAGTGGACTGTGGGGAGGAAGCCTCAGGGGGTGGTTTGCCCCCCTGGAGAAAAGGCTGCCTTCTTTAAACACACACACACACACACACACACACACACGAAGCCAAAGCCACATCAGTTCTTTTTATTGTTCCATTCATAAAAAGGAGGAACACCTCCATATGTAAACAGTTTCCCTAACACAGCCAGTGCTTCAAGATCCAGGTTGTATTCTAAAACATAAAAATCGGCATTGTAATGATTTCTCAGTACATAGCTTGTGCTTTTGCATGTAGCCTGCTTTCCTCTCCTCGACCGTGCACAAAGAGTCGAGCAGAGGGAGTTACAAAAGGACCGGAAGGTGGGTCCGGAGCCAAACCCGTACCAGAGCTCCACCTGGCTTCCCGCTTCTAAGAGCACGGGGGGAAGGTGCTGGGAAGGGCAATGGGAAGGGGGGCTGACCTCAGAGTAAACTCAGTCACCGGGCAAGAGGGGGGCCAGAGCCGGGGCCGGTGTGTGCACGCTCTTCCTCCTTCCTTTCGGCTCGTCTCTGAAGGAGCGCCGCCCGCGGCTGAGGCTTCGTTTCGCCATCGTGTTGGCTGATATCTCAAAGTCTCCCCTGTGTAACCCCCGTCTTGTGGTTTTGCTGGGCGAGGTGTCTACTGCTCAAGGCTGTAGAGATTCCACTTTTGCTCAGATTTGCTGAACCATTCCAACTTACTTGACGGTTTTGTCAAGGAGACTCGGCTCTCTTTCCACGGAAAGATTACAGTGGTACTTCGAGATACGAGTGCCCTAACATACGAGATTTTTGAGATACGAGCCGTATTTTTGCTTTGAAATACGAGCAACATGTGAGATAGGAGTCATCGCGAGGATCAGCCGGCTGCACACGACCCACCAGTTTACCGTGACTCCAGCGTCTCATAGTTTCCCACGCCTCAACGTTACAGAACAAATTAAACTCATATCTCGAGGTACCACTGTATTATTATTATTATTATTATTATTATTACTACGAGAGGCCCAGTGCACAAAATTCATGCACAGGTAGGTTCCCTATGCCTGTCAGGTGATTAGGGCTGATCTGTGGGGCGACTGGCGGGGTGATCAGGGAGGGGGCCCCAACTGGCACCCACCTTGTCTGGACTGACCACTGCCAGTTGCCTCTCTCTAGCTCCCAGCTTTGGCTGGCACCTGGCTTGGCTGGCCTGGGGCCTGCGGGCTGGGGCAGCTCCTGCGTTGAGTGTCTGCCCCCTGGTGTTTGGTGCATGTTATAGCGACCCATCATTCCGCCGTTTGATGGATTTGCATATTAGGCTTTTATGATATTGGGTTATTTTTAAGATCAGCCCTGAAGACCCACAAGGCTTTACGCACTTGGGTGGCTGTGAATGCATCTGCTGTGCTGCTCCTGCCTGGTTGGTTCCTGAGCCTGGAGCCTGAGTCCCCGACAGTCTCACCCCCGTTTTCAGAATGCACATTTTATGGAATTCTCCGATTAGCCCCCCCTTCCCCCCCTCCCCACTCCACCCGACCCAGGCTGGCCTCGGCACCACCCAGACTCGCTTTGTGTGTGTTCTCTGGCTGGCTCCCAGGCAGAAAGGAAGGCCCGCTATTTTGGATCTCTGTCCTCCAATCCCACTCAGCCCTGAGGAACATCAGGACAAACACCCCTGCCTTTGCCAGGAAACCATTCGTGATGGCTGATGTGGAGGCTGTCCTGCCGTCTTTATTTTTTTTAATTTTTTTAAATTTATTTTTTTATATATTTTATTGATTTTTTACAGAGAGGAAGAGAGAGGGATAGAGAGTTAGAAACATCGATCAGCTGCCTCCTGCAGGCCCCCCACTGGGGATGTGCCCGCAACCAAGGTACATGCCCTTGACCGGAATCAAACCCGGGACCCTTCAGTCCGCAGACCGATGCTCTATCCACTGAGCCCAACCGTTTTCGGCCCGTCTTTAAATTTCAGACAGTCGTCATGGCCTCTTAATCCGGTCGCCTTACTTCTGAGTCTGGGTAAGTTAACTCACAGGGCTTAGGTGTGGCTGGAGGCCCTCTGCCCAGAGCTGCCCCATGGGGTGGGGAGAGCTGGCAGCCAGGAGCTGGCGAGGACGATGCTACTGCTCCTGGAGTCCCCCAGCCACCTGCCCAGGACATGCGTGTCTGCGGGTGCGGGGGGACCAGCAGGCCGCCCAGCCGGTGCAGGCGGAGAGCCAGCATCCAGGCCTGAGCCAGCCCGCAGCGCGCTGAGCGGCGTTCTGTGCTCGTCTCGTTGTCCTGGCTGCTTGGACCCCGAGAACAGAAATACCAGTGCCGCCTGCTCCCAGCTTTGGCCAGCTTCCTGCTCCTTGAAAACAAAACATTTTACAGTGGTACCTCGAGATACGAGTTTAATTCGTTCCGTCACCTTGAGGCGTGGGAAACTAGGAGTCGCGGTAAACTGGTGGGTCGTGTGCAGCCGGCCGATCCGCGCGATGACTCCTATCTCAACTGTTGCTCGTATTTCAAAGCAAAAATCGCTCGCTCGACGGCTCGTATCTCAAAAATCTCGTATGTTAGGGCACTCGTATCTCGAGGTACCACTGTACTTCTCTAGGCTGCGAGCATTTTATCAAAAACTCGAGTTCCTAAAAGAATTTCTAGGCACGGAGAAGACCAAGTGTGTGCGCCTCGTCTCTTTTTAGGAGACGCGCGTCCTCCGGGAATGGGCACGGGGACGGGGACACCAGCGCGCACCCCAGAGGCACCCGCTGGCTGAGCCAGGCCGGGGAGAGGCTTCGAACGTTCCTGACCGGTCCGTGTGGAGGGGAGACAGGAACTTCCAGGTGGAGGGAAACACGCATGTCTACACCCATGCAGCCCTCAAACTGGATTCAGACTCAGCTGCAGCTCCACAGACCAGCGGTAAAAAGGACGGCACAGGTTAGGCGCTCCTGTGGATGTGGAACCGGGGAGGGGGGGTGAGGGGGGCAATTTCCAGAATAATTTCCATCCTGTCTCAGGAAATGGCTCGCAGAGCAGCCTCGTGTTTTCTGTGTGGTCCATAGCAAATATTTCAGCCTTCGTATTGTGCTCGTTTATTAGGAAAAATACCACGAATGGTCTTTCAGGGATTAGTGGGAAAGAGGGATGTGGCTGAAAAGAAATCGGATTACAATGTTCCGATGGTTTAAGGCAGCAGTTCTCAACCTGTGGGTCTCGACCCCTTTGGGGGTCGAATGACTCTTTCAAAGGGGTCGTCGCCCAAGACCATCGGAACATGCAGATATTTACAGCACGATGCATAACAGTAGCAAAATTTCATGGTTGGGGTCACCACCACATGAGGAACTGTATGCAAGGGTCACGGCTTTAGGAAGGTTGAGAACCACTGGTTTAAGGTTTTGGCCTCCCTGTGCTGCTTGCTGAGTGTGACTTTGTTTTGCCTGCGGCTGAGAGGTTGGCTTCGGGGAAGCTGGAGCGGGGTTCAGGTAGAAGGAGTTGCCAGCCTCCTCCTGGCTGGCGAGAGGTGGCCACAGCCTGGCTGGTGGCTGAGCTGGTTGGCCCAGTGGTCAGCAAACTCTTAGTCCACAGAGCCAACTATCAACAGGACAACGACTGAAATTTCTTTGGAGAGCCGCATTTTTTAAACTGAAACTTCTTCTAATGCCACTTCTTCAACACAGACTCACCCAGGCTGTGGTATTTTGTGGAAGAGCCACACTCCAGGGGCCAAAGAGCCGCGTGTGGCTCTCAAGCTGCAGTTTGCCAACCACGGGGTTAGCTCATCACACAGAGACACCAAGGTGGTGCGTTTGATCCCTGGTCAGGGCACATAGAAGACTCAAACAAGGAAATCAGGTTTTAAAAAAAGAATCTGAAATCATGTTAAATCAGTGGTTCTCAACCTTCCTAATGCCACGACCCTTTAATACAGTTCCTCATGTGGTGGTGACCCCCCAACCATAACATTATTTTCATTGCTACTTCATCACTGTAATCTTGCTACTGTTAATGAATCGTCATGTGAATATCTGTGTTTTCCGATGGTCTTAGGCTCTACAGCTGCGCTCCCCAAAAACGTTCAGACCCCTCAGATGTCGGAACCGCTAGCAGGGTCACCTAAAATCCCCGGAAAACACAGATATTTACATGATGATGCATCACAGTAGCAAAATGACAGTTATAAAGTAGCTACGAAAATAATTTTATGTTGGGGGTCACCACAACATGAGGAGCTGTATTAAAGGGTCGTGGCATTAGAAAGGTTGAGAACCCACTGTTTTAAATCACTTTTGCTTGTTATTGGAACACAGAAAGATCCTAATAAAATTGTGGAACTATTTTAGGGGGCCAGTTTTACCTTTTAGGCAGAGTTGAATGATGAATATGGCAGCTCTTTGGGCAGATGTTAGCTCACATCATGTGAATTTGGTTTTGGGATCTTTTTAAAAAGATGAATATGATTTGGGTGTGGGAATGACAGATTAAAGAATAGAGTTTTTTTTTTCAGGAGCAGTTTGGCCGACTCAGGACAGGCCATCCTGGGAAGAAAGGACAGGAATATCTCACGCATGACGTACTAAGTAAGTACCGTATTTTCCGGTGTAGAAGACGACCTTTTAACTCAGGACAATCTTCTCAAAAGTCGGGGGTCATCTTCTATGCCAGGTGTCGTCTTATAGGGCGAGTATATCCCAAACTCTATATTTTAACTGGAAACGTTGGGGGTCGTCTTATACGCCCAGTCGTCTTCTACGCCGGAAAATACGGTACCTGTTTGCCTGGGCACTGTCCCGATCACCTTGGTGTGCCCAGGCCTGCAGGTGGAGCCGCCTCTGCCAGTCCTCAGCCCCATAGCGGGGTGCAGGCACACAGGCCGCCACGGCAGAAGGTCCTGGGGAGCCGGGCACCCTGGGTGCTAGGCGTTCTCCCCAGAGCGCAGGCTGTGCAGACAGTGTGGGCGGGGGCTGGGGGTGGGGTGGGGAGGGAGGGAGACCATTTTGCCAAACACAGGGAGGCATCTGTCATCCTAAGACCATTGGAAAATGCAGATATTTACATCACGATGCATCACAGTAGCAACATTTCATGGTTGGGGGTCACCACCCCATGAGGAACTGTATGCAAGGGCCGCTGCCTTAGGAAGGTTGAGAACCACTGCTCTAGTGTCTTTGCACGTCCCAGAGTACCTCGTCCCTGCCTTCCCCGGAGAGGTGGGAGGTGCGGGAGCCCACAGTTGTCCCGGGGTGCCCTCTTGTAGATATGGGCCCCCGGGGTGAAGAAAGAGACCCAGGGCCACCCTCGGCCAGCCCCTGGCCTGCTCGGGACGAGAAGATTCCTCTGCGGGAGTCCAGCTGGCCTCAGGCACCAGACCTTGCTGGCCCTCTGTGGAGCTACAGGCTGGCATCCGCAGGCCCGCCCTCACCCGGGGGCTCTCCAATGTCTCCGGGGCAGGAGCAAACCCTGTGACATTTTGGATCTCGGGGGCTCAGACTGCGAGCATAGTACAGCGGTACCTCGAGATACGAGTTTAATTCCTTCCGTAACCTTGAGGCGTGGGAAACGATGAGACGCTCGAGGCGCGGTAAACTGGTGGGTCGTGTGCAGCCGGCCGATCCAGGCGATGACTCCTCTCTCAACTGTTGCTCGTATTTCAAAGCAAAAATCGCTCGCTCGACGGCTCGTATCTCAAAAATCCCGTATGTTAGGGCACTTGTATCTCGAGGTACCACTGTATAAGAAAGCATTTGGAGACTCCAACATTTAGGCTTGATGGGAAGTCAGACACAATTTTGAAATGATGCAATGGGAAACGGTTACTAGAGACCCAGAGGAGGAAATTGTGCTTGAGAGACGGGCTGACACTTTTAGGGACGGTGGCTGCTTTCTGAGCGGAAACGAGAGGGTCTGGAACTGGGGGAAGGAACACAGGACAGGGACGGGTGGAGGAGGGCCGGGCACAGGGCACAGGGCACCCCCTCCTGGAGCAGTGGCCGGGTCACAGCGAAGGATGCCCCGGCATGGCCGCAGAGGTGCCCATGGCCCAGGGGACCCCAGAGACCAACAGCTGGGGTGGCTACATGGAGCGGACAGAGCGGAAGAGGCGCTCTGTCAGGGGGAAAGCCCGCTGGGGGGGTGGGGGTGGGAATCTGAGGTCCCAGCGCTCTGGGGGTGCTGCTTGCAGGGGTGTCCGCCCTGTTTTTCTAGATGGGGGGCAACGGGAGCGCACGGCAGCCTTCATTCCAAGTGCCGATCTGGCGAGCGGACCGCCGTGGTTTTCCCAAAGAGACCCCCCCCCCCCCACCAACCAGACGCCAAAACACCACGCCGAGAGCGAGTCGTATTGGCCATGGTGCTGTTGCATTAAAATAGGCTGATTTATTGTCATCGCACTTGGTTTGCTAACAAAGTGGCTGAGGGACGGGGGGTCTGGATACGGGGTGGGGGCTGGGAGTCGTAGGGGCATCTTGGTGGAACCGTCTTAACGGGGAAACACCGTTCAGAACCGGCCGCTTAGAAAATTCCTCCCGTTCCACAGGGCAACAGCTGACACAAAAGACGCCGTTGAACCGTTATCGCTAATGGTAGAAAAATAGACGTGTTTGCGCGGGACAGTCTAGTAAAAGGGCCTTCTGGACCCTCCTCGTTGAAAGACGCAGAGGCTCACGTTACAAAAACGAGACTTGGTTCGGGTCCTGTCTCCAGCTACCCGGACACCAAAGACAGTGGGAAGGCGGGGGAGGCCTCACCCCGGGTGCCCCGTCTCCGCTGCAGAGCCGACCGACGTGGTCAGGCTCTGGGTTCAGTTGTGCTAAGGGGCCCCGGGGGGCGGTCCCCACCAGTCAGCAGGGCGAGAGCGGTCCTGGAAGCCTGGATCCCTGCTGTCCGAAGGCCCCGGGGAGTCCTCAAGAGCTAAGCGAGCAGGCTTCGTGCCCCCCCTGCTCCATTCCGCTTTGTGCTACCAGGCCGCGCCCCGCAGCTCTGGGGATGCCGCAGGGCGAGCGCCCCCGAGGCCAGGGCGCCCGGGATAAGGCTACATCCGTCCGTCCGTGGAGGAAAGGCCACACACGGGACCTCCCACAGCGCGGCAGGAAGTGTGTGGGGCTCCCTCCTCCTCTTCGACGGCAACCGCCTCCTCAGAGTGTGGGATGGATGAACGCGTCGACAGATGCTCAACGCAGAGGGCGATGCTGGCAACCAGGCGTGTTCTCCAGAAAGTCAAGGCCAGGAAGTCTTCCTGCTGCGAAGTCTGGGAAGTGGGTAGACCGAGGAGCCCCTGTCCTTGGCTCCCACGCACGCTCTGCCGTAGACAAAGGTCCCTCAACGGCGGCGCAGGCCTGAGTGACCTGGCTCGGGAGAGCAAGGTCAACCGGGAGGGACCGCTGGGTGGAGTTCTTGGGCTTGCACGGGGGGGTGGGGGGGGCTCAAACGGAGCGCAGCTGTGGGAGCTGAGAATGAACCGGCATCCAGGCAGTGAGTGGATGCTGAGCGTGGGAGAGGGGGGAGGGAGCAAACCGTGGAAAACAGGAAAACGCATGGGAAAGGTCTTCACAGTGCAAAATTTCCACCTGCCCTGGACATTTCCATACAAGATTCTTTCTTTCTTTCTTTTTTTTGAAATTTGAAAACATTTTTTTTTTGTATATTAAAATTTAGATTTTCAGCACAGAATACCACCCTTCTTCTCGGCTCTCCCTCCATTCTTCCCTTCCTTCTCTCCTCTCTTTCTTCCTCTCTCTGTCTACATTTACCTTTGCAGATTGAAATGAATTAAGGCTGCAGTTTTTTGTTTGTTTGTTTGTTTCCTTTTGAGTGAGAGACACTTTGGATTTGATTTCTAACCTGTGGCGTACTTCTGAGAGATTTCGTAGCCACCAAGATGGTTGGGGTAATGTCTGAATGTTGAACTCTGGTCATTTCATCGTCATAAAAGAATAGACTGAATAACGATGCAAGAAGCCGATGGAGAAGCCCCCGGGTCAGGAAGAGTGCAGGGGAAAGTCAGCCTGTGAGGTCAGGGACACTATAAGCCAGCGGTTCTCAACCTTTGGGTTGCGACCCCTTTGGGGTTCGAATGACCCTTTCACAGGGGTCACCTAAGACCATGGGAAAACACAGATATTTACATGACGATTCATAACAGTAGCAAAATTATAGCGTAGCAATGAAAATAATTTTATGGTTGGGGGTCACCACCCCATGAGGAACTGTATTAAAGGGTCGCGGCCTTAGGAAGATTGAGAACCGCTGCTCTAAGCCTTTAGGAAGTTCCCGACTCCAGACCCAACCACCTTCTGCTCACCTGCCGTGTCTCCTGCTGATAGTCTGTCGTCTCTCGTGACTCCGGCATGGGAGCCGCTGGGGAATCAGTGTTTTTGCAGGAGAGTTTCCTGAACTACAAAGGGCAAGCACTCAGGCGAAGAGCCTACACATGGCGTGGGTGACAGGCTCGAGAGTGTCCCCGTGGGATGCTTCCTCAGGCTAGTGCGAGAGGCCCTGGTTGTCTTCAACGAGAGGCCTCAGTGTGTAAACATTTCACAGTATCGCAGTGTGTGGGTGGTGCGTGTTGCCGTCTGCTGGACCTTCCCACCCCCTCCCCTCCCCCCCCCCCCCCCAGGACCTATGGCTTATTAGATTCAGTGAAAAGATCAGCGAGGGGACGGTGAGGTTCCTGAACGGGCCGCCAGTCTGGGACACAGAGCGAAGGCCATGCACTAAAGGGCCAGCAGCGGACGGGACCCAAGCAATTCGGAACGCAAAGACCTCAGAACGGGAAATGCCTACTGTACAGGGAGAATCTTTTTTTTTTCTTTTACTGTTTTTTTTTTTAAATCTTAAAGTTATATATCTACACCTACCCTAGTGATAGACCTATGTACATTATTTAGAAGTTGTGTTCTACAGTACTTTTTTTGTACATGCTGGGTTTGATTAATAACCAACGAAGAAAAGGATTACGTAAGGCAGAGATATGTACAGTGTTTTGTCTTCGCCTCACCTGGCCCTACCCCTGGGATGCCCGTGGGGGCGAGCACCTGCCCTGGAGATGACATGTGTGGGGATCTAGGGGAGCGAGGGGGTGCACTCTGTCTCACTGCGGGATGACCAGGCGCTGGACCCCACGTGCATCCCAGGTCACGTGTCCGCCACACTCCCGTGCGCGCTCTGGTCTTGTACAGCCCGTGCAGGTGAGCGGCTTCAGTCTCGAGGAGCTGAGTGCGTGGAATTGAGGGAGGAGACCGGCTTGGGCCACCAAGGAGGGCACCGCACACCGTAACCACATCCACGCCTCCCTCTGCGATCAGAGTAACGGAGGAAGGGCAGGTAGAGATTTTACACCTGGAAGATCTGCTTTCTGGTCATGCCAGAATGAAACCCCAATACAGCGGTACCTCGAGATACGAGCTTAATTCCTTCCGTCACCTTGAGGCGTGGGAAACTAGGAGACGCTCGAGTCGCGGTAAACTGGTGGGTTGTGTGCCGCCAGCCGATCTGCACGATGACTCCTATCTCAACTGTTGCTCGTATTTCAAAGCAAAAATCGCTCACTCGACGGCTCGTATCTCAAAAATCTCGTATGTTAGGGCACTCGTATCTCGAGGTACCGGTGTAAAGGGAGAACGAAGTCCGAGAGACAGAAGGCAGGAGGATGAGAGACGAGGAGAGGGGGTGGAGGGGTGAGACAGGGGAGGGGCTGCCTGGCCAGGGGGAAGGTGGGGCGGAGGGGCCCGGCCAGGGGCCTACACTTTGGACTCATTCTCGAGGTTGGCCACGTCGCCGTTCCTTTCCGCCTGCTCCTCGAGGCTCTTGTCCTCCTCCTCGGCCTCCAGTTCGGCGTGCTGGTTCAGCCTGCTGGACACGGACCAGCTGAGGGGCAGCTCGGCCCTGCTGGCCAGCTCCGCCAGCTCCTTGGCGCTGAGGGCGGGCGTGCTGGTCTCGTAGGTCTCGTGGAAGCTGTTGTAGTCGACCTCGTAGAACCCGTCCTCCAGCGTCAGGACCGGGGTGAAGCGGTACCCCCACAGGATCTCGCTGGTGATGTAGGAGCTCCGCGCCTGGCACGTCATCCCTGCGGAGAGGAGAGCAGAGGCTTTAGTGCATGTGTGTGGGCTCTCTGTCCCCCGGGGCCCTCGGGGAGCGGGGCGGGGCTGTGCTGACGGGGACCTGCACGGGGTGTCGCAGCTTGGGGGGTGCTGTCCGTGTTGTAGATGCACGCTAGGGTGTGGGGAGCCTGGGCTGGGGGTCCGAGCCTCCCAGGGGAGGTCAGGGGAGCAACGTGAGAGTTCTGGCTCTCATCCAGCGACCCTGCCCGTCAGGCCGCGCACAGACACACAGGTCC
>JAAGEH010000341.1:155554-252274 GCA_011751065.1 Lasiurus cinereus
CCTAACCCCTAACCCCTAACCCTAACCTTAACCTTAACCCCTAACCCCTAACCCTTAACCCTAATTCTAACTCTAACCCTAGCCCTAACCTTAAATCTAACCCCTAACCCTTAATCCTAACCTTAACTCTAACCCTAACCTTAACCCTAACCCCTAACCCCTGACCCCTAACCCTAACCCTAACCTTAACCTTAACCTTAAATCTAACCCCTAACCCCTAACCCTAACCCTAACCTTAACTTAACCCCAAACTTCTTAACCCCTAGCCCTAACCTTAACTCTAACCCCAACCTTAACCCTAACCCTAACCCTTACCCTAACCCTTACCCTGACCCTAACCCTATCTCTAATCCTACCCCTATCCCTACCCCTAATCCTATGCCTAGCCCTAATCCATCCCTAAGCATAACCCTAGCCCTAACCCTGCCCCAATCCTAACCCTACCCCTACCCCTACCTTAACCCCTCACCCCATCCCTACCCCTAACCCTCACCCCTAACTCTGAGCCCCCAGCGTGGTCCGCAGGCCAGCAGGGGCCGCCCCTGGAGCTGGCGGGAAATGCAGAACCAGACTCCCCAGACCCGCCTCCCGGGGGAGCGCGGGCAGCGGAGGACCGGGCAGGAGGGGTGGGAGCGTCTGGTCTGAGGAGCAGCGAGGTGAGGGGTCCACGCCCGCGGTCAGCAGCGGGGCAGTGCCGGGGTCAGGAGTGTGCGCGGTGGCTCCGGGAGCACCTGGTCAGGTGGGCAAGGTGGGCGCCAGGCTCCGGAGGGCAGGCCCTGCGGCGCGGCTCACCCTCGTACCCTGAACCAGCCACAGCGGCCCCCGATACGTGGGGTGGATGGAGCCCGTGGGGGGACAGCGGGCGCCGTGGAAGGCCACGGGGGAGCACCCCGGCCGTGGACACGTGCTGAGGGGGGAGCTGGCATCTGGGGGCCCCGGCGCAGTCCAAAGGGCAGCAAAGCCGAGAGGTGGGCCCCCTCCAGAGCAGGGTCCTCCGTGGGGGTAACTGCCCGCCTGGGCACCTGGCCATGTCGGTGACAGGCTGAGAGTCACAGCCGGGGCGGGAGGAGGGCGTCCCTGGCATCTGGAGGGCAGAGGCCAGAGATGCCGCCGAATGCTCTTCGCTGCTGCTGAGGATGCCCGCCACCAGGAAGCCGCGTGCCCGCTGCGCCCGGCGGAGCGGCCACAGGAAGCAGAGGGATCAGCGCTGTGGACTTCTGGTCTCACCGCGGCTCTCTGTGCCCTGAGACCTGAGACCTCGGCGGGCGGCGGGCACAGGGCACGGCCAGGGCATTGTGCTGGGAGTCCTCATGTCCCAGGGCAGACATCCGTAACTGGCTCAAGTCCCTCTATCCAGAGGCCGGTGCCCACGGCCTGTGGCCTCTGCCTACAGGGCCGTCCGGGTCCCTCCTGTGGCTGGCGAGGCCCCCCCTGGCTGCAGGGAGACAGCCGAGGGCGGGGAGGGAGAGGGCTGGTGCACACAGCCCAGAGACAATGGCTTTTCCATGGCAACAGCTCGAGCTGAAAGAGCAGCTCCTGCCCACCCCTCCCGCTGCCACTGGGCATGTGCAGCCTCGGGTCCCGCCCAGGGAGAAGTTGGCCAGGAGAGTGCCCTCCTCGGGAGGAAATCCTGGGGAGCAATCCTCAAGAGCTCCCCACCGGCTCGAGCAGACCCACACCCGGGGTTGGCAAAACACGGGGGCCTTTTCCTCTCTTCCCCGCCCTCTCCCTCCTCCCTGCTCCCCTGGGCGGTATGAAAAACGTACGCTCCGTTTCCCACCTGGTTTTGTCCTGATCAGGCGATTTTCCATGACATTTTCCCTTAGTAAATTTCTCCGGAATATATAATCTTGTTTTTATCAGACTGTTGTCAGCTCCATGAGATCAGAAGCTGTGTCTCTCTGTCTGTCCATCAACCTACTTATATACCACCTCACCCAACCATCACCCATCCATCCATCCATCCATCCATCCATCCGCTCATGTACTCACCCGCACACCTATTCATCAACCTATTCACCTACTTACCCATCCATTCATCCATTCACCCATCCCTCCCTCCATCCATCCACCCACCAGTCCATCCATCCATCCACCCGTCCAGCCAACAATCCATCCACTTCTCTGTCCACCCCTCTCCTCACCAGCAAACACCTGCAGTGCCTGCTGTCTGCCAGGCCTGCAGGTCTTACTCTCAATGACCTCCTTCTCACGGGGTCTGCCCATTCACAAGACAGAGTGTTAAAGGCAGGTTGAACGGGCTGTACAAAGTGCTGTGGAACCAGAGAGAAGTGGCTGGCTGACTTGGGGGGAGGGTCGTCAGGAAGATCTCAAAGTGGAGGGGGCTCATCCAGAGAGCCTTGGGGGATGAGTGCAGGGCAGTGGGACCAGCATCCATCGAGAGGGGACCGCGGGGGAGGGTCTTCCTGGGGCTGAGGCCTGGGTTACGGAAGCGAAGCGGGCACAGGTGTGTGGGTCTGCAGTGAGAGGGCCTCCAGATACACCCCGGGAATGTGCCTGGGCTCTGTCAGCACCGGGGAGTTGCTGAGGAGCGGAGGGGGTGAGGGATGGGGTCAGCACCGAGTTCATTTCAGGGAAATTCCTCTCCGAGTGCGAACAGGAGGCCGAGAACTGTGGCTTCTCCAACGGCGAAACCACAGCCACGTGGCGATGCTCTCCTGAGTGTTTCAAAATTCCCCGCCAGGCTGAGCGACCGCTGTCGGGGGTCATGGGCTCGTTGCACGATTCCCAGCAGCACCCGGGAGGCAGGCAGGGTGAATGCTGGGCCCCGGGAGGAGGATTCCCGCCACCAGCCCGGAGTTGGGCGCACGTGGTGGCGAGACCCCTGCCATCCAGCCCGCTCATCCTGCTGGCCCTCCGCTGGGAAGCGTTCTCCCAGAAGCACGGCCTGACTCACTCCATCACCCTGATCTACATCAGAATCCCTTCAGCTGCGCAGGCTCAGAGGGAGGACCTCAGCCACAGAACTTCGCCAAAACGCACCCCGCAGCGCCCAGCAAGCCCCCCAGAAAAGCCAGAAGGATCTGCAGGAAAAGATGGAGCTGGGCCCCACCTGTGGCTTCCCTGGCGACACCCATGCGACGGGCGGTGGGTGGAGAAGCCTCCATGGTCAAGACCCCCCTGTCTGAGGGCCGGTCCCCTCCTGAGGACAGCATCCCGGTGGATGGGGCCCGCCCACTGCAGGATGATTCAGCCAATCACATCCGAGGGACCCCTTTCCCAAACAAGGTCACATTCTTTCCCCTCACCATCGGGGGGGAACACAAGTCAACCAACACAACCGTGGCCACCGCATGGCACAGGCGCTGACGGCGGGTTGGTGGGGGGGGGTGGCGCAGGGCGATTCACCGGAGGTCAGGAGTGCTGATGGACTTTAGTCTTCTTTGGCAGGGGAGGGTGGGAGCGCAAAGCTGAAGACCAGTCAGGGGAGAGGAGTGGGTGAATGAGCGGCCAGTGCTGGACAGTCAGCCCCATTCAGAGCACAGTGCGGGCTCCGGCCCGGCCCAGCCGGACCCAGACCTGGGGCTGGGAGGTCACCCGCAGGGGGTGGACTGGCGGGAGGGGGCCGAACGTCTGGTGCTGGAAGAGGCTGTGACTGAGGGGGTGGCGCACCATGTGACACACAGACCGTGCGTCCCAGGAACACACGCCTGGGACCTACGTGATCTGATTCACGACGTCACTCCGAAAGGTTTAAGTTCGACTGTTAAAAGACTACAGGGTACCTCGAGCTACGAGTTTAATTCGTTCCGTAACCTTGAGGCGTGGGAAACGATGAGACACTCGAGTCGTGGTAAACTGGTGGGTCATGTGCAGCCGGCTGATCCGCGCGATGACTCCTATCTCAACTGTGGCTCGTATTTCAGAGCAAAAATCGCTCGCTCGATGGCTCGTATCTCAAAAAATCTCGTATGTTAGGGCACTCGTATCTCGAGGTACCACTGTACCAGAACACGTATTCTGTGTTAAACAGTTTAGGAATACGGAAGGCCTACTCTTATAACATAAACGGTTCCCCTGTCCCTAAGACATAAGCATGCCTGTGACATACAACTGCGACCCCATAAAGGAGAACACTGAGAAGTTTCACTAAAAAAATAGCTTAAAAACATATTGAGTACTATGAGCAGAGGAAGCCATGAGACAAAAGACAGGCTGCGAAACACAGTTGTAAAACCCGCAGTGGACAGAGGGCTCATTTCCTTCCTGGAAAACAGACCTTTGCAAACCGATACGGAAACACTAAAACCCAGGAGCAGAAACGGGCTCAGGAAGACGTGGGCCGGAAAAGCGACGCCAGTAAAGAGCTTACGAGGTGCTCTGTGCTCTGGGATGTCCGTGCCACCTGGAGACGCACATGTGTCTCTGCAGACCCCCCTCCCCCCTACCCTCTGGGGAGGAGAGCACACCAACACCAGCTGTGGGGGCAGCTGGCAACATCTGTATCAGCATAATAACATGCAGACCCACTTTTATCCCGCGAGTCTCACGTCCTAGGATCCAGCCGATGGAAATCAAATTCCTTGTAATGCTTTTTGTATAGAGCAGCGGTTCTCAACATGTGGGTGGTGACCCCTTTGGGGGTTGAAGGACCCTTTCACAGGGGTCGCCTAAGACCAGCGGAAAATGCAGATATTTACATCACGATTCATCACAGTAGCAAAATTTCATGGTTGGGGGTCACCACCACATGAGGAACTGTATGCAAGGGTCGTGGCCTTAGGAAGGTTGAGAACCACTGTTATAGAGGAAAGTAGGAAGATACCTAAACATCCATCAATAGAATAAAACACATCCATAAAGTGGAATATTATTTTGCAGTTTAAATATGTCAAGGTGCTACAAAAGCTTTATGGTAGATGTTACATGTTTCCAAAAGCATTAGCCAGGCCGAAATCCGTTTGGCTCAGTGGATAGAGCGTCGGCCTGTGGACTGAAGGGTCCCGGGTTCGATTTTGTTCAAGGGCACGGACCTTGGTGGCGGGCACATCTCCAATAGGGGGGCGTGCAGGAGGCAGCAGATGGATGTTTCTCTCTCATCGATATTTCTAACTTTCTATCCCTCTCCTTTCCTCTCTGTAACAAATCAATAAAATACATTAAAAAAATCATTAGCCAGAGGCAAAATGCATGGCTCTGTGTGCGTAATAACATGGAAATATGTATCCGTGTGTGTGGACACGTGCTCGCCTGGGTCTCGGACAGTTCTGGAAGGCAGACCAGCGACTCTGCGAGGTGGCTCTCTCGGGGGAAGGGCGGGGAGCAGGGGTGGGAGGTGGGTGTTTGTCGCTGTATGTTCTTTTATGCTTTTTGCATTGCCTACCGTGTGCAAGCGTTACTTTGAACGTCAAGGCATTAAAGTTACCATCAACGCAATGAGGAAAGAAGCTGATTCTCCCCCCACCCCCCTATAAACAGGATGTGCTCTGCGTTGCTCTGAGAAGCTCTCCATGAACACACAGTTGAGCTCAGCAGCAGGCAAAATTAACTGCTTTAGGCCAGTGGTCGGCAAACCACGGCTTGCAAGCCACGTGCGGCTCTTTGGCCCCTTGCGCGTGGCTCTTCCACACAACATCACGGACAGTGCGATGGAGACTTCGTGGCCCGTGCGCAGAAGTCGGTTTTCGGCCTGGGCGAGTCTATTTGGAAGAAGTGGCGGTAGAACACTCAAGGGGCCAAAGAGCTGCATGTGGCTCTGGAGCCGCGGTTTGCCGACCACTGCTTTAGTCGGAAGTGGAGAAAGCGGGGTCCATCACCCAAGTCACCCTGGCCATGCAGTTGGCAGATGAGGGGGCTCTCCTGCGGGAAGGCAAGAGCTGGTGCGATTTAGAGAACAGGCAGGTGTTCCCATGTGCCACCTGCACCCCCACCCCCTCATTCGCTGCTGATCAGGACGCAGTGCAGGCCTGGACCTTTGCCCTTGACAAAGGCCGCAGCTCCTGTGCCCAGGTGCCTGGCCACAGACTGGGCAGTTCGCAGAGGGCAAGTGTGAAGTGAGAGCTGGGGGCGGGGGTCCAGGCCGGCGTGCGTGCCATCCCTAAAGGCGTGTGGGTCCCAGCCCCTCCAAAAGGCGCTGCCACAGAAGGTCCCTGCGGAGGGAAGGGCCAGGGGATGCTTGCGGGTGCTCTGCTGGCGGGTCAGGAGCTCCATCCTCCAGGCCACCCTGTCCTCTCACTGAGCCCGCAGGAGCTGGCCATGCTGGCGGCCAACAGGGTGGTCACTGCCCACTCCTTCCGGGCACCGGCACCCCCGGGGCCTAGCAGGGCAGGGTGCCAGGAGCGCCCATCCAGGACAGGGAGGCCCCGAGGGCTGAGGGATCCGGCACTCACACGGCCCCCGGATCTGAGCGGTGGTCCAGGTGCTGGTCTGGTTAGCCTGGCAGGCGTGTCTGGCCTGGCACAGCCGGGCGAGGGAAATTGGCTGACGGGAGCCGGGAAGGCTGAGTGGGCCCCGCCAACAGCTCAGCCACGTGGGATCCTAGGCCACAGGACGGGTTTTGCAGGCCACCGTGGCTTCCTCCTCCAGCTGTCTATGTACCCAGACAGCTTCCCAGTGGGGCCAGGCGTCTGCTAAACTGGGGGCGCCTCCTTCCTTCCTTCCTGGGAGCACACCGAGGGAGGGGCCTGTGGGACCCGTGTGTCTCCTCGCACCTCCGAAGCCCTCGGGGACCATCTGTCCTCCCTGCAGGGCGGGCCTCCAGAGATGGCCCGGGACCTGGACCGCTGCCGCCCTCTCTCCGATGTGGTTCCTACAGCCACGCGGGTGGGCTTTCTGGCCTTTAAGTCACAGCTCTGGGCTCCTCCATCAGCGCCAGACCCACTGTCGCTGCTTCCACACCAGCTTCCAGCAAAGCCATCTCCTCTGCCCGTGGGCTGCTTCCGGTCTTCTCTGGGCTGGGAACCCCATCAACCGGGCGCTCCAGGATTTTTTTTTTTAAAATATATTTTATTGATTTTTTCACAGAGAGGAAGGGAAAGGGATAGAAAGCTAGAAACATCGATGAGAGAGAGACATCGATCAGCCGCCTCCTGCATGCCCTCTACTGGGGATGTGCCCGCAACCAAGGTACATGCCCTTGACGGGAATCGAACCTGGGACCCTTCAGTCCCCAGGCCGACGCTCTCTCCACTGAGCCAAACCAGTTTTGGCAGGATTTCTTTTTTTCTAAATATTTTATTGATTTTTTTACAGAGAGGAAGGGAGAGAAATAGAAAGTCAGAAACATTGATGAGAGAGAGACATCAATCAGCCACCTCCTGCATGCCCCACAGTGGAGATGTGCCCGCAAGCAAGGTACATGCCCCCGACCGGAATCGAACCTGGGATACTTCAGTCCCCAGGCTGACGCTCTATCCACTGAGCCAAACCGGTTTTGGCAGGATTTCTTATTCAGAAAGAAAGAAGCAGGCTCCGGGTCCTCACGCGAGTCTGGAATGAATGCTCCACGTTGGGCAAATGCACATGTGAGGTCTCTCATGGTTGCCTCTCTCTCCTCCCTGCTGGGTCCTCAGCCACATTCTGGACTCTGGAGGGAGCATGTGGCCAGACACACAAGTGCCAGATGAGCCCAAAGATGTGATGTTCTGCCTACAGCACTTCCACGATTCTGGGTGATTTAAAATGCGTTTGTTCACTGAGTCCATCCAACCAAGATGGAAGGCGTCCCTCCTGCCTGACCTGGTTCAGGTACAAACACCGGAGTGGGAAGTGGAACTTCTTCCTGCCTTCACAGACCTGGCTCCTGCAGGGGCTCGGGAGACAGGTGCTGCTTCCTGGGAAAGCTAATTTTAGAGCTAAACTGCTCCTCCGTGAATAACACGCGATGGGAATTCCCAGCTCATCGTGTTGAGATTCAACCCGAGGGGGAGCTGCCAGCTGACAGAGGAGGAGCACCGCTTCTAACCTGACATTCTTAGAAGTCGGAACCATCTGTCATCGCACAGGTGAGCAGAACTTCTGGGCACCGGGGATATACCAGTATTTTAAAAACAGCCTTTTGTTTTTTCAGTCGTCCACTACAGTTCAGGATCTAAGCTACGTTCTTTTATTTTTTTACTAGTGGCCCGGTGCCTGAATTCATGCACATTGAAAGGAAATTAATTAGAAGAAATGTTTTTAATATCACTCTTCGATATTATAATAGGAGTGTCAACCAAATTCACCATCAACAATGACAGATGGAAACACATGCCGGAAATTGGTGCCAGAGAGAGTTTTATATGTATTGCGCAAGCACAAGTCAGCTAAGCCTTTTATAGATATAGAATGAACTTGCTTAATTAGACCTGCTTTCTGATTTAGCTAAAATTTTTCCAAGCCAGTGAAACACCCCAACCTCTCTTTCGGGTAATTGTCAGCAACACAGCAGTCAACATCAACATGAAGCAGGTTATTATTGTAGATCATGCAGGGAGGAGGAGGGGTGAAATATTTAACTGCAGCAGTGTTTGACTATATTCTGAGCAGTGAGAAAAATCTGAATTCATTTTCAAGGTCCACCATTTCTTACTTCTTTTCAGTCAGGTCAAGTTTCTAAGCTTTCTAAATCTCCATTTCCTGGCTACTGAAAAGAAAATAGGATCCCACCAAGTCTCCTATCTGCCTACTCTAGAACTTCTGTGAGGATCAAATGAGATGAGGCGTGGGAAAACACTTCACAGACATTACAGTGTGAAATGTTTCCACCTGGCTAAAAAGCAAGTTGTGCTCCTGGGCCTGAAGTAACTGCAAGGAGGCTAGTTGCTATGGAGAGGAAGCCAGATGTTGCTACGTGATGTCATTACCCAAATATATATATTATATTTTTTAGAGAGGAAGGGAGACAGAGAGAAAGATAGAAACATCAATGATGAGAGAAAATTATTGATTGGCTGCCTCCTGTGGCCAATCACCACAACCATTCTTCTACTGAGGATCGAGCCCACAACATGTGCATATGCCCTGATAAGGAATCAAACCATGATCTCCTGGTTTATAGTTTGACACCCAACCACTGAGCCACAATGGCCAGGCCTATGCTATGTTCTTTTATACCCTTCGTTGAATAATCACCCAAACCAAGCTGGGCAGGTCCTATGCCTTCTCCTCTGGTAAAGGATCTGGGGTCCAGGCAAAGCAGACGTCTTAGTCAAGGACAAGAGCAGCAGGGTCAAGGCATGACCGCGTCTTGTGATCACAGGTCCAGAGCTTTCCCTGGCAAACCTCACACACATTTCTCGGCCCAATGGAGCTGGTTTTGTTTACTCACTGGTGGTGACAAACACTCTTCCTGACCGAACTTTAGTCAGTCCCCTACGAGCCCTCTTCCCAACTAGTTCTTGATTTTCCGTGTCTTTGCATCGCCAGATTTTATCAGAAGTCCTGCTAGGTTGATGCAGCCAGAACCTTCCACCCTCAATATCACCATCACCACTTGACTGGGTTTCTCCTCCTCCTCCATCCCCCAGATGATGGGGGTCATCCCAGCCCACCTTCCCCAAGGATCCTCCTAGGTCAGTTTAGCCAGAATCCCTCCAAACCCTGATGTTTCCTTTTAGTATTTTTTCATTCACTGGCATCCTCCACCGACGAGTGGGTTATAAGTCCCTGCTTGCCTGCGCCGTGTTTGGAATGGAGCCCAGCTCTGTACTGAGCGGTTGCAATAGTTGCTGATTAAAATCTGCTTTTACTGCTTTGACTACTGCCGAGCTCCGTTTTCCCCCTAACACTGTCAGGGTTTGCTCTGCGATGTTGAATTCTAATGGCCAAGAAGATGGGGAAGACTGAATGCGGCAGAGGAATGCGGTGTCAGATGAGATCCCTGACAATATTCATGAAGAAGACCTGTCTGTGCAGACACTTGGCTGGAAACCAGACACTTGGTTGCCAATAAGTATTTTCTCTTCTAGTGTTTTAGAAGAGGTGTTTAATAAACAGTGACATTAGGGATGGAAGTGTTGGCTAAAGTATCAGATCCGAAGAGAGCATCATAGAGGTGGTGTGGAGAAGTCTTTGCATATATATTGAACTAATAGAATTCAACTGTAGTGAAGCTATCATTAAATGTGTGTCAAGGACATACGTAAATGTGTATATTTGCATGTATATATGCATATAGTATCCTATGTCCATGTATACATCTGTAATATGCTACTGTATCCTGAGGGAACTTAATTTTGGATGGATGCCTTGGAAAGATGAAAGACAGTCACTGCCATCAACTTGTAAGAACCCTTTCCTTTGCAGAATAGTGTTAAGCAAGGAAAATGGAGTTTAGTCAACATATTATCCATTCCTTCAAAATATCCATGGACATGAAAAAATTGCCAATGACTATGATGGTTTTGTCATCATTATGAACTATTCCATGTCTAGAGGTTTTCCATTAATTTTTTTCCATTATCATTTTCCATTAATTTTTTTTTCATATCAAAGCTTTCCACTCTCCAGCAGGTACTTGACCTTGGACAAGCTGGCTGACTAATGACAGGCTGCTCTGCTTCCCTCCTGAGGGGATGTTCCCAGTGAAGACCTGTGGGAAACTTGTTGTGCTTGACAGCCATGTTGCAGTAAGCTCCAGCCACGTTAGCACTAACCTCGGGCTAGGTTTCTATTACCCCAAACCCTATCTCTTTCCCCTA
Organism: Lasiurus cinereus; assembly: GCA_011751065.1. Taxonomy (NCBI): domain Eukaryota; kingdom Metazoa; phylum Chordata; class Mammalia; order Chiroptera; family Vespertilionidae; genus Lasiurus; species Lasiurus cinereus. The sequence goes on from JAAGEH010000341.1 coordinate 166,195, forward strand.
AGCCAGGTGTTTTGCCTTAAGGGCTAGACCTCATTCCTCCTTCTCCCTATAAATACCTTGAACTCCTCCTGAATAAACGAGACTTGATCAGAACTTTGTCTTGTCTCCATTCCTTGTGTCTCTTGTCCCTTTCATCCCCACTCCCCCACTAGGGTCCTCGTTGACTTAACCTGCAGGTTGGGACAAAGACCCATTCTAGGGAAGGTGATGCTCATTGAGGAAAGTGCCATGTGCCACTGTGAGTGAGAGTTTGTTACAATGGCTCCGAGCCAAGGTCCCGGGTGGGAAGAGGTCTAGCGAAGGCACGTGTGGGCCTCTGGGAGGTCTTCCCACTCAGCACCTCGGGTTGGATCGGTGACTGGAAGGGTTGAGCAATGTCCCTTTGGGAACTGTGTGGACAGCCAGCCGCCTGAGGAGTTGGTAAGGACACCTTTCTGGGTAGACTGAATCCCATCACTGCCAGAGAGAGGGAGGGAGGCAGGGAGGTGTTGTGTGCCTGTGTGATTTACAGCCAACCTCGAGTGTTCTCCCTTATGCTAATGACTGTATGCTCCACTTAGCGTCCTAAGGACAAGGGGTGAGGGTACTGGCAGAGGGCAGCTGGGACAGAGAAAGGCTATTGTGGGTTGGAACAGAGATTAGGATCCTCAACCTCCCAATGAGCTGACCGAAGAATAAATATTGCTGGCGGAACGGTTGGGACCCTTTAAGCAGTGGGCGTACTTTTTACCCCAAGAACAACAGAGCAAGCAGAAAAGGACATGGGAGAGTCAGTGCCAACACTCGTGGCATAAAAATGTTCCCAGTCTTGTATTCTTTTCCCTTAAAACACGACGTTAATAATAGCACTGTTTACTGAGGAATCTTTGCTGTGAACAGAAGTTCAATTTTAGCTCTTCTCAAAGGCCAGGAAACCTCTGCTCCCTATTATATTCTCATTGGGGAACGGCAAATGCAAAGCGCATGCAAATGCGGAGCGCATGCAAATGCGGAGTGCATGCAAATGAGGTCATCTCTGGGTGGACAGGCTGCCTCTCCCTCCAGGGAGATGCCCCTTGCTGCGGTGGGCATTGATGATGTGGGGGCACCTGGCCCGGAGTGGAGAGGAGAGCTCGCCTACTGCCGGCCCTCCTCCCCATGTACCGTGCTCCCGTTCTGTCCACTTTGCATTGGGTCGTCATTTGTCTTATGTCAGTCCCGTCTCCGGGAGCCGGCGAGAGCTTAAAGCGCCTTTGACATTTTGAAATGGCTGGGGGAAAAGACGCCAGAGAAGAATAATGTTTTATGACACGTGAAAGCGATACGTGTCCAGAAGTAAAATTTCATCGGGACACAGCGCGCTCAGTTTTAAACGTTTGCCTCTGGCCACTGGAGCGCGAGGCTGGCAGAGTTGAGCAGTTGTGACAGGGATGCCAAGTGTGAAATATGTACTACCTAGAACTTACAGAAAATGTTCTGTCAGCCCTCCTGCTCTACGTGAGAGTTTCGTCAGGGCAGGACTGTTCTTCTGACTTTGCACCATGCCAGGCACATGGAAGGTTCTGGAAAAGCCTGGCCTGCAGATGGAATACAGTTCAGTCTAAGACGCCTTGCCTGTTGTTTTACCTGCAGGCTGTTGGCCCTCCTCCTTCCTTACAGCCTCGGGCGAGGTACAGTGAGAACACTTTTTTATGGGGTAGAAGCTTGGGTCAAGGGATCACCCTTCATCTCTGAGCTTCTGCGAGCCTTGGCGGAGGGGAGAGGATTGGTGAGTGGAACCGACACCATCGCCCCGTGCACGGAGTGGAAGCCACAAGGGACACTCGCTCCGAAGTCCAGTCTCCTGGCCCCAAGGAGAGGACCAGACCCGCCTTAAAAAAGGGACCCAGGGACGCTTTTAATCTCTTGCATGATTGGAGACCAAGTCCTGGTACAAGTTTTCCTGCGTGGAACCATCTGTGCTTCTCTGGGTGGTGTTAGCAGAAGCGTGGTGAACACTGGATGGGAAAGGATCCCGAAGCATAAACAGGCTTTTTCCAATCAAACGTGTCTTTAATTTTTAAATTTAATGATGGAACAGCCTCCGAGGGAAGGCAGGCGTAGCCCTGGGCTCTTGGTGGAGTTGAGGTGACATGAATGCCTCAGAGTCTGTGACACACTTAGGAAGGCCAACCCTGCATTTCAAACAGTCATTTATGTATGCACCCCTTTGACTGAGCACCTCCCAAGCGCCAGATGGTGCTGGAGAGTCTGTTGGGGCCATCAGCCACGTGGCCAATCCCCACAACGCAGGGAGACCCCGTGGAGATTTGTGGAAATGCAGGGGAAGCAGAGAGGGAGGACCCCTGACTTGGCCAGGTGGCCAGGAAGGATCCACAAGGGGCAGCATTTGCCAGGAGATCCGGTGGGCACATAGGAGTGATGGGGCGGGCAGAGGGGGAGGATATTCCTGGTGGAGACAATATCATAGCCCAGGGGCAGGCCAGAGGCCAACCACCTAGCTGTGCTCAGGCGCTGCAGCAGCTCACACCTGTGCAGAACATGACAAGGACCCCGGGCAGCCGCATGACTGTCACCTGCGAGGGAGACTGGTCTTTGTCTTCAGCGACTCAGGAGCTACTGAGAATGTTGGGGTGAGGGGAGGGGCTGTGTAGGTTGCAAAGTTTATTTTGACAGCTGCGAGGAGGGGAGATTGAGAACGGAGAGCCTGTAGTTAGGAAAGCAGGCATAGAAAGAGTTGGGGAGTCCGGGAGGCAAGATTGGTGGGGGAGCCAGAGCTGTGCCAAGACGCTGGAGCGGAGAGGACGTCTGGATGCTGGAGACAGGCATGTGCTGGAGCGGACACTGGACAACTCGCTACGTGTAGGGGTGTGGGTTTGTGTATTTATTCCGCAGGTTCCCAGCAGAGGTCAGTCCAGTGCCCGGAGCAGGGATGCCTTTTCCTCACTTGACAAAGGAGCAGCATGGGCAGGCAGCAGGCCAGGACTTGGGAAAATGTGGAGAGTGAGAAGCCCGTTTGGGGTGGGAAGTAGAGAAGTGGCAATGGAGGTGACAGGCAATTCTTTCTAGAAGCGACGTGGAAAGGGGAGCTGAGAAAGGGGACATTCCATGATCCCCCAAGAGAAGCAGAGTTCTATTTTTGTTGGTTCTTAAAGATGACAGGTCTTAGGGACTGTTTCTGGGTTCATGGAAATAAACAGTTAAGAAAGGAATGGATGAGGGAGGAAAGAAAGAAGAGGGTGCTGACTCAAAGTCTCTGGGTGGGCTCCAGAGTTGGCCTGGGTTGGCATGGGGAACAGCAACAGGAGGGAAGACCCACAGTGCTTAAAGGCCCAGGCACGATGGCGGGTAAGGTCCCAGGAGGATGCCAATGTTCCAGTCTGATTTTTTCTATTTCCTCAACTAAGTGTGAAGCCAGGTTGTTATCTAAGAGGAAGTGGTTTTGGAAGAGCCAAGAGAGATGAGAAAGTGAAAATCATGATTTTGGTGGATGGAAAAAACCCCAGACTAAGTATGTAAATGTAAATGCCTGCTTCTTGGACTCACCTATGGATTTTGTTTCATCACAAGAAGAGACCCTAGGGAAGGCCACGTGAGAAGAACTGTAGACAGCTGCACGTTTTCGTCTAACGCCTTTTCTGTCTCCTGTCCACGGGGCCACTGCCTTCCCACGTTATGGATGCTCTTTGCTCATGAGATGCCCCTTCCCCTGGTTGGGGCAGGTATCAGACTGAACTCAAGGAAAGAAATGTGACTGTGTCACTCTACCCTTCAGTGTGACAACGGAGGGCACCTCACTTTGCCGGCATGGGAACCCAGAGTGCCCACTGCTAGCCTCTTCAGCGTCAGGGACATGCATGTCCAGGCCCAGGTGAGGCTCCAAGCACAGGGAGTGACTCAGACGCCTTCGTAGCCGAGGCTGTGACATTGTATGTGGCACGTCCCTGCCCTTCTCTGCTCTTGGCCTGGTTTGTTGATGGCCTGTCAGGCTGGCTGTCTCCTCACATGTAGTCAGGACCCATCTGTGTTGGTTTAATGGACGGACTTCCTTTCTTCTCTCAGCCCTGGGGGCTGACAAGGGGTCTGTGGGTCAGGCTGACCGTGTGTGTGGAGGCCCCTCTGGGTGAACACCGTGGAGTCATGCTGGGAAGAGCCAGAGTTTAGAATCTTTCTTGTCTCCAGGTGGACCTTGTGGATTCTTGAGAGTTTCTGCAAGAATCATGGACCAGCTTCACGTTTGTTCTCCTTAGGTTGCACACCTTTTCCAACGTTGTTTGGAGAGACAGACAATATATACAGTGGTACCTCGAGATACGAGTGCCTTAACATACGAGATTTTTGAGATACGAGCTGTCGAGTGAGCGATTTTTGCTTTGAAATACGAGCAACATTTGAGATAGGAGTCATCGCGCAGATTGGCCGGCTGCACACGACCCACCAGTTTACCGCGACTCGAGTGTCTCATAGTTTCCCATGCCTCAAGGTTACGGAACAAATTAAACTCGTATCTCGAGGTACCACGGTATAATCAAGTATCTAAAGCAAATGCATGACAATACTTTACTTCTACTTTAGCTCTCTAGGTTGTCAAAATATAGTTAATGTTGATTCATAATGTGAGAACATAGCATTAGTCCATTTTAGATTCAACCTTTGGTCTTGTCTCCTTGGTCCTCCCTCCTGTGTGTTCTTCTCTGTTGCCATTATCCACCAGTCCCTCTTTGACCCATGAACTTCCACAGGTGTCTACTAATATCCACCCTGCACAAAATATGCTTGAGAAAATAACAAAGAAAATGTATTTACTTAGCAAATGTTTAAGGAAAGTCTTCGAAGGAGGGACTCAGTGACTAAAGAAAAATGATGATGATCATCAAAAGCCCCCCAAATGTCTTACTGGATGTATTGCAGATGGGGCTGGTCAAAGTCTGAATACAGTGGTACCTCAAGATACGAGTGCCCTAACATACGAGATTTTTGAGATACGAGCTGTTGAGCGAGCGATTTTTGCTTTGAAATACGAGCAACAGTTGAGATACGAGTAATTGCAAGGATGGCCTGCTGCACACGATCCACCAGTTTACTGCGACTCGAGCGTCTCATAGTTTCCCACGCCTCAAGGTTACGGAACGAATTAAACTCGTATCTCGAGGTACCACTGTATTTGTATCATAGTGCTTCCTAGCAGAGCCAAACAGATTCTTCCCTCCAAATGCTGAACTTTATCTCTTCCTCCCCTAAGGACTTGTGAGCTGGCTGCTTGGTTGGACTTGGGGTTATGCTTGGCATGGCACCATGCTGTTTGGGATGGCCCAGAGCATCAACTGGCACAGTCCCCTTATAACAGTGAATTGGGTAGAGTCTGAGAGCATGAGCCAGTAGGTGCCCTTTCAAGAGACTCAATGCCAACGGTGATGCAAGAGCAGGTTGCCCCCACCTGCCTCCTGTGGGCTGGTGAGGTGAGTCTGATGGGGAAGCCAAGGTTGGAAATAGAAAGAGCATATCATGGAGTCCTAATCATCAGCGCATTAATAAGCTTTAATCAACAACTACTACTGTAAGTGTGCCTTGGTGTACTGTCCTCCTCTGTCCTCCTCTGGGCTGGCGGACTGGGAAGGTGGACAGCCCTCAGATGGAATCTTGGATTTACCACCTCACCAGCCTGGGGACCTTGGGCAAGGTACTCTCTCCCCAACACCCCACTTGAGAGTCAACCTCTTTACTTGTTAAATGCAGATGGTGCCTACCTTTCAGAATTTTGAGTATTGAAAATAATCTATATAAATCATCTAAAAAAGTACTAGGTATCCAGGAGGCACCTGATGAGTGGTGGGTGAGAAGAGTATGGCTCAGAGGATCATTGATTTACTCTTTAAATTGACTGAACACTCACTGTGTTCCAGGTCTGAGGATCTATGATTTGCATCTATTATCTCATGGAATTCTCTTGTAGGTACCTTTCCTATTTTATAAGTTTAATTTTTTTTTCAATTACAGTTGAAATTCAATATTATATTAGTTTCGGGTTTAAAACATAGTGGTTATACATTTCTATAACCATGAGAGTGATAGTTATGGCCGTGCTTATAATGTTGGGGCAAATATGAGTCACAAGACCATGGTCAAAAGGAACAGGAAAATGTGACCCTGACGTGTGTCTGGAAGGATAAAAGCCGGGCATATCTGGTGGACAACACTAACACACAACGCATGCTTTAAACCCTAACTTGCACAATGTTTTCAACTCAGTCTATTGGTTTTCAAAACCATGTGGGTATCTGTGGTTATATTATTTTTCTAAATTATTTATTTCAAGTCCCTGTGAAAACATGACATTTGCCCATTCCATGGACATCAGGCACTGCCATCTGACTTGCTGTGACTAAATAGATGGTGAGCAGAAGTGAGGTGTTTTGCCATTTTCCTTCTTGCCATGAGAACGGCATGTTCTGCACAGGGCTGCTTTTTCGCTCTGCACCCGGCGTAAGCAGGACGTGAACAGAGCGCCAGCTGACATGTGCTGTGAATGAGAGATAACCCTTCGCGTTTTAAGCCCTTGGAGTTGTTTGTTACTGCAGCATGACTCAGCCGAAGCAGATTGCTACAGTAGATTTAGCATCCTTCGTCAATAGAGGACAATGAAGCTGGCGGTGTAGAAATGAACTTCTACGAGTACAGTCTGCTTTGATGAAGGGCATCTATACTTTTAAGCAGAAGTGTCTATAAGGGCTTATTAGGGAAGTAAATATGACTTAGTTGAGTTGAGCTAGCAACACAAAAATACATTTTCCAAATTGAGGTTTCAACTGACATCTCCGAGTACTTATGCAAAATCTGGGAGGGGAATTGGGATCATAGAAACGTTGTTTTCAAATGCAGACTATTGGTCCTGTACTCACTGAGCAGTTGCCTTAGAAGACCTGAGAACAATCTATATTCATGTCCACTTTAGGCAGAACTGATAACGATGAAATGTTCCTATTTATAGGAATGCGGAGTCTCTTCTGAGCCCAGTGCTCCTCATTAATTCAGATCCACTGATTTGTAATTCATATCAGGTAACTGGGGCAGAAGCCAGGCTGGCATCTACTCTCATGTGGTGAGTGTGCATTTCTCGTGCTGGCTGTCCCCACAGGTTAACATTTGCCATTTGACCATTCAGAGGGCCTTCAGAGGGAGGCGCTGGTCATTCTGTGGAGGTATGAACAGCAAGCTTCCTGCAAACAGTGGCATCCAACCTCAGGTGGTTAGGGCATTATGACTGCCTGGCTTCCCATCCTCACCAAGCTTTGCCCTCTATTGCCTGTGCAGTCCATGAGGGAAGTGATCTGATAGAATTTGGGATGCTGAAAGGTCACCAGTAAGGTATGAACCACTTTTGTTCCCATTTTAGAGTGGCAAAACTGAGGCTTAAGAGAGGTTGAGTAAGCCAGTGAGTGTAGCAACCATGGTTTGAATGCAAGATAGTTCAAAGCCAACACACTAAATAATACAAAGAAGTACAGAAGAGACTGAGCTATAGCTGAGATTACTTTAGAAAAAGAGGTGTACTAAATAATTCATAGAACAAACAAGATTTGTAAGTAGGTTGGTTTAGGATGAGGAACAAGGCTTACTTAACTGCGGAAGAAGCACCCCTGGCTGTTTAGGTGTGTGTGTGTGCGTGTGCGTGTGTGTGTGTCTGTAATTTATGTATTTTCCCCAATAATTCTCTTCCGTTCACTAGAAATCACTGGGTAAAACTGCTTTATTGGCACATGCTATTGCTATTCATATTATTGAATGCCCTAAAGCCATGGTCGGCAAACTGTGGCTCTCGAGCCACATGCGGCTCTTTGGCCCCTTGAGTGTGGCTCTTCCACAAAATACCATGGCCTGGCTGAGTCTATTTTGAAGAAGTGGCTTTAGAGGAAGTTTGAGTTTAAAAAATTTGGCTCTCAAAAGAAATTTTAATGATTGTACTGTTGATATTTGGCTCTGTGGACTAATGAGTTTGCTGACCGCTGGCCTAGGGAATAATAAAGCTCTATTTAGTTAAGGAGACACTAATTGGAGACTTCCCACTATTTGATTGTCCTCTCTTAATTTGAATGGGCATTTCTTTCTAACACGAGTGTTCACTTTAGAGTTGGATTCAGAGCTAATGTTTAGGTTCACCCACCTCCTCCAGCCCCCTTGGTTTTGAATTCTAAATGGTTTATATTATGTGATCATCACTGACTTATTCTGAACTTCCGTCTTAGCAGCTCCTCATGGCCCATTTGGAGAACGAAGAACCATGAATTTTCTGGAACTGGTGTTTTAATAATGAAAAACTTTTGTAATTATCCAGTATTTTGGCCTTTTCAGCCACAACACTATTTGGTAACCTTGATGCACTACTACCTGTTATGGGCCATTCAATGGCTTTTAAACGATAGGAAATGTTTCACAGAGTCATAATGCTTAGCAGAGTGGCAGTGTTCTTCCTTTTGGAGGGATGGTGGAAAACTTTAAAACTCCATGTGTGCCCTACGGCATCCAATCTCAGGTGGTTAGGGCATTTGATGAACCAGAACACAGTGTCCCCCAAATGGGGAGGATCACAAAAAAGTTCACCATATCTGGGGAGCAGGTGTAATCAGTTTTCATTCAGCTCAGAACACTACCCGGGTTATATCACTCGGAGGTGGACATTTTGAAAGGAGGTCCCGAACAGATCACTTAAACCTAATGCCCACAGAAGGGACTGTTGGGTTTCTTGATGTTGACAAATGGTAGATTTCTACTTAGGAGAAACGCACTCATGTCTTCGAGTGTTTAAAAACGGTACTCCTCCTAGAGATATACCAGGTGATTTTTACCCAAGTGCTTACCATTTCAGGTCTCATCAACTCACTGTTTTCCCAAGCGAGGCAGGTAGCTGGGGTTATAAACTCTTAAGAGGAAAGCAGTAAATCTGGAGAAAATGGCTTGCCACTTGAGGGATTAGCAGTGACTTATCCGAAGGAGGAAAAAGGGGCTGTGGAAGGGAATGGCCATGAGCCATCACCACCGGAAACAGCTTACGGGCACTGAGATGCGAAGCCTCAACCGCCTTCTCCGAGCAACGCCGCTTCCCGGCCCCCTGAGCTCAGGTTCTCCCCTCTGTCTCGGCGCAGTGGCCTCTGGATTGCAGAACAGGGAGGTGGCATGCGGAAATCAGAGTGGACAGAGCCACGCATCCCCCCGGGCGTCTTTGTGCAGGCACGGCGCACCTAATTTCAATTCCAGAACTTTCTTGGCGGCGTTCTCTCTTTTTAATACAGTTGTACCTCGAGATACGAGTGCCCTAACATACGAGATTTTTGAGATGCGAGCCGTCGAGCGAGCGGTTTTTGCTTTGAAACACGAGCAACAGTTGAGATAGGAGTCATCGCGCGGATCGGCCAGCCTCACACGACCCACCAGTTTACCGCGACTCGAGCGTCTCCTAGTTTCCCACGCCTCGAGGTGACGGAACGAATTAAACTCGTATCTCGAGGTACCACTGTACATGGGTCTTAAAAACTCATGGGAACACACCAGACATTTTAAAATGAATCTATCACGTGGGAGACCCACAGAGAGACCTGCATAAAGAAGAGGAACGAATGGTGGAGGCAAAGGGCAGAAAGCCCGTCTGCACATTAAACACTAGCTGTCGCTTTCGGGTACGTTTCTCTATCGAGTCTCCATGGACCGGCGGCACTCGCGTGGCAAAAGGCACTAAACCCAGAGGCTGAGCCACCGTCAGGGGGCCTGGGTGTCCACTTCCGGCTCTGCCAGCGGCCATGGGGCCTTAGCCAAGCCTCCACTCCTCAGCTCAGTAAGAACCCACCAAGGGCTCCTTCCAATTAAAAAGTGCTCTGATCTGTGAGGTGACTTTCTTCATGTGGGCAGCATTATTCTAGCAATGGAACGGAGCTTTCCTGCGGCCCAGAACGGTTGGCTGACACCCACTTCCTGTTTGCCACCACCCACTTCCGGTTCACTACCACCACCCACTTCCGTTTCACTACCACCCACTTCCTGTTCACTATCACCCACTTCCTGTTCACCACCACCCACTTCCGGTCCACCACCACCCACTTCCTGTTCACTACCACCCACTTCCCTGTTCACTATCACCCACTTCCTGTTCACTATCACCCACTTCCTGTTCACTACCACCCACTTCCCGTCGTTCACTATCACCTACTTCCACTTTGCCACCACCCACTCCCGGTTTGCCGTCACCCACTTCCACTTTCCCCAGATTTTTCATGGGGGTTCTTCAATCTCTCCGAAGTTTTCCTCTTTGCGGAAAAGCTAAATGACTAAAGGAACAGCGATGGAAAGGGAAAGTCACAGATTGAGAGGCTAAAAAGAGACGTAACCCGCCAGTGAGTTAACTTCCTTTGTGTCCCGAGTCAAACAAGCAGATGACAAAAATATTTTAAAGAGATATTTACGAGACCATTGGAAGTTGGGACCCTTAGCTATTCCATCTGAAGAGATGACCATTAATTATTTTTGGGGTCGTAATGGTGTTATAGGTTTTTATCTTTTAAGGTACACAATGAAGTTGTTGCAGATAAAACACGATGCTGGGAGCGGTTAGTGAGCGATGAGATAGATGGGGCAAGTTTTGGCCATAAATTGACAATTAACAGTAATTAAACGGTGGGTACACAGGAGTGGATTATACTACTTGGCCTGTTCTTGTTTCATAGTTTACATAATAAAAAGTGTAAAAAAAAAAAAAAAGCCAGATTGATGGGATTTATCTAAGGAGCACATTGGCGGAGGTGTTGGAAGGGCTGCTTGTCATAGTTGCATAATCGCTGGGGATAAATATGGAAGTTCATCAACCAGAAAGGCTATGGTGAGGAGCTGGCTGGCAACGGGCCCAGCTCTGTGTGGCTGTCAGCTAGCCTCCAGGCCAATTTCCCCTCCATAAATAACGGTCGGTACGGACGCTTTACTATTTAAATGCACGTTCGCGCAGCTGCCGAGCGTGTTTGTTTACGTAGCGGCGAACCTTTCTGTAAACATCACTATCTCAAAATCGCCCATGTGTCAGGAGCATAAAGGGCTCCCTTAAAAATATATATTTGCGGCATGAGACACGGCCAGTCCCCAGATGTCTGGGTGGGGGTGTGTCAGAATTTTGCAGGGTTTGATTCATTTCAAAAATAGAATCACATGACTGGAAGGTTCTGAGAGGTCACTGTACGCATCTCTCCGAGTCTGGGTGGAAGTAGGCTGAAGCCATCCACTGAGGATGTGGATCTGTCTTTTGTGGATGCCAGTCTGCCTCTTCTGAGGACAGAGATCTCATCGAGTGAAGGCCGGAGGCCGGGACCTGCAGGGCACCGGTTTGAGCAATACGCACACTCTACCCTCAAGGATCTTACTTTCATTTTCCAAAAATGACTCTCAGCGCTGGGCAAAGGCTTGCTGCAGTGCTGCTGGCATCGGAATCCTCTGCCAGATGTTCCGGGTTGAGCCGGAGACCCAGCTGACTGAAGGAGCGGGTGGCCAGCCTCCCCAGGGCAGCCCAGCTCTCCAGAAATACCATGTCGCCATCCACGTGTGCCCACACGTGGGTGACAGGAAGAGGGCACTGCATCAAGGTTGCAATGTGGGGCTTGTCCTTGAAATAGGCCTTAGCTGAGATCACAGAGAGTAGTTTAAGGTCAACTAAGACACTTTGGAAAGAAGAAATGAGTAGAGCGGAAGCCGGTTTGTGCCAGCTCGCCGTTGTCAAGGCTCTTGGCGTCCCATCCAGCCCTCCAGTGAGTAATCAGGCCCTCGAGAGTCGGTTTTTCCCTCAGGGTGCATTTGGTCCACATTAATCTTTTTCCTGTGACTTTGACTCATTGAAGCATTTCTTCCCCCTAGGGTCTGTTTCATGCCCACAAATACCAACTGCGTTTTTCATTCACAAAGAGAAGCATCGCACTGAAGCCTAAGAGATCAGATGGGCTATAAGCACTGAATTGTATGAATTCCACCAGGAAAGAAACAAGACATGTCCACCTTCCAGACAAGCCCAGGACTTTCTAGAACATTCTTCCCTTCACTTTCCAGAAGTTAGAAAACTTTTTCTTTTATTTAAATTGAAAATTAATAGGGGTTGGCTTTTTCCAGGAACAAAGGCAAGTGTTTTGAATCTTTTCTTTTTTGCTAGCACTTACCCCCTTTCCTCCAAGAAAGCACTGGAAAGGCTATGGATGCTCAGATGTGAGCATCACTGTGAATGATCAAAAAGACGACGCCCTTCTCTTTAGAAAGGTTCAGTCATCACAAACTGTCCTCAGAAAGACAGGGACTGCCCCAGGCAGAATGCCAACTCAGGGACATCGCAGGGTAATTGGCTTATTCCGGATTCATGCATTTTTTTGAGATTGAGCTTTGGGTGGAGCGAGCGAGCGAGCATGAAGCTCAGCTGCTACAGTTTGAAGCTCAGATGAGCACCACTCACCAGAAAGTACATAGTTCCGGTGGCGTTTGCTTCTGGAGCTCAGAGATGCAATGATAACAAGGCTTGTCCACTGCCCTCCCTCAGGTCCTATTGGGAGAATTTGTAGGGAGACATCTAATATTAAAATTGCATCATGAGTGGTTGGTTTATGCTGCCAGAGACTGTGTCGCAGGGGCCACCACTAGGGGGACCCAGAGTCCCTGTGCTCAGACCCGTGGGAGAAGTTTCTGGTCTGTGGGAAATGATAGGGCTCCCGGTTTCAAGGGCTTCCTCCCCTCTCTTCGCCTCTCCACTCCCCCAAACATGCAATCATTGCTTCAGGAACATACGAAGTCACGCTAAAGTAACAGATAGCCCTGTTCACATCTGTAGCAATCTTTGAGTATTTGGCAATAGTTCGTTGTTATTCTCTTACAGCTGTTTTCGGATTAGGTCCACATTTCTTTAGTTCTATGCAAAGGCGCCTACTCAAATCATTGAGCTCCATGCAAAGCCTGCCACTCCACCAGAGAGGAACTTGCCAGAGGTATGACCTTGCCTGCGGGGCACAGGCAGGCGGAGACGCGGGCCAAGGACTTTCTTTTGAAAGGGAGGACAGAGATTAGCTGAGGGGTTGATGAAGAATCTGGGGCCAGTCTGTGGGCCATGTATTTTCAGATGCTATAAACCAACCCCGTGCCTCCAGTTGAAGACTTCAAAGCACAGAAGGGCAGATTACGTAACTAAACAGGATCCCAAGGCTACTATCGATACCCAGAAGAACAGTCAAGAAATGGATGGATTAGGGTTCTAGTTTATATGTTTTCTGCAGGACACCATGGCTAGCTCAAGTCCGAGCTTACGGCTCTGCTTTGTGGGCTGTGACCGATAAACAGGGGCAGAACCGGTTTTGCTGTTGGATGTACAGCACATGTAAAGTTCAGATATGAGGGGAGACTTCAATAAGAGCAGACCAGCAGATGATCTTCCCTAAAGCACTCCAGTGAGAGGTCAATGGGGCTACGACCAATGGATCTTGGGCTTTTCGCTTGCCTGCTGGAGTTATTGACTGGGGCTGCCGGATACTGTCTGCTGGGGTTCAGCAGGTAGACTGTGGAGACAGAGACCAAGCACTCACCAACATAAAACAACGCCATGGGCCTTGCAAATGGCTCCCAAAGAAGAGGGGGAAATTGCATTTTTATTAAAGCGATTTGTCAGGCTTCCTCTGAAAGCCTTCCCGTCGTCCTCCTGGCGGGGCAATAAATAACCTCGAGTATTTAAATTGACCAGGTCTCAGAGCCACGCGAAAGGTGCTTTAGCGAGAAATTTTAATGTATGTAAATATTTGGAAACTTAACGTATTTTAAGCAGTGTTTTGAAAACACTCGTTTATGAATTTGTTTCCAAAGGCCTTTTAAAGAGCCAAGGCTAGCCTTCTTTGGTGGATAGACCGCAGGTGAGAAGCTACGTCGGCAGGCTACATCATGAAGTGAAGGGGCGGCGTCAACAGGGAGTTCCCATAGATACCCTGTTTCCTTGAAAGTAAGACATCCCCCCAAAATAAGACCTACTTCCAGTTTTGCCTCTCGCTGAAATATAAGGCATCCTCCTGAAAATAAGACCTCCCTGATAGTAAGGCCTCCCCCAAACATAAGGCCCCCCCAGAATAGAAGGCCCTGGAAGCTACCATCAGGCGTCTGACTCTGATTTAAAGAGACCTCGCCCTACCTGAACAACTCCCGCTGCACCGCGGCCCATCAGTGAACTGGTTTGTGATGAAAACGACTACCGTACCGTAGACAGGTCATACATTTCCTTTTTTTTTTTTGTTCAACAATAAATGTGTACCGTCTTCTTCTTCATGGAAAAATAAGACATCCCCTGAAAATAAGACCTAGCGCCTCTTGGGGAGCAAACATTAAGAGAAGACACTGTCTGATTTTCGGGGAAACAGGGTAAGAACGTGAGACCCAGTTAGAAGGAGCCTGGGTCCCACAGAGACCCCGGAGGGAGCGCGCCTTACCTGTAGCTTCCACCATCCCTTCCAGGATGACCACGATCTCCAGCTCCTCTTTGGGCAGCTGTGCTTTGGAGATTTCCCAGAAAGGGCTCTGTTGGTTGATTTCGTGACTGATGATGAGAGGCGACACCAGAAACAGCCGGTCGTCCCCGGTGTAATACCCGACGTTGATGTCCGTCTGGTTCAAGGGGATGAACTCGCCCTCTGAGGTCTGTTTGGATTTGATCAGCTTGGCGCGGATGGAGGCCTCCACGATGTGCGAGTTCCTCAGGTCCCCGACGCGGAACATCAGGCACAGCTTGCCGTCCCGCATGGAGATCACCGCGTGGGTGGAGAACACCAGGGTCTCCGCCCGCTTCTTGGGCTGCGATATTTTGACAAACATGCACCCCACCATGAAGGCATTGACAATGGACCCCAACACCGACTGGACCAACAGGAGGATAATTCCCTCCGGGCACTTGTCTGTGATGACCCGGTAGCCGTAACCGATGGTGGTCTCCGTCTCTATGGAGAATAAAAAAGCTGAGACGAACCCGTTGAGGTTGGTGACGCAGGGAGTCCACGATGGGTCCTCTATGTGGTCCATGTCCCCTCGGATATATGCTATGAGCCACCAGATCATCCCGAAGAAGAGCCACGTGACCGTGTAAACCATGACGAAGATCAGCAGGTTGAACCGCCACTTGAGGTCCACCAAGGTGGTGAAGATGTCGGTCAGGTAACGGTAGGTCTCCCGCACGTTGCCGTGGTGCACGTTGCACTTCCCGTCCTTCCGCACGTACCTCTGGATTTTCCTTTTGGTCCGGTCGCGACAGATGTGTCTCGGCAGGTCGTCCCTGGCCTGTTTAGGCAACTTTGGCTGGTGAATGGCCACCGGGCTCTCCACGTCCTGGTCCATGGAGTCGCCCTCCAGGACGTTAGCTGGTGGTTTGGAGAGAAGAAAAGAAAGACCGGGTGAGATGCTGGCTCTTAGGGGATCCTGGAAACCACACCGTGTGCAGGACCTGACCATGAAGCCGAACCCCATTTGGGGAGACATGCACAAAGCAGGCAGAGTGAGTTTATGGGGCATCGTCTGCACAGGCCCCCAGCGGACTTGGACTCCTGTGCTCTGTTGTCTGCCTTTGTGCAGGAGCTCCGCCCCCTCCCAGCGACAGCTCCTGGCTGTGCAGATGTCCCCTGGCCAGCAAGTGTCCCCTGGCCAGCAAGCTCTGAGACTCAGCGCTCTGCCAGGCATCTCCTGCTCCACTGAGACGCCATGGCAGGGAGCTGCACACCGCGGATCAGGAGATGTTAGAGTTCACACAGCCTCTGCTCTTCCACTTCCCAAATGTGGGTTCTGGGACCTGCTCTCTCTCTCTTTTTTTAATATATATTTTATTGATTGTTTACAGAGAGGAAGGGAGAGGGAGAGAGAGTTAGAAACATCCATGATAGAGAAACATCCATCAGCTGCCTCCTGCATGCCCTCTACTGGGGATGTGCCCACAACCAAGGTATATGCCCTTGACCAGAATCGAACCTGGGACCTTTCAGTCTGCAGGCTGACACTCTAGCCACTGAGCCACACCGGTTTCGGCAGACATGCTCTTTTTTATATCACTCCTCCGCCCCCCTCTCCCTGCCCCACTAGTGTGGAGATGGGGCCTTTCTGGAGGTAAGAAAGGTTGAATGAGATCATACAGTGGGTCCCTCGTTCTGTGGGGCTGGCATGTCTAAGAAGAGAAAGAGACACCAGGATGTGTCCCCGGAGGAGAGGACACGTGAGGGCCGTGGAAGGCGGCCATCTGTAAGCCAGGAGCAGAGGCCTCCCAGACCAACCGGAGTCACCAGAAACCGGTCCAGCTGGTACCTCCATCCTCAATCCCCCGCCCTCAGAACTGGAGGACATAGATTTGTCATGAAGCCTCCCGGTTTGTGGCTCCCTGTTATGGCAGCCCAGCTAGACTAACACACCGTCCGGATTCACTGAGCCGCAGTGCCCACATTTACAAAGTGGTGGTCCAGACGCCCACTTCATGAGGAGGAGGTTGGACGAGACCAATACCTTCCCGGAACCGACATGGACTAGGTCTTCCTTTGTACTCAATTGTCCTTTTGCTACTTTCCTATGTTCAGGGCAGGATCTTAAAAATTTTTTAAAATATATTTTATTGATTTCTTACAGAGAGGAAGAGGGAGGGATAGAGAGTCAGAAACATCGATGAGAGAGAGTCATCCATCAGCTGCCTCCTACACACCCCCGCCTGGGGATGTGCCCACAACCGAGGTACATGCCCTTGACTGGAATGGAACCTGGGACTTTTCAGTCTGCAGGCTGACGCTCTATCCACTGAGCCACACCGGTTTCGGCCAGGTCAGGATCTTTAAATTGTCACTCAGATTTCAGAGTCTAAGGAAAAGGTCTGGTTTTGGTAGGTGATTCAATGCCAAGGTTAAAAAAGCGAGGAAACCTCTCTTGTTGAGTGCTCACACATTGGATTTGGTTTCTGCCTCCGCGTCGGCTAATCGCAGTCCCCGTGTGGTTGCGTTTTGCCGAAGGCCCTGTGATGAGCGCATTGGCAGAATCGCCAATTACGCACGCACCGGGAAACCCTTCTAGAATGTGCGTGCAAGGGGGAGTTTGGCGCTGAGGCTGCCGCCGTACACAGAGGAGCCACAGGGTGAAGCTGCTTGCTCTGCCAGCGCCCCCCAAGCTGCCGAAGGGGTCTGTGAGCGGTCTCTCTCCCCATGCTCTCCGCTCGGTCACGCGTTGTGTCCCTGGCAACTCCAGCTTGTCCCCTCGGTTAGAGGAGAAAGGCGGGCTGCTGAGAACACACGCATCTGGTGAAGGAAACAGCTGGGGCGGGGCTCAGTGGTACCCACTTGGCATCAGTGGCGTGGCTCTGCTCTTCTGCCTCAGCCCCAGGAAGAGGCCGCTCTGGCCTGCAGAGCAGACTGTTGGTTTGGCAACTTGGATTTTTTTAAAAATATACTTTATTGCTTTTTTACAGAGAGGAAGGGAGAGAAATAGAGAGTTAGAAACATGGATGAGAGAGAGACATCGATCAGCCGCCTCCTGCATGCCCCCTACTGGGGATATGCCTGCCAGGATACATGCCCTTGACCGGAATTGAACCTGGGACCCCTCAGTCTGCATGCCTATCCACTGAGCCAAACCGGCTTTGGAAGGCGACTTGGATTTTAACTGTTAGCGTACTTCTGCCTCAGCCCCAGGCAACCTGCCTGCATCGCCTGTCCTTTGTAAAGGAGAAGCTTTTCTCCTTCCTCCTCCTCCTCTTCTTCCCCCTCTCCCCACTCCTCCTCCTCCTCCTCCTCCCTCTCCTACTCCTCCTCTCCGCCTCCTCCTCTCCCTCCTTCTTGGAACAGATATCAGGCCAGGAGTGAGAGGTGAGTGGAGAATATAGATTGACGTGAAATGCAGGTGACGTCCCTCTCACTGCAACACCCCCCACAGGCATGATGCTTGCGCCCCAAGGGGCCAGAGCTGAGTGCTCACTGGTAATTTTGCCCCGAGGGGGAGTCTCAGAATCCAGCTTCCTGTGGGACAGGCTCTGGGCTCTCGCCCTGGCAGGTGGGGGGAGGGGCAGTTTGCTGTAGACGAGGCGAGTGATTGCTTTGACCCCAGTGCGAAGCTCCTGATGGCGCAAAGCCACCTGAGCCCTCATCTTCCAGAGCCTTCCGTGGAGAACAGGGTTTGTCAGACTAGCTGCTTTTTTTTTTTTTTTAAATTTTATTGATTTGTTTTAGAGAGTTAGGAACGTTGATGAGAGAGAGACAGCGATCAGCCACCTCCTGCACACCCCCTATTGGGGATGTGCCCACAACCAAGGTACATGCCCTTGACCGGAACCTGGGACCCTTCAGTCTGCAGGGCAACGCTCTATCCACTGAGCCACGCCGGTTAGGGTAGATTAGCTGCTTTTTACCAGTCCTCAGTGAGATTTTTTTACAATGCCTGCGCAGACCTGGGTGCAGACAGCCACTCACCACCTCGGCCCCAGCCCCCCATGGCCCCAGGGCCCCCTGGCTGTCCACGTAGAACCTCCCCACTCCCTCCCTTAGCCTCCGCCCCCCCCCCCACCCGGCTGCATGTGCTCCAGCATCGTGCACCAAGGTTGTCCAGGGCTAAGGCAGAAGCACTGCGAACAGTGACGCGTGTACCACGCACAGGAGGATCCGCGAGAGGCCCGAGGCGCTCAGTGGTTCACAAGCTGATGCTCGACCACTGAGCCCTGCCGGCTGGGCCCTTCCTTATTTCTGACATCAAAACGCATCCCAAGTGAATTCAGGATTTAAATGCAAAGAAAAAAAAAACACCACAGCGGGAGTGGAGATGTATTTTTATAATCCCCAAAGTTGGAAAAGCTGCTCTCACTGTGGAGAAGAATCCAGACATTATTTTAAAACACCGTTATTTTTGTCAACCTGAACATTCGAAATGTTTGCAAGGAAAGTAGGGAGACAAACCAGCAAACATACGGGCGACACATAACATGTACATCCCCAATTTACAGAAGCAGGAAGCGTCCCGCGGAACACAGGGTCACGGGAGACGGGTAAATGCTCACAAAGCTGACAGGCACATGGAGAGACGGTTGGGCCCTGGCAAAGCAGAAGGCGAGCCCATATAAACAGCCCTCCCTGCCAAGGTGGCAACATGACAGAGGAACGCCGGAGGGGAGCGTGTGCGTGGGGAAGGGAGGGGACGTGGGAGCTCAGGCGTGTGAGGGGCGGTGCTGACTAGTGGTCTTTCTGAAGGGCAGGCGTCAGGAAGTCTCATGACTTAGAAACGGGGAGATGTCTTGGAGCAGGGGCTGGGCATCCCTCCGAAGGGAATAATCCACCAACGGTCACCAGCTGCTCACAGGGCTCTGTGGCAGCCTCTCTTAGAGCAGCGAAAACTTAGACACGATCCGAGTGTCTACCCACACAGTTTTGCACTTATCATCAATGGCGTACGATGTGGCCACGAAAAAACGATTTCCCAGTGCTTTGGGGCTTTCACCAAGATCACCTTCTTTTTTTTAAAAAACTTTTTTTATTAATGTATTACATGTGCACATATCTTTCCATTGCCCAGCCCCCCATTCCCATGCATACCCTAACCCCCTAGTGCAGTGATTCTCAACCTTCCTAAGGCTGAGACCCTTGCATACAGTTTCTCATGTGGTGGTGACCCTTCAACCATGACATTTTGCTACTGTGATGCATCGTGATGTAAATATCTGCATTTTCCGATGGTCTTAGGCGACCCCAGAGGGGTCGAGACCCACAGGTTGAGAACCGCTGCCCTAGTGTCTTGTGTCCATTGGTTATGCTCATATACATGCATACAAGTCTTTCGGTTGATCTCTTATTTACCTCGCCTCTCCCTAACCCCCCACTGCAGTTTGACGGTCTGTTGGATGCTTTACTGCCTCTGGATCTACCTTTTCGTTCATCAGTTTATCATGTTCTTTATGATCCATACATGAGGGAGAAGATCGCCTTCTTAATGGCCTTTGGAACCGGTGATCACAGCTGCCCGGTTCTCAGGTGCCCCTTTCGGTCCTGCTCTGCAATGCTTCGTAGCACTTGTCATCTTTCAGCCTGCGAGGTGATTTACTCTTTTAATTTCCTGCTGCCTGTTGGCCCCTGTGGGAGGGGAAGTTCCCCGAGGGCAGGAATCTGTGTGTGTGTTTTTTTTCACCGATGAATCGCAGGCCCTGGAGCAAGTGCCCAGCACACAGCACCTATCAGTGAATGAATGGTAGGTGTTCATTGACGTGGCTGGTTGCCCAGCCAGAGCGCTAAGCGAAAAGGCAGAATAAGGAACATAGAACGCACTCTGCATATATTACCCTCTTGCCATAATGCGTGTGTGTTCATGAGTGTGCAGGCTGAGCGGGGAGGGAGGCGGCGGCTGGGAAGAATGTGGGGGCGTCTCTCTCAGGCTTTGGGTCATGGAGGGGCTGCATGTGGGCCCACTTGCCAGCATGGATTTCAGGAAAGGGTATGTCAGCAGCCTCCTTGATCAAATCTGAATCTAGCAACACACAGCGGAACGGCGAAGCTGTCCCCTCGCTGCTGGTCAGGAGAAGACACGTGAACAGATATCTGTCCACCCAGCAGCATCGCTCACAGTAGCCAATGGGGGTGCAACCCAAGCGCCCAGGGACTGACGCGGTAAGCGCACTGTGGTCCCTCCGTACCGCTCCCCCCACCCGCTGCAGCACGGACAGCCCGAAGGACATGGGGCGGGGACAGAAGCCAGTCTCCAGAGGACCAGCTCTGACTCCACGACCTGAGGTCTCAGGAGTCACATTCACGGAGACAGCGGAGGGGCCATGTCAGGGCAGGGAGGAGGCAGGGCTGTTGTCCGTGGGCGTGGAGGGTCAGTCGGGGAGGATAAGGAAGAGCTGGGTATGGATGCGGTGAGGGCCGCACCACCGTGAGAATGTGCTTATTGTGACAGAAGCAAACACTCACAGAACGGTTAACGCGGCAAAGGTTACGCTGTGTATATTTTACTGCCCTGAGAAGAAATCGTCTGAGGAAAAGGGAAGCTCATCTATGTTCTAAATGCAGGGAGATAATTTGCAGCAACCTGGATGGAGCTGGAGAGCATGATGCTAAGTGCAATAAGCCAGGCAATGAAAGAAAAATGCCACATGATCTCACTCATTTATGGATAATAAAGAACATTATAAACTGATGAACAAAAGGATAGAGACAGAGGCAGTCAAGCATCCAACAGTCTGTCAAACTACAGCGGGAAGGTTAGGGAGAGGTGGGGTAGAGAAGAGATCAACCAAAGGACTTGTATGCACGCATATGAGCACGACCAATGGACACAAGACACTGGGGGGTTAGGGTATGCATGAGAGTGTGTGTGTGGGGCAATGGGAAGATATGTATACATGTAATGCATTAATTAAAAAATTTAAAAAAATATGAATGAGGGGAGATTGGCTTCTAACCGCTTTGGGGTGGTGCACAGTAGCAGCAGATTCGGGCTATGATGCTGCAGACTGAGGGCAGGGCGGGGTTTCTGAGATTGTGTTGTTGTGATAGGGGTTCCCGCATGACCGCCGAGACATTGAAGAATAACTGAGAGCTGTCGCTGCAAATGATGCCTGACGTGTGAAATCAAAGTCTCTTTTTGGCCCTTTGCCCGATGCTTGTCTTCCTGTGTGAGTCCTCGCCTGGGCATGTCCCTCTCTGAGGACCGGTGGGAACGCATGTCATCGGTGTCCGATACACCCTGGGGAGGTGACTGGTTTGTGCTGGGCTGAGCTGCTGAGTCTCTGAGAGATGGTCACAATCAGAAATCCGGGCAGACCGGAAGTGTCCTGTCACAGACGTGTGGAGAACAGTGCCTCCTTCTGCTGGAAACTCCTGATAGCTATGTTCCTTATTCTGCCTTTTTGCTTAGCGCTCTGGCTGGGCAACCAGCCATGTCAATGAACACCTACCATTCATTCACTGATAGGTGCTGTGTGCTGGGCACTTGCTCCAGGGCCTGCGATTCATCGGTGAAAAAAAACACACACACAGATTCCTGCCCTCAGGGAACTTCCCCTCCCACAGGGGCCAACAGGCAGCAGGAAATTAAAAGAGTAAATCACCTCGCAGCCTGAAAGATGACAAGTGCTATGAAGCATTGCAGAGCAGGACCGGAAGGGGCACCTGAGAACTGGGCAGCTGTGATCACCGGTTCCAAAGGCCATTAAGAAGGTGATCTTCTCCCTCATGTATGGATCATAAAGAACATGATAAACTGATGAATGAAAAGATAGATCCAGAGGCAGTAAAGCATCCAACAGACTGTCAAACTACAGCGGGAAGGTGAGGGAGAGGTGGGGTAGATAAGAGATCAACCTATTCACATTAACGGGGGATGGAGTCGGGGGGAGGCCTAACCGTGTGGCCTTGAACTTAGAATGTCTAGGAGCCACTGTGCAGTCAGAGGACTAACGTTGGCTGCTCCGTGCGTGGGAGATGGCTTCGTAAAATGGGCCGTTTCATTGCTCAGTGGAGAGAGATGGCAGGTCACTGTGGGCTTGAGGAAGGAGACTGACATTCTCTATCCCGATTGCTCTTTTAAAGGTGATTTTTTAAGATTTAGAACCATCGACAGAACCATCAGAACCTTTTGGGACCACCGCCACAGCCGGGGGCGGAGGTGGTTGTCTGCTGGTGTTCCGATGAGGGCAGCAAGGGGGCTGTGCTCTGCGGGCCATACCACAGAGGACAGGACACTGACTGGGATTTGCTCCAGAAGCTGCCTGAGTAGAGCAGTCCTGCAACCCCAGGCATCTGCAGTTCCTTGTCCTCCACTTTTTATTGCCCACCAAGAAAGTGAGGCCCGAAGAGCCAACTTACATGGCAGGAGGCAGAGCCAGAGTGTTACTCTCCCTCAGGTAACTTGGACTTGATGGTCTCCCTCTGGAGCAAGAATCCCTTCCGCTCCTGGTGACTGCAGAGTGGGCCTGGAGTCAGCCAGACGGGGTCCCTGCTCTGCTGCCCACTCAGTGGGTCCTTCATTGGCAAACTGGGTGAATGCTACCCTCATGGGCTCCTGAGAGAATTAGGGACATAAGTCTGATTGGCAGGTAGCCTGGTGACAGGAACATGTGCTTTGGCGGGCGGGTCTGAGTTGGGATTCTGCTGTTTCATCTGCAATCTGTGTGCATTTGTTCTGTCCACCTCACATCTGAGTCTCAGTTTCCTCAATCGTTAAATGAGAATAAGAAGACCTACCTTGCAGGGTGACTGTGGGAAATGAATACATCATGCGAGCGTCGCACCTGCTACAAAGCAGACATGGAACACATGGCAGCAATTGTGATAGTGTCTGGGTGGAAGAAAGCACACGATTTGTAGCTATAATAATCCCTGTTTTTATAAGCCCCACATTGTCCTGGAAACAGCGGGAGATTCAGAAGCCACCTAAGACACAGATGGGCAGGCCCATCTGGAAGCTCAGAGCGTGCTTTGCTAACACAAGACCTGCACAGTGTCCCATATCAACATGCAGTTGCCTGCAACACTGTGGACACAAGACGGAGACCCGTGTGGCATGTCAGAGGCAGAGGTCAGCGGTGGCTGGATGGACTAGCCAAGGGAAGGAGCTGGGGATGGACTGTGGTCCGAAGTGGGAAAGGAAGAAAGCCAACTCTCACTGAACAGCTCTGTGTCAGGTACTGGGCCGGCACCATAGCCAAGGGGAAGTGCTGGCCCATCTTACAGAAGAGGCCCTGGAGGCCCAGAGGGCTGAGTCATGTCCTGGAGCTTACACGACTGACATGTGGTGGAACCAGGACTCTTCATCAGGTTCTGAAGCTCATGTTCTTTCTCTTCTGCCATTGCCGACAGATGAGAGGAAGTGTGCGCATGTGTGTGTGTGTACAATGTGAGAAGAGTGGCAACGAGAAGGATCTTGCCTCACTCTTGTTCCATGAATTATCCCACGGAGTGGGAGAAGTGAAAATAAAGGAGCAATGGCTTTGAGTGTAATGCCTGGGGCAAAGGTCAACATCAGAGTGGGGATGGTGGAGACAGAGGACCAGGAGTAGGGTAAAAAAAAAAAAAAGATTTAATGTGTCAGAAAGAAGTCTAGTAAGAGGAAAAATTCTGGTATCTTTTTATAAAATCTTCTTTTGGGGAGGGGTTGGCAGTTGGAGGGTGGGATAAAGGTTTGTTGAACCCTACCACGTGCCTGCATTGAGCTGCGTGGCTTCTCTGTCATTTCAGTTGGTCCCCATCCTTCTGGACTCTGTGGCGGTTGCATCACTGGCGTGAGACAGGCGGGACACCCTCACCAAGGCCACACAGCCAGAGCCGGTCCAGGGTGTTGGACTCCGAGTGGATGCCTCTTTCCAGGAACCAAAGAGGATAGACATGCAAACACCCCAGCCCAGCAGTGCTGCGAGGATGGAGGAACAGCCCCAGAGAATGGGGGTGTGCAGTGTGCTCTTCTTTCTTTCTTTTTTTAAAATATATTTTATTGAGTTTTCACAGAGAGGAAGGGAAAGGGATAGAAAAGCCAGAAACATCGATGAGAGAGAGACATCGATCAGCCGCCTCCTGCACGCCCCCTACTGGGGATGTGCCTGCAACCAATGTACATGCCCTTGACCGGAATCGAACCTGGGACCTTTCAGTCCCCAGGCCGACGCTCTATCCACTGAGCCAAACCGGTTTCGGCTCTTCTTTCTTCTTGTGTTACTGAAGAATGAAGCACATAAGTACCCCAAGGACATCCACAGCGAGGGGTCAGGAGGAGCAGGAAGTGAGAGGGAGGGGCAGGAAGTGGCCGTGAGGAGGCACACCAACAGGGGGCAGGTCCTGGTCCTGAAGGCCAAGACAGTGCATTCAACAGAAGAGGGGCTGATGGGTCTGGCAGCCAGGAGACCACGGGCAACTCTGAAGAGAGTGGTCAGGATGAAATTCAGGTTGCGGGGGAAGCGGGTGACTATGGGCTGAAGGGACATTTTATCGATAGGTGAGGAGGAAGGTGCAGATGGTCTTTCCGCATGAGGGAGGGGAGGAGGCTGTGAAAAAGAAGCAATAGAAAATTCTGGAAGGAAGTGAGGATGGCCTCCCTGAGGTGTGGGGAAGAAATGAAATGCAAGGCTATGCATTGACCTCAGAAAGAAGACCTGCCCCTTCTTGTCTGCGATGGCACCATGCAAGGGACAGCAGAGGTGATGAGACCCTGCCCCTCTCGAAAGAGAGAGCCACTCGGTCCTTTCTTCTTCCTGTCTGTGGGCTGTGGTCGTCTACCCTGCAGAGCCCACAGGATGGAGTGGATTTCCAGAGGAGGGTAAGGGGCGCAAGGAGAGGTTAGAAAGTGGGCTCTTAGCTCCGAGCAGAACTGAGACAGAGCCCAGATCCCCACGTGCAGGTTCTAGAATCCGGGCCACCGAGCCTCTCAAGAGGGGTGGCTCAGCTCCTGAGAGAGGGCAGGGGAAGCCCTTTCAGAGCAACCAGCCCCTCCCTGCCCAGTGGGCGGGACATTTCCTGGTATTTTCTAAGACAAGATGGATTGGGACCCGCTCAGATCACACACATGGTGGGATTTCACGGTAGAGGAGAGAGCAGTCAATCCGCGCCTCCCCGTAGCCAGAGCCCCAATTTTAGGCAAAAGTTTCAGTGCACTTCCCATGAACTCCCTTCTGTGGAGAATTCTAGCAAGTGGGGAACCGCAGGTCACTTCCTCTGCTGCCTACCTTCCCGGGGCGCCAGTAACTGGGTTTGAGAAGGAGAAGCATCCTGGGTGATTCGCTTGAGCGGTGACCATGTAATTGAGGGTTCAGGATAACTGCACCCCACAACCAAACACCTGATAGCAGCACAGAAGGGGGTGGGAGGCTGGAGAGCAGGCAGTCAGGGCTTTTCTCCGCTCTCACGAGGTCTGAGGCATGTTTAATTTCACAAGAAAACAGCGATTTCCCCGCCTCATTTCCCGCCTCGTCTCCACCTTTATCGCGGGCTCTGCAGGCCTCGTGCGGTTTAATCCCGCGCTTGCAGCTGAGCTGGCATTTCTAAACAGACCAGTGCGGCCTCCCGTTCTCCCCAGGAAGACTCGCAGCCCCCGAATGTGTCCAGCGGTCTTGCTAATTCCCGCATCAATAAAACAGGATTACTTCTACCGAGACGTGGTTTCAATTCCTGGCAAAACCTGATTGGAATGTAAAAGGCTTACCACGTGCACTTCATTAAGTCTGAATTTTTCCGGAAGAATCAGCAGTTGGCATTTCAGGGTCTTTGGAAGAGAAATCAGCTCACCCCCGGAGTCATTGCCTTCCTCTCAAAAAACGGGCATTTCCCGGTCTGGGGTTTTGCAGAAGGAAAGGCTTTGGATGTGGGTTCGGAAGACCCATGTCTTCAGCTGGATAATCACATGGCCTGCCTTCCCCACATCTCGTGTCTCCACTCTGAGGGCTATTGGATGACCCCCTATGGCAGTGGTTCTCAACCTGTGGGTTGTGACCCCTTTGGGGGTCGAACGACACTTTCACAGGGATCGCCTAAGACCATCGGAAAATACAGGTATTTACATTATAATTCATAACAATAGCAAAATTACAGTTATGCACCACAACATGAGGAACTGTATTAAAGGGTCGAGGCATTAGAAAGGTTAAGAACCACTGCCCTATGGGATTTCATCCCGATAAATAGTCACTACCAACAACTTGCTTTAGAATGATCTGGACAGAATTATTACTGTCTACTCTGTCAGCGTCTTTGAGAGTTCTAGAGCAAGTTAGAATATTAAGGATTCTGATACACACACACACACACACTAGTGGCCCGGTGCATGCACATTGAAAGGAAATTATTACTGCTTCTTACTTTCTCTGGAAAGCAAATGAACCAGCTCTCAGCCGTACCCTCTGAAAGGCTCTGGCAGGTTTCAGTGGGTGTGCGAGTCTCCTGGCCCCTGACAGGGAGGATTATATTCTGAGAGGCAACATTTCCCAGGTTCCAGAGGAGAAGGGAATCTCCCTGCCTCAGTGGAGGGGCGGCCCTTTCCTCGCTCTGTCTCTGTTTTCTGGGTGCCCGGGTTTCCCATGAGCCTGCACCTGCATCAGGGTTCTCTTCCGAGCGAGAGTGCTCAGCCACGTGGGCTTCCTTTGCAGCGGTCTGTTGCGTGTTACGCGTTTTTCTCGTTTGCGTGAGTCGCGGTGCTCTGCCCACCGAGGCTGAATGCTCACCAGGAGAGTCTGAATCTTCAGGATTCAGAGACGTGAGTTTCTGGATCTCTCTTTTGCCGGGGCCCAGGGATATCATTTTTCTTCTCAAAATTATTTCACGGGCTGAGGATACCTGATAAACAGCCAAGATGGGCTGAGAGTGAGGGGGCAATCTTGGGGTGTCCCTGGGGGAGGAGTTGAGTAGAATGTGGCTCCGTTCATGTATCTCCCCTTTTCCAATGGGAGTGAGATATTGCTGAGGCCTCCACGGTCTCTGCGAAGGGGAGCCCAGGCCAAGGATTCTATGGACGAGAGAGCAAGATGTGAGGATCTCTGACCCCCC
Source organism: Lasiurus cinereus (assembly GCA_011751065.1). Lineage (NCBI taxonomy): Eukaryota > Metazoa > Chordata > Mammalia > Chiroptera > Vespertilionidae > Lasiurus > Lasiurus cinereus. Next base: position 193,674 of record JAAGEH010000341.1, read on the forward strand.
AAAACCCTCTAAGTCCAGGAGACTATAATTGTGCCAAGTCCAGGGGCCTGCTGTAGGAGCTGCTCTACGGAAAAGTTAAAACAAACAAGCAAAAGCCCTTCTGAGGGTTGGAAAATTTCTGTGGCATAAAATCACACTATGGCTGGTTTCAAACTCTCAATAGTTGACCAGCTCTCCAAATCCCAGATATTTAACCATCACCTCTCACGATTGGTATTAACTTCATATCCCACTGGGTCAAGTTCTACGTTCTTGACGTGGGGGTGAAGGAACCCTGTTTTGCTGGGAGGTGGTGGGAAGGGAAATAAATGACTGATAAGTTTAGGAAATGCTGTCTACTCTGTCAGCGTCTTTGAGAGTTCTAGAGCAAGTTAGCATATTAAGGATTCTGATTTATATATATAGACACTAGTGGCCTGGTGCATGGATTCATGCACATTGAAAGGAAATTAATTAGAAGAAAGATTCCTGTGGTAATTACGTTACTGCAAAAATCACACGTCAAAATAGTATATATAACATAGTATTATAAAATTAAAACACGCATGCAATTGGCGCCAGTGAGAGCTTTATATGTATCATGCATCATGAGTCAATGTTTATTTTTAAATTGCCAGTATGCATCATATGTACTGGCCGGTTGGTTAGTCAGACAGATATATGGTCAGTCATTTAGCCTTTTATATATATAAATAATATACTTAAATTTATTTTCCTCAGAATTTCTCAAGCTTATTGAAGCTCAAGACAACCTATGCACAGCGAGGATCTGTAGAACATGCATTTGACCTACACAGAGTACCCCTTATCCATGGTTCTGCTTTCCAAAGCTTTAGTTACCCACAATCAATTGTGGTCTGAAATATTAAACAGAAAGTCCCAGAAACACACAATTCATAAGTTTTCAATAGCATGCAGTTCTGTAGCGTGATGCAAGCTCGCGCCATCAGCTTTTATGTTGTGCAAAAACTAAGGAGCCCTGGATAGAAAAATGCAGACATCCAACATCTGCAAGGTCGTGCTCCCCATCTGCTTAGCCTGAGAACCAGGGCTGTGTCCTCCGGGTAGCCGACGACACACAAGTTGGCGCACCTGCCCAGGGCTGTTCCCCCCCACCTCCCTGGGGAGATGGAGGGAGGTGAGGACACCAGGCAGGGAGACCCCTTCCAGCCTGTTCCTGCATCACCCACTTCTCAGTCTGGGGGGCCAACAGTGGCCCGGAAGCCAGGCTCCCACATCTGGTGAGTCATTAATAACCGGGACAGTTATGAATGGCTATGGGCATCGGCTGACTGGAGCATTTGATGGCCACTGGCCATGCTTCACAATAGTCTCATGCAAATTAGACCCGAGGTGCCGCCCTGGGCTGCTGCCATTACCATCCTAACAAATTGCGTGGGGCACACCATGGCTTTGCTTTCTGTGGCCTGACTTTCCCTCTCAGTCCTCAACGTTCTCTTGCTGGGTTGGCCTGTCATGGGGTGGTGGGTGGGGGGTGAGGATCACAGCTTCCAGAGAAAGCACAGCTGGATGTCTCCCTGGGGACTGCCCTCCAGGTCAGGGTCTGAAGTCAAGACAAGACCCAGTTCCCGTGGCCTCACTCTGGGTGGGTTTGCTGGTGCGGGAGTCTCACTTGGGGTCACCATAGCCAGAAGCCAACTGGACAAGTGCCAATCACTTATTGGCTCCTGGAGGTGAGTCCCTACTTCCACCTGAGGGGCTTGTGGGTGCTCACCAGGCATTGGAAACACCTGCTTCCCCCTCTTCTTCCGGCTCCGTCTTCTCCCAGCGCAGGTGGCGCGCTTCTTGTGCGAAGTTAAGTGCGCTTGTCCGGTGGAGCAGAAGGAAGAGAAGAGGGCGGTTCCTCTGCCCATGTCCTCTGGTGTCATCGCGCTCAAGGGAGGAACTCTGGGCAGCCCCTGACCATAACTGGTCTCCACCTGAGTCTTCTGTGCAGGAGGGGAGGGTCTGGAAAAGGGACTGTTGGTTCCCTCCTGTCCAGTGAGGGTGAGGCCTGCGTGGGCTCTGGGGATAGGGTCCGAGCCCTCGCAAAGGCTCCGGGCTGATCCTCTGTCCACCAGGCCACGTGCCCCAGACCCTGTCTGCACCGAGAGGGGCCAAGGACTGTTCAGCAGACTTGTAGAGCCTCCACTGGCCCCAGGGAAGACCCCACCCATGCTAGTCCTGGTCGTGCAAGTCCCTGTTTGAAGATGCGTGGGGGGCGGATGCAGGGGTCTGCAGCTGAGCTGTTCTCGGGGGCGATGCCTTTGACAGGAAGGGAGGAACAGCCCCTGCAGCGCGAGGAACTGCCGTCTGGGCTCAGCTCCCGGGGCGGCCTGGGGAGAAAGATGGGCCCAGGCCGAAGCTTCCAGAGTGTTCTGAGTGTGCTTGCTCCATGTTTACATCTCCCTCCTCTTTTGAGCATGAGACGGTGGCTCTTTCTGATTCTCTGCTCACAGGACAACTGGCGGGGGCCCTGGTGACAGGTGGCCCTGGGGGTCCCCTCCAGTCTCCACGGGGTGCCCTGTGTCTTCTGGGGCTGCTGGCTTATTCACAGCCCCGAGAGGACACGTGGCCTGTGCTTCCCGGCCCGGCGGGCTGGCTGCGGCAATGCTGTGTGGGATCCGGGCGCTCGGGAGGTGGTTCTTAGAAAATTCCATTTTCTGCTGCTTCTGCGCTCCTCCCCCGGGGCCCGCTGGCCTGGCCGTGTGTGGCGCTCCGCCTCCCCCCGAATCCTTCTGGCCTCTCGGTTCTCCGGCAAAGGCTGATTCGATTTCTTCAAGAGCACTTGATGGAGTTCTCAACACAAGTACGCACACTGCAGTAATGACATGGGCTCTGTGGTTTTAACAAGGAAAACAAGCAATCTGGGTTCCTCTCTCCACGAGGCCTTGGTTCCGGTGCCAGCTCAGCAGGTGAGGTGGGCAGCGCTGCTGCTGACCCAGAGCCGGTGGCTGAGTGTCAGCTGCCTCTCCAGCACCACCCGGAACCTTCCCGATCCCGGCAAGACTGGGGCTGCTGGGCTCACTGTATCAGGGAAAAATGAGTGACTTCTGCTGGAGGGAATCCTGCCGTGGCCACCGGAGGAGGGACAGGAAGTGCCCTGGTGTCGGGGATCTGTGCGGTCTAGTCCGGCGGCCGCTGGCCAGGTGCGGCCTTGAGCTTGATGTGAGCCTGATCCGAATGGCGATCGATCCACTGCCAGTCGGCAGCACATGGGGGTTCTGAAGACGTAATGTGAAAAGTAATAATGCAGCTGAAACCGGTTTGGCTCAGTGGATAGAGTGTTGGCCTGTGGACTGAAAGGTTCGATTCCGGTCAAAGGCATGTATTCTGGTTGCGGGCACATCCCCAGTAGGGGGCGTGCAGGAGGCAGCTGATTGATGTCTCTCTCTCATCGATGTTTCTAACTCTCTATCCCTCTCCCTTCCTCTCTGTAAAAAAATCAATAAAATATATTTTAAAAAAAAGTAATAATGCAAAACACACCATCAGTGGTCGTCACACTGAGGGCAGTGCATAAACACATTCTGTTTGTATTGGGTGGAATCAAACACATCATTACGTTAATATTGTTTCTTTATTTAAATTTTTTTTGTTTTTTTACAGAGAGGAAGGGAGAGGGATAGAGAGTTAGAAACATCGATGAGAGAGAGACATTGATCAGCCACCTCCTGCACGCCCTCCACTGGGGAGGTGCCCACAACCAAGGTACATGCCCTTGACCAGAGACCCTTCAGTCCCCAGGCCAACACTCTATCCACTGAGCCAAACCGGTTTCGGCTAATATTGTTTCTTTTTTACTTAAATGTGCTCACTAGACGATTTACGGTACTAAGAGTAACTGGTATTGTGTTGCCACTGAACAGGGGGGTGACAGAACATTCAGAACTTGGCCACGCCCACCTTTCCAGTGGCTGCCAGTGGCATAGCTGTGGAGGAGCAGCCGACTAGACTAGCGGGCCTCAGGCAGAAAGAACGGGCTGACTATGGAAGCAGCTAAGGTAAGAGCCCGGTAATTGGGGGGAAAAGTTACTCAGAGTTTGGAACTGAGCACAGCTCATTGAAAAGGTTGGGAGAGTGTTGACAGGTGTGTGGAGACAAGTTTCCATCTTGGGTCGGACGCTGGGGCCATTCAGCCAGATCGTTCACACACGCGCTCCCCAACAGGGAGCTGAGGGCTGCCTGCTGGAGAAACTAGGCATCAGAGGCCTCTCGCGTCGGTGTGCGTGCAGCAGGTGTGGACGCAGCACCGGGAACAGTCCAGGGGGAGGAGGCAGTGTGTCCTCTGGTTCAGGCTCCGTTCGTTCCCTCTACAGTGGCACCTCGAGATACAAGTGCCCTAACATATGAGATTTTTTTGAGATACGAGCCATCGAGTGAGTGATTTTTGCTTTGAAATACGAGCAACATTTGAGATAGGAGTCATCGTGAGGATTGGCCGGCTGCACACGACCCACCAGTTTACCGCGACTCCAGAGTCTCATAGTTTCCCACGCCTCAAGGTGACGGAACGAATTAAACTCCTATCTCGGGGTACCACTGTATTTACTTAGAATTTCCTTGTCCTGCAAAAACTCCCCAGGATGAAAAGAAAATAACCAGGCCTTGGCATTGCGTGCTGAAGGAACGAGTCACAGTTCTGGTGCCATCGCCTGTGCTGACACTCTGTCACAGTCTGTCACCCTGCTCCATTCCGCCAAGTCAATTCCTTTGGAGTGACTTGTCCAGGGTGCCTGCGGGGACCACTTTGACAAGTGTGTTCAAGTAAGTGCAAGGCTGTGACCACGAGGGCCTCTCCTCCCTTGGCCTCCCCCAGGCGCCTACCGAGACCAGGAACTTCAAGCGTTGTTGATGTCGGGTTTGCGGCTATCGCTTTGGTTTCGACCTTGGCCTGACCTGCTGGTAGACCTCAGCGTGCGACTAAACAGCCGATGAACGCTCTGGTCCTTGCCTCGAGATCTGTGATCAGTCGTCCTCCTTCTTGGTGACCTTCCCCGACCGCCTTTCCTGCTCTCCCACGTTTGTGCTGGGACCCCACAGGGTTTGTCCACAGCCTGCTCCTCTTCTCGTCCCGCACACCGGTTTTATCCGGATTACCGCCTTGGTGTCCAAGGCTTCCCTACCCACCTCCTTTCTCAGGGTTTCGGAGTGGGCTGTCTGCTGTTGCTTCAGTCATGTCCCGTCCTGCTTCAGATCATTCAGGGGTCCCAGTGATGCCCAAAGGCCTTCACTGCTCTTGTGACCTTGGCTTTCCTCTGCGGCAGCATCTATTCCTCTTCACACGGTGCAACGCTCAGGGCTCGCAAAGGCACTGGCCCTTCATGCATGCGTCCTTTCACATGACACTTCCGTGCTCTTCTTCATCCCCTACAACTCACCCGAGTCCTCAGGACTCAGCTCACATCCCCTACCCAGAGAGCTCCCCACCTGGTTTGCTCCTGTCCCCACCACCCAGGCCTGCCCCCAGGACAGCGCTCAGCACATCCTATGGCCGTGGCCGCCCTGGGAGACCTTGAACTCTCAAGGGAAGCCTGAATCCAGACAGATGGAATGCAGCTCTTCTGAGGCTGCCCCCAGTGCATCGCATCTGACTGCTGAGCCTCCCTAGCCGATGACGCCAAGCATGTGGGACCCGTGTCTCTGTCCCGGTGAGGAAGAAGGGACGTAGCAGGATTCACATGACTTTGTCCTCACCCCAGAGAAAGGCCAGGTGTGAGTCATGATTTGTGTTCCCAGAATGGCTTTTCAATCTACGAATGGCGACACAGGATGGTGTAGGAGGGTCGAAGAGTGTAGAATTGTGGTCTGTAAGATCTGCCAGGGACCATGGAGTCTTCTAGTTCAAATCCCACTCTTCAGAGAGAACGAAGCTAGCAGGGATGATTAGTGCCCCTCCCCCGCCCCCTGACTTCCCAGCCAAGAGGAGAAGGGTGGGGGGAGGACAGATAAAAGAGATGGTGGCCAAAGGTTTATTCTTCCTCTCCCTCCCCGATCCTGAAGGTGCCTTTTAAAAAAGCTCCGAGATGAGATTTTCAGTTTAATTTCCATGTTTCCACTAAAAGAGTGAAGAGATTTGATTTCAGCTTACATCGGTGTTTGTATTTTATGCACCAGACTTGGAAAAGGAGCTGAACCTAGAGGGAGTCGCAGAAGTCTGGAGGTCTGCGGAATCGTATGTGAGAACCGAAAACCTTTTTAGATATGTGGGCTTGCATGACAATTATATTTGCAAGGGACTCGGGTAGAATTTTTAAATTAAAATACCGTAGGTGGCTGTGTGTGTGGATTTTTTCATTTTCAAGTGTCTGTATGAGTCATCGCGAGTTGTCTGACTTTTTCTTCTCAGCCACATGTCAGCCTATGTGTCCTGCCTGAGCTGCGGGTCAGTAGGGTTCATTCTTGGAGGCCCACTGCCCCCTCCCGCTCCATGCAGGCCACAGTGACGTGGCCACCAGGAACAACGACTGTGCGATGTGTCCAACAGGGACATCTCCCTTTGGCAGGGCGGTCAGGGCATCTGGGAGATTCGGGGAACCCCTGAGGGACCATGTGCTTTTATGATGGCTTCTGAACCCACACATTAATCATAACACAACAGGAAGACTTCTAAGCAGCTTAGGAGTTACTGCACTTGTATCTCAAATTTTTGGCAGCCTCTCTCTTTTTTTAAATTTAAACAAATTAAAAAAATTTAATTTATATTTCCCTTTGTTGTTGTAAGTATTACAGGTGTCCCCTTTGTTTGTTTGCTGTTTATTTTTTTTCCCATTGACCACTTCCACCCCACACCCGTCCCTCCCAGGTCTTCACCACTCCATTGTCTGCGTCCATTCATGCATCTAAGTTTCCCTGCTAATCACTCCCCCTCTATACCCCACACCTCCGCCTTCCTCCTGAACTTTGCTGGTCTGTTCATGCTTCTATGTCTCCGGATCTATTTTGTCCATCAGTTTATTTTGTTCATTGGATTCCACATATGAGTGGTCTAGAATTACTAGATTTAATAAGTGAATTCAGCAACACAGCAGAAATTGACACCAGAAATTGATATAATTTTTATACACCAATAATGAACTCTCAGAAAAAGAAACGGAAAAAAAAAATCTAACCCCATTTACCATTGCAACAAAAAATTTAAGATACCTAGGCATAAATTTGGTCAAGGAGGTAAAAGACCTACACTTGGAAAACTGCAGGACATTGAAAAAAGAGATAGAGGAAGATATACACAAATGGAAGAATATACCATACTCATGGATTGGTAGAATCAACATCATTAAAATGTCCATACTACTCAAAGCAATCTATAGATTCCATGCAATCCCTATCAAAATACCAATGGCATATGTCATAGACCTAGAATAAACACTCCAAAAATTTATATATAACCAAAAAGACACAAAATAGCCACAGCAATCTTGAGAAAGAAGAACAATGCTGAAGGAATCAAAATGCCAGATATCAAGCTATACTACAAAGCCACTGCAATCAAAACTGCCTGGTACTAGCATGAGAAAAGGCACATAGAGCAATGGAACAGAACAGAGAACCCAGAAATTGATCCAAGACATTATGCTCAATTAATATTTGACAAAGGAGGCAAGGAGTATACAATGGAATCAAGACAGTCTCTTCAATATATGGTGTTGGGAAAATTGGACAGATACATGCAAAATAATGAAACTAGACCACCAACTTACACCGTACATAAGAATAAACTCAAAATGGCAGTCTCTTATTTTTACCAAATTGTCAAGTTAAAGAAAAAAGTAAGGAAAAAGACAAATGGAAAACTGAGAAATCAAGATAAACAGCTGAATCTACAAGATGGAAGGTGGTGCTGGAGTTCCCATAATACATAGCGCCGTGAGCCCTCTCGATTTTCCCGCTATTTGGAAAAGAAGGGAACAAATTGTGATGTGCATGGACACTATGTGATGAATTTGCCCCACTTGATTAATTTAATGTGTATGTGCTTTTTAAAAATATTTTTATTTCAGAGAGGAAGGGAAAGAGAAAGAGAGTCAGAAACATCAATGAGGAGAGAGAATCATTGATTAGCTGCCTCCTGCATGACCAATATGGGGAATGGAGATTAAAACCTGGGCATATGCCCTAACTGGAAATTGAACTGTAACCTTCTGGTTCATAGGTCAATGCTCAACCAATGAGTCAGGCTGGATGGACATAATTTGCGTATACTCTTGGATGTAGGTGTTATTATTTCCAACAAACCTTTGAGATGATGGGCTCAGGATGGGGGTTGTCTCTGTGCTTCTGGTATGAAGTTGCCCTGGAATTCATACATAGGACTTTCCGCTATGCTATTTAGTTCTTCTACCTCTTAGTACAGGTGGGTGGCACAGGGACAGGGCAAAGCACAATCGAATGGCAAGGGCACTTATCTTTGAGTTGGTGTGGAAACACGTTTTGAGAAAGCCAGCTATTAGGCTGAGGTTAAGCTACGCTGATGCTGTCAGTTTGCACAGCCCTGCATGTCAAAGTCATTTCCCCTAAGAGCTCGTGTGAGATTAGAAGAGATGAAAAACTCTCTCTCTCATCCTCCTGAAAGTGGAGGGTCACAGGCAAAAGGCGCTAATGTGTCTCTGACCTGCTCACTCACTCAGGTGGGGGTGGGGGTGGGGCAAAAGGACATGCCTTCCACCATGAGTCTCCAACATCCTTGATGACTTCAGAGCACTCTCTTTTCTGGAGGGCAGACGTGATAGTGCTAGCTGCTACTTCTGAACTTAAATCCCCAGGTCCATTGAGACTGATTGGATCGGGGGGTGGGGGTGGGGGCGGAAGCCAAGTGTTGGCACATAATTGCAAAATGTAAGGTGGTCGTGATTACTCGAATGGACAGAGGAGTCAAAGCAGCAGCCATTATAGTCTGACTCACAGAGAACCACCGCATTGGCTAGTGATCATGGTGTCTTTAGGAAAGAAACAGATGAACAGTCTGCCGAGTTTCTATTTGATCCCTATACATGGAAGAGTTCTAGATCAAGATCTGGTCCAAAACAGAGTTATGGATTCCCAAACAATTCCCAGCGTTGGGCCAGTTTCCAGACCCAGAACCTCTTTAATGAAGGATAGCCCAGGTCTTCTGGAAGAAGGTCTCCGGCACATTACCCAACTTTTATACCGTTAGTCCTTCTCCAGAGGGACCTCCAGTCTTTTGCCAGGGTTGTCATACATTGGAGAAAGGAAATACTTGGACATGTCAGAGTTTATTGGACATTGGGTCTGAACTGACCTGATTCTAAGAGACCCCAAACATCACTGCGGTTCACCAGTTAGAGTAATAGCGATTCCTGGAGAGATTGCAGAGATTAGTGCCACCATTAAGATCTTGAAGGATGATTCCCAAGACACCCCATTCAACTTGCCTTTGTACAGAAGACAGAGGTTTCTGGGAGAATGGCAGTGGATTACCATGAGCTCAGTCAGAAGGTGGTTCCAGTAACAGCTGCTATTCCAGCTGTGGCTTTGCTGTTGAACAAATGAACACATTTCTTGGTACCTAGAAGGCAGCTACTGATTTGGAAACTGCTTCTTTCTCTAGACCTATTCCTCAAGACCACCAAGGACAGTTTGCTTTCAATTTGCAAGGCTAGCAACACACCGTCACTGTCCTACCTCAGGGACCTATAGACTCTATACAGTCTTCAGGGACCTTCTATAGGATATCACACTGGTTCATTAAATTGATGACATGCTGATTGGGCAAGAAGTAGCACCTGTTCTAGTATTTTGGCGATCCATTTGCATGCCAGACGTTGGGGAATAAATCCCACAGAAGTTTACTTATACCCTAATGAGATATCTTAGGTCCAGTGGAATAGACAGGTTGAAATACCCTTTCTAAAGTGAAGGATACGTTGTTGAATGTGCCCCCACTTATAACCGTAGTAAAGCACAATGCCTAGGGTGCCTCGTTCGATTTTAGAGGCGATGCCTTCCTCAGCTGGGTGTGCAACTCTGACTTCTTTGCCGAGTGACCTGAGAAGCTGCTAGTGTTGAGCGGAGCCCAGAACAAGAGAAGGCTCAGCAACAGGTCCAGGGTGCCAGACAAGCTGTTCTGCCACTTGGACCATATGACCCAGCATATCTGAAGCCACATGCTGGAAGTGTCAGTGGCAGAGAGAGATGCCGATTGAAGCTGTTGGCAGGCTTCTATAGCTGAATCACAGTGCAGATCATTACCGTTTGGTAGCAAAACCCTGCCATCCTCTGTAGATAACTATTCTCCTTTTGAACTTTTTTCTCTTTTTAAAAAAATATATCTTATTGATTTTTTACATAGAGGAGAGGAATAGAGGGTTGGACACATTGATGAAAGAGAAACATCCATCAGCTGCCTCATGCACACCTCCTACTGGGGATGTGCCCGAAACCAAGGTACATACCCTTGACCGAAATCGAACCTGGGATCCTTTGTCCACAGACCGACCCTCTATCCACTGAGCCAAACTGGTCAGGGCAACTACTCTCCTTTTGGGAAAAAAAATCTTTTGGCTACCAACTTAGGAGAGCCCAAACACTTAACCATAGGCTGCTGAGTTACCAGGTGCCCATAGAGGCCCATGATGAGCTGGTTATTGTCTGATCCACCAAGCCATAGAGTTGGGCACACACAGCAGAACTTCATTAACAAATGGAGGTGATATATATGAGATGGTTGTCTACAAATGGTATACACTTCAACCAGCATGCCTGGTCGTTCATTTTGTCTGGAAGGAGAAATGACCATAGGTAGGAGGCTATATGTATTCACGGGCTTGGCAATAGGCGGAAACTTTGAAGGAATGTGATTAGAAAGTTGTTGACAAGGAGGTCTGGGAAAATGCATGTGGGTAGATCTCTCTGCACGGACCAAGATGTAAAATGATTTATGTCCCACGTAAATGCTCATCAACAGATGACCTCAGGGGAGGAAGATTTTAATAAGCAGGTGGACAGGAGGATCTAGATGGCATTCAGCCTCTTTTCCCAGCCACTATGTCATTGTCCAATGGACTTCGTCCCTGGTGGCAGAGATGGAGGTTGTGCACCAATCAGAAACCCACAAGACCAACCTGCCTATAACTACGGCTGAACGCCCAGTCTACAGGAAGCAGACTGGGTCAACGCGGATTTCCCAATGCGGCATGGGGTTGACCAGTCCACTGCCTACAGGCGGATGGATTACATTGGATCACGTCCACCATGGAAGGGCAGGACTTTGTTCTTATATGAATAGATGCATAGTCTGGATTTGCCTTCCCTGCAATTAAAACATATTTTTATTGATTTCAAAGAGGAAGAGAGAGAGAGAGAGAGAGAGAGAGAGAGAGAGAGAGATGATGAGAGAGAATCATTGATTGGCTGTGACCTACACACCCTACACTGGGGATTGAGCTGGCAATCCAGGCTAGTTCCCTGCCCGGGAATTGATCCGTGACTTCTTAATTCACAGCTCGACGCTCAACCACTGAGCCATGCCGACCAGGCTCAGATGGTCAGGTGTGATTTATAGTAATTATTGTTGTAATGACCACCTATATTATAATTAATGTTTTTCTGATTGACGTAAATATAGCTCTATATACAAATATGCTGCTTTGCCTTCTCTGGCTAAATACATTTGAGAAATTATGCTAAAGTGATGTGTCTATTTTTGAGAATTCTCATAGCCTTTACAATGCTACTGGACCTGAGAGGTCTAAAAGTGAACATAATAAGAGATGTATTTGAATATGTAACCATTATTTCCAAACCCCACCCATGGGTATTGCAACACTAGAATTGCATGAGAAATAGTTAGGAGACTCTTACGCACACAGCTCCAGTCCATAAATAAAATTCTGAAAGGGAAACATCTTATCCCATTAGTTTGCCTATTATTTCACCCACGGTAAGTTATAATTAGACAATGATCCTACTCTTAAAGATATTTTATAATAAAAATAAATAATAAAAAACTAAAAAAAAGATACAAAATCATATTTGAAAAGATAATCTTCATACCCTCATCTCCAAAGGATGCCCAGTGGAGACAGAGCAGGCTGAGAATTTACCGGTTGCAGATATTATTGTATTTACAGCCATCTGCTGAAGTAGAAACCTTCTAGTTTACACATTCAGGATTCCTTGGTAGAAACACACACACACACACACACACACACACATCATATTTTACAGTAGAAATCCAACCAATTTACAGGTTACAGAAGATGGAAATTACCTGTTTTTATTTTTAAATCCAGGCACTTAGTACTTATCTTTAAATCACCCTATCCTTAAATTCTGTTCTCCGATCTTTCCAGCAGTGCAAAAAGAAACAAGCAATGTTGCAAACTTAAATATTCTAAACGGGTTTAATTTTAAAAGACTAAATTATAAAGCTCCAGAGATTTGGGTGGAATGTCTGTGATTATGCTGCCACCTCAGTATTTTTCAATTTTCATCTGTATAGCATATGTTTCTCTTGCTCTTTACAAACTTCCAGCCAAAACTTTCAGGGAGTTTATTTGGCTTTCTTACCATCTTTTACTTTTATGGTGTTTTCTTTTTTTTAACATCTCTTACTTTATATCATAAAAATTTGTATTCTTTACTAAATCTGATCAAGTACATTTAAAACAACATAAATTGATAATTTACATATTCCAGTGGTATAAAGAAATCTGCCTTTTTTTCTTAATGTTATACTCTATATGCTGTATATCTGCTAGGCCACAGCATTAATTCAACAAGGATGCTGCCAAATGATTGCATCTTCTCGGGAAAAATAATGGAAGTTCATTGGAAAGATCTTCTTCATCCCCCAAAGAAAATCATACTTAGTGAGAAACCTGTCTTTTTCCTGTGCCCATCTGTTGCTCTACAAAGCTACTAGCCACTCCAGGCAGTCTCAGGGGCTGTGGGTTTCCGAGTCCCTGGGCTGTGGTTACACAGTGGATTGTATACAGTAGGCGCTCAGTAACTATTTGTGGATGATGATCCCTGTCCTTCATCACACCCGCTTCACCATGCCCCCCCCCCTCTCCTGATGACACAGGACGGTGCATCCACATGGAGTGGGTTTTTCCCCTACCCCAATTATTATTATTATTTTTATTTTATTTATTTAAAAAGATATATTTTATTGATTTTTTTTACAGAGAGGAAGGGAGAGAGATAGAAAGTCAGAAACATCAATGAGAGAGAGAGACATTGATCAGCCACCTCCTGCACGCCCCACAGTGGAGGTGTGCCCGCAAGCAAGGTACATGTCCCCAACTGGAATCGAACCAGGGACCTTTCAGTCCGCAAGCCGACGCTCTATCCACTGAGCCAAACCGGTCTTGGCTATATTATTATTATTTTTAATCGAGGTAACATCTTATCTAATAAAAGAGTAAAATACAAATTGACTGAATATCTGCTATACCCACCAGCCAATCAGAGCAAGTATGCAAATTAACCCAACCAAGATGGCTACGCCACAGAGAGAGCAGCGGGGAGGCCTGGCGATGGAGGAAGCCAAGCTTTCTGCGCACCTTGGCTTAAGGCAACCAAGTTTCAATGGCTGAGTGAGCAGAAGGCTTGGCTGCAAAGTTTCAGTTGTAGAGGATAAATAAATCCCAGATACCAGGGCCTCCCACTTGGGTTACCAGGGGGCGTGGCCAGCCTGCAAACCACCACAGGCCCCTCGCCCAGGCCGCCCCACACCCCAAGGGAACACCCACCCTGATCCAGGACACCCTTCAGGGCAAACCAGCTGGCCCCCACCCATGCACCAGGCCTCTATCCTATCTAATAAAAGAGTCATATGCAGATCGACCATCACTCTAACACACAAGATGACTGTCCCCATGTGGTCAAAAGATCCTGCACCCATGTGGACACAAGATGGCCACCACAAGAAGGCCAGCAGGAAAGGGTAGTTGGAAGGGACTAGGCCTGCAAGGAAGGGCAGTTGGGGATAATCAGTCCTGCAGGGGAGGGCAGTTAGGGATGACCAGGCCGGCAGAGGAGGGCAGTTGGGGGGGACCCAGGCCTGCAGGGGAGGGCAGTTAGGGGCAAATAGGCTGGTAGGGGAGCAGTTAGGCATCAATCAGGCTGGCAGGGGAGTGGTTAGGGGGTGATCAGGCTGGCAGGCAGAAGCGGTTAGGGGCAATCAGGAAGGCAGGCAGGCGAGCAGTTGGGAGCCAGCAGTCCTGGATTGTGAGAGGGATGTCCGACTGCCCATTTAGGCCCGACCCAAACTCCAAGTTCTAGGGGTCCCAGAGTGGAGAGGGAGCAGGCTGGGCTGAAGGACACCCCCCCCCCCGCCCCCGTGCATGAATTTTGTGCACCGGCCATCAGTTGGTTAATAACATTGTATTACAACATTATCATTCAGTATCTCCATACGCTATTGCATGCTCACCACCAACCATCTCGTAGAGTCTGATTCCCTTTTTTGCTCCATCTACCCTTTCCCTGTGGTAACCACCAAGCTGCTGTCTGTATCGACAAGTTTGTTTTTATTTTGTTATATCTGTTCATTTGTCTCTTTTTTTGTTTGTTTTCTCTTTCACATGAGTGAATCATAGTTTTTGTCCTTTTCCGTCTGCCTTATTTCACTTAGCCTAACCCCTCAAGGTCCACCTGAGCTGTTTGAATGGCAATATTTCGACTTTATTTCACGGCCGAGTAACCCTATGTTCATTGGAGCACTGTCTACCACAGCTGAGGTCTGGAAATGACCTCCACAGATGAATGGAGAGGAAGTGGCAGATGTTCACGCAATGGAGCCGGGTTCTTTGGAGGGGCGGGTGCATTGCTGACTTTTCTTCGAAAGGGCATCATCCTTCCCATGGAAACTGGCACTTCACAGGCCGCACACTGTGGTCCTTGTCTCCGCTCCCCTCCCGCTACCCCATGTGGCACCAATGCCTGCAACAGGGCGAACAGCCCTGGACCATTGCCCCCTCATGACCCTGGGAAGAAGACCCCCGACTGCTGATTGTGCCGCTGGCTTTCACGAGTGGGCAGGAGACAGAGCCTCCCAACTGCACCATTTCTAACTCCACTAAACCCTGGTTTCAGGCAAACCCTGGGGACCCAGACTCATATGGTCCCGGAACGCAGGGGAGCCAGAAAGGCAGCGATCTAGAGGCACTGCGTGCAAGCACAGGGAAGGCTCCAGCAATTACCCAGAGTCACGTGAGACCCAGGGGCCGTGGAGGGCGGGGCCAACTGGAAGGCAAGGAGGTCCATTAAGCCCTGAGACTCCACCCATCCCAAGCTCAACAGAGAGGCTTCTGCAGTTTTGCAAGTCTGGTATCATAAGGCTGAATCCAACAGAGAATAGTGCAAACACCCCTCACCCCCCCAATCCATGTCCACCCAGAACTTCAGAAAGTGACTCTATGGGGTAGGGTCTTGGAGATATCATCATGTAAGAACTTTGAGATGAGCTCATTCTGGACTCAGGGTGGTCCCACGTTCTCAGAAGAGGAAGGAACATGGCGAGGGAAGAAGCCTCGTGCAGACAGAGGTGGAGAGCGGGTGGGTGAGGGATGCGGCCATAGCCCAGGAGCAGCGGGCACCCCCAGAGGCTGGAAGAGGCGGGAGGAACCCTCCCCCGGAGATTCAGGAGGGACTGTGACCCCGTGGACAACTTCAGCGCAGAGCTCTGGCTTCCAGACGGGAGGGAGTATCTCTCTCTGGTTTCCAGCCACCGCATCGGGGTAGTTTATTATGGAGCCCAGGACGCTCTAGTCATCCGTATGGCCCCGGTTCTGGGTTTCCCACTTGCCCTAAAGGACTCCTCCCCGTTAGCACAGGGCCCCCCCAGCATCTCCACTCGCAGCGAGCTTACAGGCGATGACCGTGCTGAGTCCCGCCTGCCGGGGCTGCTGTCTGCCACTCACTCCGCTGGCCAGAGGTCGAGGGCGGGGGGCTGTGCTCCTCAGCCCGGAGTCAGTGCCTCCCAGCCTCTGGGGATGGGCGGATTTCTGGCAGAGCTGGCTGTTAAAATTCCCACCCGGCACCCTGGTTCCTTCCATCGGCGAGTGTCTTAGACATGCTCTCAGGATTCTCATAGAATGGTTCTTCTAGGCAACTTGAATCTCTTCCTCCAGAAACGCCTCTATGTTTCTTAGCTCCTCTCAGTCCCAGCCATGGAGTGGTTTGTGATTCTGAGCATAGTCTGGGGGTGTCTAGGGCCATATTGCTGAAGAGCCCACACACTCCTAGCTCCCCACTTGTAGAGCAGGTGTTTCAGTGAAATTGGAGGGGCAAAGAAGGCGTCTCCTGAGTCCTCGGAGCCCGCTGAGTTATCCTGGGTCTCCAGGAGGGCCCAGGGCAGGGATGGAGGCTGTGGTCCAGGAGGCGGCCTGCAGTGAGAAGTCAGGTTCTCGCTGTTAACAACTGAGAGAGGAAGAGGACCAGAAAAGGTGGTGCTGTCGCCCGTGGGCAGCGGATACTGATGAATTTTGAAAGCATCGGGGGACGGGCCTCAAAATTCCCTGAAGAGGAGGTTTTAGACCTGCCCAGTGCGGGTCCTGAGAAGCCACCCGGTCCGTTAAACCACGGCACGCCCAGCGGTAACAGGCATCCATGTCTGCATCCGCCTCCGGCAGGACGGCGCGGGCACCGGGCTCACCCCAGGTCCCTGGGCTTTCGCCGTCATCACATGGAGTTTCCAGGTTGTTAACACAGGACACCGTGCATCTGTCATCTCACACCGCTAACCAGCCAGAACGAGGCTCACCTAGAGAGCGGGCAGGCCGAGGCCGAAGACGGTCCAGCAGCGGCACCTCGAGACACGGGCGAGAGGAAGGATGTGGTGGGCCTGTCTGCCTTCCCCCCGCCAACACGTGACATATTTGGGGAGCGTGCAGGGCCTGTCATGGACACAGTCATGCGGGAATAAAACAGAAAAGGTGATGCCGTTGCCCGTGGGCAGCGGGCACTGATGAGTTTTGAAAGCATCGGGGGACGGGCCTCCCAAAGCAATCAGCAGAGTGTCTGGAGGGGAATCAGAAAGCACGGCAGGAGAGCTCGGAGGAATATTCCGCTCCGTTACACGCGGGCTGCTTCCTGGAGGTCACGAGTCTCTCCCCAGCGACTTGGATGAAAAATCGCGGGGTTGGGTGACCTCTGCCCTCCCGGTGTCATTGCCGGGCCCGGGACAGAAAGCTGATGTAGTTCTGGCCCGGCTCTCCCATTTCTCAAGCGCGGATCGTGCGCAGACACGAGAAGAGGAGAGCAAAGAGCCGATGCTCCAGGCACCGACCCCTGAGACTGACCCCCCATTGTGGAGTCATCATCAAAACGATCGGAGCTTCTACCGGAAGCTTTATCACTTCACTGCGCTCAGAAAAATCATGGCAAAGAGCTACATCCATCTGGACACACTGGGACACAGCCAAGGCCAGCTCCTTCCTCCCCAGTCACCCCCTCCCCTCACCTTCCCCTCTGCCTCACAGCCAGGAAAGACCACAGGACAGGGGAAAGTCAAGGACTTATTTCCTGAAAAAGGGACAGCTAATTTTTGCATTTCATTTTACCTTCTTCCCACCAAAAGATATAGCGCCTGGATTATGGTAGACACTTTCCCACCCTGCTATGGACTGAATTATTCCCGTTCCCCCCATCTGCCCCAATTCTTATGTCAAAATTCAGACTCCATATGTGACTGTGTTTGGAGATAGGGCTTTTTGGAGGTACAGTGGTACCTCGAGATATGAGTGCCCTAACATATGAGATTTTTGAGATGCGAGCCATCGAGGGAGTGATTTTTGCTTTGAAATACGAGCAACATTTGAGATACGAGTAATTGTGTGGATCGGCCGGCTGCACACGACCCACCAGTTTACCGCGACTCGAGCGTCTCATAGTTTCCCACGCCTCAAGGTTACGAAACGAATTAAACTCGTATCTCGAGGTACCACTGTAGTTAAGTTTACATGCCTCACAAGGCGGGCTCCTACTTTCGTAGGATTAGCGGCCTTGCAAGAACAAGACGAGAGGAAGCTCTCTCTCCAGGAGCACTCACCGAAGAAAGACCATGGGAACCCAGGGCCAGAAGGCGGCTGTCTGTAAGCGAGGAAGAGAGTCCTTGTCAGAACCTGACCGGGCTGGCATTTTCTCCGGAAACGAGAGAACATGCACTCCTGTGTAAGCCCTCAGTCCCTGGTAACGATGCTATGGCAGCTGTTGCTGACGAAGACACCCCCAGCGAGAATGAACTTTAGAATGAAAGATGAACTTGAGAATGAAAGATGAACTTGCTGAGACCAACAGAGATGAACCAGTCTCTACTTTAGATAGAGTCAATGGTCATCACTCCTGCCACCAATTTTATCGGAGGTCAGAAAAGCACGCTGCTCCTCCTGGTTTAGCCCACGGTCCATGAGCTTCCCTCTTACTTGCAGCCCAAAGCATTCCTAAGCGACACCGGTAGATGTAGCTCTCCTCTGGCTCAGGTCTGTGGGGTCTGGAGGCCCTTGGGCCACATACCCATTGGCCTGTGGTCTGAGGGGAAGAAACTTGCCCAGCACTGGTGAGCACGGCCACCCACATCCAGGTGTGTGCGTGATGGGTCTGGGAAGGGCAGGGAGTTCAGGCAGGGTGGGGAATGACCCATCCTGAGGTCCTGGCGAGCTTTTCATGGACTGCACTCTAGTCTCAACGGTGACCAGCCTTGTCTTCCATTGCTGATCGCTGCATGGAAATCCGTGTCCCTCTTTGTGGCCTCTGGGGGCACAGGGTTGTGACTTCTTGACTTGTGACCGGCGGGCCTGGCTCCCTCAGCGTTGCCTCAGGGGGAAGATACCAGTTCCCGAAATGTTCTCACTGAAGGCAGATGGCGGGCAGTGGGGAAGCAGCAGGGAGGGAGTAGTGCCTGGTGCCATTCATTCATTCATTCACTCATTCATTCACTTATAAAAATATATGTTCACTGATTTCAGAGAGGAAGGGAAAAGGACACAGAGAGAGAAACATCAATGATGAGAGAGAATCATGGATTGGCTGCCTCTGGCACACCCCACACTGGGGATCGAGCCCGCAATCCCGGTCATGTGCCCTGATTGGGAATTGAACCCTGACCTCCTGGTTCATATAGGTCAACGCTCAACCAGTAAGCTACGCCTCTGGCCCTGTTTGCCCTTGAATGCCCAGGAACCGGAAATCCAATCATTAGCACTGATTTTTTAAAAAAATATATATTTTCTTGATTTTTCACAGAGAGGAAGGGAGAGGGATGGAGAGTTAGAAACATCGATGAGAGAAAGACATCGATCCGCTGCCTCTTGCACGCCCCCCCCTGGGGATGTGCCCGCAACCGAGGTACATGCCCTTGACTGGAATCAAACCTGGGACCCTTCAGTCCGCAGGCCGACGCTCTATCCACTGAGCCACACCGGTTTTGGCAGCACTGATTTTTTTGCACCGCCACGGACTCTTTTACACGAATTCTCTTATTTCGTTCTCCCCGTGGCCTTCTGCTCCAGGCACAGGCGTTCCCCCATTTCATAAGGAGGAGCCCGAGGCGTAGAGAGGGTAACCACCTTGCGCAGGTTGTGCAGACCACACCGGGAGGGTCAGGTTCAACATGTCTGCCAGCTTCTCGCCTCCCAGGCTCGTAGAACGACACCGAATGATTTAGAACCGGTGTGGATTTCCACTCATGGTAGGTGACCTGCGTGTGACTGAGGGGATGGTGGTTCTAGGGTCTTCGAGACTCAAGAGTCACATTTTGCTGGAGAACTTCTCTCTGCCCCCCGCTTTTGCAAGCCTTCGGAGCCAACCTTGTAAACAGACTGGAAGGGGAAGGCTAATCAAGTCAGAGTCTCCCCCGCCCCCTCGAAGGCTCACCGCGAGCTTGCTGATGTGGATCCTTTCTGTTCAAAGCTTAATACCTCATCCAGGGCCGCACAATTACATTTTCCCTGCGTCCCACTGTTCAGCGCAGTTGGATGGCAAAAGCCAATTTACGCGGTGATTTCGCCTTCGCTGGGTCTCTGCCGCCTATTTTTAGATTTTGTCTCTCAGTCCAACTGGGCGCCTCATCACACAGTGCTGGCTTCACGGCGCTGCTGGGGCGTCTGAGGGGGCCGTGTCCTTGGCCACTCGCGTCCTGGGGACCAGCCGCGAGGCCACGGGAGGACTCTGTCCTTGAACACATCCCTAGTCCCTTTCCACGCCTCCAGGGCAGAGTCGGTGAACCTTACATGAACAAAGACAAAAAAAAGGAACATTTCCTTGTGCATCCCCAAATGAAGAGAGATGATGGTGTCTCTCTTCCAGACAGGGTGCCTCTGGTCTGGGCTCCGACCCCGGACTCGGGCACGGCCAGCTGACTCTCCTCCTGGCCGCTCTCGTGTCCACTCCAGAGTGGCCAGGGCACGGGGCAGGAAGCCAGGCTCGCTGGGGCTCTGGGTGGGGGGTGGGAGCAATCACATGGTCATTGGACAAGAAGGAAGACGGGCTTCAAGAATACCTTCTGCCGAAACCGATGTGGCTCAGTGGATAGAGCGTCGGCCTGCGGACTGAAAGGTCCCAGGTTCGATTCCGGTCAAGGGCATGGACCTTGGTGGCGGGCACATTCCCAGTAGGAGGTGTGCAGGAGGCAGCTGATCGATGTCTGTCTCTCATCGATGTTTCTAACTCTCTATCCCTCTCCCTTCTGCTCTGTATAAAAAAAATCAATAAAATATATTAAAAAAAGAAAGAAGAATACCTCTTGAGCTGGGCAGGCAGCCTGGGCCAGCAGTATTCTTCTTGGCACGCATCACTTCTAATGAGAGCAAGAACCAGGGTACACGGAAGAATAAATAATTCCAGAACTTTCGACCGCAGCTGGGTAACATTTGAAGAGATTTTTTTTCCTTGATGGGGGAGGTCTGAGCGCCCACCTTTCTTTGTTTTTATTTATTTTTTTCCTTTTTTTTTTTTTTGTTCTCCAAGGTGACAGGCCAGTAAACAGCCCTGCTTGTCAGCCTTGCTTTTCTAATCAGCTGGCAAAGACCAAAGCATTTATTTTTAGTCTGCTTCAAAAATGCGCCTGTGTCCTCCCACCTGATTTTCTGCAGCGGCACCAGGCAGGGCTCTGGCTGAGAGCAGGGAGATGCGACCTCAGCGCTCAGTGACAGAGTCCTCCCGCGGTCTGTCTGTCTGCCTGCGGCTGACTCCACGGTGTGCATCCTGCAGCCAGCGGGCCGCTCAGAAGGCGACAAAAAAGAGAGCAAGTGAACCTCTCTCCGGTCTGTGACCTGAGACGCCGGTGCCTCGGCTGTCACCGCACCGAACTTGCTGCTCCGTGGCTGGTGGTCTCCGGCACAGAGCCGGGTCGCCGGCCACTGCGGCCCGCCCACTCCAGGTGGTGCGCCGGCTCGGTGGCCTCAGCTCACACCCTGGCTGAGCCACCAGCTGCCCGGAGCCGGCGCCAAGTTAATTATGTCGGTTTCCCTGGAGCTCAAACCCCCACCCTCTGCGTCTCTCCTCGGAGCCGACTGTGAAATGCACAGCCAGGGCTGTGTTTGCCCATCTCTCCTACAAAAATATGTGTTTATTGATTGCTAGAGAGAGGGAAGGGGAGGGAGAGGGAGAGAGAGAAACGTTGATGACAGAGGAACATCGACCTGCCGCCTCCTGCAGACCCCCTCCTGGGGATCGAGCCCATAACCCCGGGCCTGTGTCCCTGATGGGCATGAAACCGGTGACCTGTTGGTTCATGGGTCCATGCTCAACTACTGAGCCACACTGGCCGGCCTTTGCCCATCTCTTTGAAGAGCACCGTGTTAAACATGTGCAAGCAGCAAAGCAAACTTTAAAAAAATATATATATATTTTATTGATTTTTTTTTTTACAGAGAGGAAGAGAGAGGGATAGAGAGTTAGAAACATCGATGAGAGAGAAACATCCATCAGCTGCCTCCTGCAGGCCCCCCACTGGGGATGTGCCTGCAACCAGGATACATGCCCTTGACCGGAATCGAACCTGGGACCTTTCAGCCCGCAGGCCAACTCTCTATCCACTGAGCCAAACCTGTTAGGGCAGCAAAGCCAACTTTGATGCAACATCATGGAAAGAGAGCTGGTTCTGGAGCCCAGCCGTGTAGAGGGGAGGAAACCAGAGGGAGTAGGCGCCCATGATTTATCTATGGAGCATCTCCTCCGTGCTGAGGCTTTCATACTTGTTATCTCACTTAAGCCTCACAAGAGGTGAGCTATTACCACATTTTGCAGAGAAGGAATGTGAGTCCTCTCCTTCCCCTCCAGGACAAGTAATTTCCTGCAAGTTACCCAAGGCCTCCATCAGTCCTGCTCGCCCGACTCCTCCTGCGCCCTGCCATCCTCTTCTTAGCCACGAGACGCCGTCCCCTTTAATCCAGGGGCGTCTTCCCGTGAGGGGACATGAGACCAGGTGCCCTCTGACCCGCTCTACGGAAGCTGGCTGCTTCTCCAAGGAAGTTCTCTTGGTTCCTGGCGCTCTGGCCACTTCACCAAAGCAGGCCCATCCGGCTCCTGTGATGGGTGAGACCTGGCCAGAGGCAAGGGCGTGCGGCCACGAGCCACTTCTCGGTGGCACAAGGGAAGGTGTCCTGTGGGGAAAGTGGCTTGCTCCTTCCTTTCTGGGCCACCAGGAACCTTGCTGTGGAAGGCTGGTCAGCTCCACGGTGGTCCCCATCAGAAGCTGGGAAAAGTCATTCTGTCCATGTGCCAGGAGGAGAGGGCTTCCTCCTGAGGAAGCGGGGAGTCACTGAGGGTTAGAAATTGTTGTGGTTGAAGAGTTATTTCTAGAACGTTCCCCACCCTTTCACCAACAGCTCCTTCTTTTTGAGAGGCTGGTGCATCATGGCTTGTACAGCAAAGTTTTTTCATTTCTGCACAAGGAAACAGTGTTGGTGGTGAATGGGTGTCCACGCAACCAGAGGGGCCACCTCATGAAGGTGACCGCATCTTTGACATCAGGAGGCCCCTCCCTCTCCCATGATCCCCAGCTGTGGGCTGAGCTGCCTCAGGCTTCACAGGTAAACACCCCAGAATAAAGCCACCGCTCCCTGGGCACATGTGCGGATTCAAGTAGTGAGAGCTGCTGATCTGGAAGGCCGGACTGGCTACTGATCCTGCAAAGTGCATTGTCTCATTTGGTCTTGGCCGGAACCGTGCCAGGGAAGTTCCCGGGGACCGGATGCCCAGGGAGGCGAGGTAGCTTGCCCAGGCATGGGCAAAGGCAGAGGCCTAGCACTGGGGTTTAAGCTCAGGTTAATCTGATTCCAGAGCCCCAGGTCTTAAGCCTGTCACCCCTCAGCTCATTTGATGTGGACATTGGTTAAAATAAATAAATACCTCCCCCCTTATCATCAATGGAAGGCAGGAAATCATACATGGATGATACAAAAAAGGGCAATCCTCCATCAGAGAAAAAAATGTTTTAGAATTGAGTAGTTGAAGTTGAGTGCATTGTTTTTATTTTATTTTATTTTTTTCAAATATGTTTTATTGATTTTTTAATTTTATTTTTTCAAATATATTTTATTGATTTTTTACAGAAAGGAAGGAAGGGAGAGGGATAGAGAGCCAGAAACATTGATCAGCTGCCTCCTACACAACTCCTACTGGGGATGTGCCTGCAACCAAGGTACATGCCCTTGACCGGAATTGAACCTGGGACCTTTCAGTCCGCAGGCCGACGCTCTATCCACTGAGCCAAACCTGCCAGGGCAAGTGCGTTGTTTTTAAAACTTCTTTGGATAATACTTCACAATAGGAAATTTATTTTTCATTAGGACTCATTGGATATACTCATGTACAAGTGGGTGCATGGGTGTGTAAAGTCTGGGTGGGGGTGTATAGTTCTGTTCTACCATGTGCTTGCATGGAGAGATTTTCTGTTCCTGCTAACAGTCATTTTTTTCAGTGATAGCTGAGTTCGCTGTGCTTCTCGATTTGTAGGCGGTGACCCTAGTCACAGACCCTGGTTAATGGGGCTGTGTCTCTGAGATGACCTCTGAGTTGGTCAGATCTTCTCCTTCTTGGCCGATTGATTTTGAGAACATTCCTTAACCCCTCACACCTCAGTTTCCTCTGAAGTCTATGGAGTGAATCTAGCAAAATAACACTCACCTCAAAGACTTGTTACAGCAATTCGGTGAAATGATGCCGATGAAGCGTTGACCCAAAGACCTCATTAATGTGGTTGTCATTTCCCAATTACTACCAGTGACTTTTGGACAATTTAGTTATTTTCCTAAGTGGGGCACCCATATCTGCTGTTTAATAATCTTTAAACAATTAAGGGCCAAAACCGGTTTGGCTCAGTAGATTGAGCATCGGCCTGCGGACTGAAGGGTCTCAGGTTCGATTCCAGTCAAGGGCATGTACCTTGGTTGTGGGCACTTCCCCAGTGGGGGACATGCAGGAGGCAGCTGATCGATGTCTCTCTCTCTCACCGATGTTTCTGGCTTTCTATCCCTCTCCCTTCCTCTCTGTTAAAAAATCAATAAAATATATTTAAAAAAATTTAGGCAGTGGGCATCCACAAGACGGATGGGATTCTGTCTGCGGGTGAGGTGGGTTGGGGCAGGGATTGCATAAATACACCTCCCTGCCCCCCACCTTTCCCAGGACTCAGAGGCAGCCATGGTTGAAATGAAGCAGGAAACAGCAAAACAAAATTTCAAACATAACTCTCCGTCTTAAAGTATGTTCATAACATGGACAGGAACTCATAGAGAGAAGGTTCAATCATACGTGGTCTAAACTCTGCTCACAAAAGGTGTGGAAACATGGCACAACTTTTAGAAAATTTCCATCAAGACCTTACCATGCAACCCCAGGTCGGCACCGTGCAGGGGTAAATTCTGTTATCGGGGAGGCTGAGTCACGGGGAGATCTTTCCCATGACGCTGTGGGAAGACAAAAGGTCGATTTATGGAATTTTCCAGAGTCACAGTTTGCACAGCCCAAGGCCCTGGGGAGAAGGAAGCTAGCCAAAGAGCCCACGCTAACCCTCTGGGCAGGTCTCCCTTGTTCAGGAAAAGGGGGTTTCTCTGGGTTAGGCCCCCGAGAAGGGGAGTCCCCACATGAAAGTCAACCACCGTTTTCTGGGGATTGAAAAAAAGAAAAGAAAGAAAACGACACTATTTCTTTGGGTCTTGGAGTGAGTATGCTTTCATCCAGATGAGGAAACCGAGGCATGAGGAGTTAAGGAATTTTCCCAAAGCATTGAGTTACATCTCAGGTATCAAATGTCTGGGATTTCTTCTCTCTCTCTCTTTCTTTTTTCTTTTTCTCAACATATTCTATTGATTTTTTACAGAGAGGAAGGGAGAGGAATAGAGAGTTAGAAACATCGATGGGAGAGAGACATCGATCAGCCGCCTCCTGCACGCCCCCTACTGGGGATGTGCCAGCAATCTAGGCACATGCCCTTGACCAGAATCGAACCTGGGACCTTTTGGTCTGCAGGCCAACTCTCTATCCACTGAGCCAAACCGGTTTTGGAGATTTCTTCTCTTTTGATGCCATATGATATGATATGAGAAAATGCCCCTGGCATGTAAGATGTGGAGCGATTCTAGGTTCCAGGGGAGACGGAGGCAGAGGAACCACCGTGGAGACTAACGTGAGGAAGAGCGGGAATCCGCTCTGTCGGGTGGAACTGCGGTTGGCCGGGCTGATGCTTTGGGGCAGGCAGTGGGGTGCATGTTTGTCCCCACCCAGGGCTGCATCTAGGTGTCCTTCACTTTTTTTTTACGGACACCCCTTGAAGGGGAAAAGGCTAAAATGCTGCCAAGACAAATGAGCAGAAGTGAGGTCATTAGCTTTTAGCTGGATCGATGCCTTTCTTGACCCTTTGTGAGGAGGTTGGTGTGTTGGGAACGAAGCGGAATGAAAGTGATATGAAAATGAATGAATCCACTTAAACGGACCCAGCCTGTGAACTCCAGGAATGATCGGCGTCAGTGTCAAGGGGCAAAGCGCTGGCTACTTTGAAAGTTCAAGGTGGCAGGCTCCAGGCCCCTAGCCTGCCTCGAGCAGCCATGGACAGGAGCTTCATGTCATTGGGAAGAATTGGGTCTATTTCCCTTTCCAGATTTAGTTTTTTCCTGTACAAAGCGGAGTGCTGGAATGAGATGGTCTCTGAGGTCTCTCCTGGTTTTAATTCTCAGCTGAAGTCTTAGGAGAAATCAGAACGGAGCCTTTACCGAGAGCAGAAGGAAGACACGGCTGGAACACAGCGTGGCCGGTTTGGTTGGAGTAGAGACTTCCTCAGGGTTACCTGGGCAGAGAGTGAGCTGGCATCAGCCAAGGCACCCCCTCCTCCCCCGCTGGATGGTGGGCAGGGAGGGCGGGTGTGGGAAGCCCTCCTGAGGCTGGGCAGAGGCCAGGAAGGCATCCACGTCAGTAAAACGGGAACTAAAGCTTCAGGCCGAACAGGAGAACAAGTATCACTGCTGGGACTTCATCTGGAAAACTGGCACAGGAACGGAAATGAATTTATCCTCCACCGAACGTGCTTGTGGTTATCATGACAGGCAGGCAGGAGTGGAAGGGTCTAGTATCCGCGTGCAGGTTCTGCCCAGGAGCACATGGACAGCTGCTCCACATGGTGGGGCGCTGGGGAGAGGCAGAGCGCAACCGCGGTGAGCACCGCACCACCCCCGCCGGGCGCCTGCCGTCCACTGGACGGACGTTGGCAGGTGTCGCTGAGGATACAGTGACATCGTCATTGTCTGTAAAACGGGGCCGCTGCTTTGGAAGACATTTTGGCAGCTCCTCCAAAAGGTAAATGTAGGGTCACCATGGGACCCAGCTGGTGCCCTCCCAGATTCTTCTTTTTTTAAATTTTTTTTATTTTATTGATTTTTTACAGAGAGGCAGGGGGAGAGAGAGAGAGTTAGAAACATTTTGCAGGCCCCCTACTGGGGATGTGCCCGCAACCAAGGTACATGCCCTTGAGCGGAATCCAACCTGGGACCTTTCAGTCTGCAGACCGACGCTCTATACACTGAGCCAAAGCAGTTTCGGCCCCTCCCAGGTTCTTATCCAAGAGCAGTGAAACAGGGGTTCTCACAAAGATTACCAGATGTGATAGAAGCATCGTTCCGAACAGCCCCGAAGCCAAGAGAATCAGATGCCCGTCAGCTGGTGGGAATGTAGGTGCGGTGGTCCATGCACACGATGGACCACTATCCAGCAATAAAGAAGAATGAACACGAACGAACCTTGAAAACATTGTGCCACATAAAAGGAGCTAGATGTCGAAGGCCATGCATCGTACCATTCAGTTTATTTCTATTTTATAAACATTTAAACCTATTTCTATTGATGTTAAAGAGGAAGGGAGAGGGAGACAGAGAGAGAAACATCCATGATGAGAGAGAATCACTGACCGGCTGCCTCCTGCACGCCCCACACTGGGAATGGAGCCCACCACCCGGGCCTGTGCCCTGACTGGGAATGGAACCGTGACCTCCTGGTCCATAGGTTGACCCTCAGCCACGGAGCCACACCAGCCAGGCTCGGGCAATTAGTTTATAGGCGCTACCTGTCACAGGAGCTCTACAGAGACAGTCACAGGCCACTTCTGATTTCAAGGTCTTCCTCCCCTCTAACAAGGAGGTCTGTTTATTAATCAGACCCGGGACCTTTCAAGTTGCTTTGACAAATGATCAGGATCTACTCACCTTATAAACTCAAGTTGTCAATGAAAAATTCAATATCCTCATTTTCTCATCACTGACTATAACAATTTTGATCTAAATTCACAAGTATAAAAAGTTTCTCCAATCAGTAGAACAAAAGTACTATTTTAATGTATGCCACATATTCTTGCCCCTTTTTAGGGTAATAAATTGCTAAGGTGAATATAATGTCCAATGAATAAAACATGGATAACTAAGCTTTAAATATAAGTAGGGAGTTTTCGCATTCAATTTTTGCAAGTGAGGTAGCTGGCCAATATTTCTTAAAGGCATATAGAATATTTGTAGGTTACCCTGTTTCATGATTAGAGGGTAGTAAATGGAAATAATTTTAATACTATATAATAAAAGCCTACTATGCTAAATTTCCGATTGTCTGGTTGGCCATTCAACCAATCAAAGTGTAATATGCTAATGATATGCTAAGGCCACTCAACCGCTCGCTATGACATGCACTGACCAGCAAGGGGCAGATGCTCTGAGTGAGTGAGATGGGCCAGACATGCAGCCCTCCTGCGGTTTCTCCCTGGCTGGTAAAACTCCCGGCCCCGATTGTGCACCTGTGGGGTCCTTGGCCTGGCCTGTGCCCTCTCGCCATCCAGGACCCCTGGGGGGATGTCAGCGAGCCTGTTTTGGCCGGATCCCACAGGCCAGGCTGAGGAACCCCACAGGTGCATGAATTCACGCACCTGTGGCCTCTAGGAGGATATAAACGATGTTTTCTTTTGCAGCACACTTTCTTTTAACAGCATTCTGTAACAACTGAGAAAGATTGTTTTCCCATTTCGGTCTCCATTTTCCCGAGAAATCTTTGTGAGAATGGGCTTCTTTTGCACTTGCTAATCTATCCGTGCATTTGGGGACAGCCTTTAACTTCTAATGACCTGCACTTCCCTGGATGCCAGGAGCCTTGAGTGCAGTAAAACTAATGTTTTACAACCTTTGGAAAAATTACTTTCATTAGAGGAACTGCTAGTGTTGTTGGGGCTCTGAGGAAAATAAACCTACATGCCATAATTAAATTAAGCCAGTAAAAGGAACGCAGCCATGGCGCCCTAGAACAGCTGTTCTCAACCTGTAGGTCTCGCTCGATCCCTTTGGGGGGTCCATCGACCCCATCACAGGGGTCGCCTAAGACCATCAGAAAACACAGATATTTACATTACGATTCACAACAGTAGCAAAATTACTGTTAGGAAGTAGCAAAGAAAATAATTTTATGGTTGGGGGTCACCATCACATGAGGAACTGTATTAAAGGGTCTCGACATTAGGAAGGTTGAGAACCACTGCCCTAAGAAGGAGGCTCGCAAGCCCCAAAGTCACAAATATGAGACCCTGAAGGTCAAGAATTATGGGGGAGGGGGTTGCAGTAGGATACCCAGCATGCTTTGGTGCTGCAGGTCCAGAGCCCCTGTGGGGAACTGGATGTTTTGGCCCCTTTTTTTCTGGCTGAGAAGCAGATGGGGCAGCCCTGGTTCGATGCTTGATGTCTCTGCAGAGCCTCGAGGCCTTGGACTACAGGAACCACACATGCCTGTGCCACAGCCTGCATCCCCGGGCAGTGGTGAGTGGGAACTAGCCAGGCGTGAAGGGCCACAGCAGAGGCCGTGCCGGAAGATGCTGGCGGCCTGTTAGGGAGATGTGTGGCTCTTCCTTCTGCCAAAATCTTTCTCTGTAGACTTCTAAGTGGTCACACATTTGCACCATAATAAGATCAGTGTGAAGTGCATGGATTCTCTTATGAATTAAATAATAAATAGCAACGAGGTAGCGAGATGTCATCAGAATACATTTTAATGGAGCATCTCCCGGAATCCGTGGAGCTCAGCTACTGCAGGGCACAGGCACCTTATGTGGAGAGCAGCGGCGTAACTCTGTGTGTGACCTCAGCTGGGCTGAGGATTTCGGACCGGGGTTAGCTCAGCCAGGTTATGCTGAACCTGGAGCGAAAGGATCACAGTCTGCCTCAAGCAGAGATCAAGAATAACAACTCCAAGATGGACTGTGGATACTGGAATATATTCTTCGCAAGCTTTTCCAGTGCTCTGTCTCAGAAATACACAAATCATTCATGTTAGGAGATTATGCCTGGCCTTGTGTGCACTTTTAAACAGATAGCAGCTAATCCCTCCACAATGTAGCGACTTAGCCTTGTGTGGAAAATCAGATTGAATAAGGGCACCCGACGTCATGCCCTCGAGATCCAAGATGTCAGAAGAGAAAGATGAGCTTTCAAGAGCTAAGATCTCTGCACACACTTGTTGACTGATGTTGAAGGTGAGAGCATGCAGATGAAGGCGGCACATGATCCCTGAGATAGGAAAGCCAGGTACACAGGTACACGGGGAGTGGGCCTAAGCCATCAGTCAGACATCCCCCAAGGGCTCCCAGATTGCGAGAGGGCACAGGCCAGGGTGAAGGACTCCCCCGCTCCCGCCCCCCAAGTGCACAAATTTCATGCACTGGGCCTCTGGTATATAATAATACAAGAATAAACTGTTTTGTGTGTTCACCACTGTAAGCCTACTTTCATATAATTCCAGGTCTCTCTTTGTGGGTGATGCCTATGCAGGTGAGGTGGGGCGCATATGCACCCATGAAATGCAAACAATTTTTGCCTAGTTGGATCAGACTACACACCATACATTTCACTCAGCTGTTTCAGGGTCAGATATTTCCACATACTGTGTTCATTAATATATCTCACCCTTCAAAAGGTGTCATGCATGCCATCGAATAACTACATCACAAATCATCCTTTTTTAAAAAAGTATATTTTTATTGATTTCAGAGGGGAAGTGAGAGGGACAGAAAGAAACATCCATGATGAGAGAGAATCATTGATTGGCTGCCTCCTGCATGCACCACTTTAGGGACTGAACCCCGACTTGGGCATATGCCCCGCCCGGGAATCAAACCATGACCTCCTGGTTTATAGGTCAACGCTCAACCACTGAGCCATGCCAGATGGGCGCAAATCATCTTTCAATGATTCAAATTTGGTCTGCTTCCATTTTTCATCATCACAAGCAACTCTGAGATGATCAAGCCCATGTCTGCTTCTCCATGCACTTGTCCGATTGTACCTTCCGGATAAAGTGTCGGCAGGAGACAGTGAGACAGGTGTGAGCCACATCGCCACGCTGCCTCCAAGAGTCGGGATCACCCACCTGTCAAGGACCAGGTGGTGACAAGCACCTATTCTCCCCACTTGCACCCACCTGGCATCGCCTCACTTCCGGATCTTGGCCCCTAGAGCAACGGAGGAGGGCATAGTGGTGATTTCGTTGGCCACTGCTTGATCACTTTTCATATTGATCTTCTTCTCACAGGTCTGTTGACCCTCGCTCATTTGTGGTTCCTCCTTTGTGAACGATGTCTTTGTATCTTTGGACAAGTGTTCTATTGGTGGTGGTGGTGGTGGGTTGCCTTGTTTCTACTTGGATTCTCTTATGAATTTAATAATAAATAGCAACGAGGGGTGAGATGTCCTCAGGATACATTTTAATGGAGCGTCTCCGGGAATCCCTGGAGCTCAGCTACTGCAGGGCACGGGAGCCTTATGTGGAGAGCAACGGCGTAACTCTGGGTGTGACCTCAGCTGGGCTGATGATTTTGGACAGGGCTTAGCTTAGCCAGGTTATGCTGAACCTGGAGCGAAAGGATCACAGTCTGCCTTAGGCAGAGATCAAGAAAAACAACTCCAAGATGGACTGTGGATCCTTAAATACAGTGGTACCTCGAGATACGAGTTTAATTCGTTCTGTAACCTTGAGGCGTGGGAAACTATGAGACGTTCGAGTCGCGGTGAACTGGTGGGTCGTGTGCAGCCATCCAATCCTCTCAATTACTACCTATCTCAAATGTTGTTCGTATTTCAAAGCAAAAATCGCTCGCTCGACTGCTCGAATCTCAAAAATCTCGTATGTTAGGGCACTCGTATCTTGAGGGACCACTGTACATTCTTTGTAAGCTTTCCCAGTGCAGGTGCTGGTGCTTTGTTTTCGTACTTGTGTTTGTTTTGTTGTCTAACCGGTGACATGTGCTTTGAAACTGAGACAACCACGGAGCATTGACCTGAAGTGATCTTTGGGGGTTGGGGAGCCGCCCAGCTTGCGGATGCCGTGAGAGCATCCTCCCAACCTCAGACGCTCAGGGAGCGGCTTCGTGGTTAACACGGCAGCAGCCTCTGGGGAGGGCGGAGAGGCCATTACGCCACGAAACCCAGGGGAGACGGGAAACTGGCCCAGAGACAACGTGGCTGAAGCGCTTTGCAAACAGAAAGAGGTCCCTGAGGCAGAAGCTGGGGCCCCGCCAGCTCGGTGAGGCGGTGAAGGGGCAGGCTCCTGGCGTGGCCCAGGTGGGGAGGCGGGGACAGCTGAGCCACTGGAGCAGTGGTTCTCAACCTTCCTAAGGCCGCGACCCTTGCATCCAGCTCCTCATGGGGTGGTGACCCCCAACCATGAAATGTTGCTCCTGTGATGCATCGTGATGTAAATATGTGCATTTTCCGAGGGTCTTAGGCGACCCCTGTGAAAGGGTCGTTCAATCCCCAAAAGGGTCACGACCCACAGGTTGAGAACCGCTGCGCAGGAGGGACATGGCCTGTGAAATTGGAAAGAATGTGGAATCAACTTCGGAATTATGGATAAAAAAGCTCTGGCCGTACACAACTTTCTGATGGAATCCTCGCAGGGCTGGTCGCTGGCAGCAGAAGGATCCCCGTGGCCCAGCTGGGGAGTCTCTGCCCTGGGCGCCCCTGGGAGCTGGGAGTGGTGAGCAAGCAGGCCCCGCTGATCTCTGTGGGTCCAGCGAAGCCATTCAACCTGGCACCGGAGCTGAGAGTTCAGCGGAGGGGCCTCTCACTTGGCCGTTGAAGAAACGGAGGTGACGGTCCCTCGAGGCTGGCTGGCTGGCTCCATGCCATGTGACCACGGATCTTGCCTTCGCCAGCCCCACAAGCTGTGGGGAGTAGCGGACGGGGCTGAGAGTCCAGCGAGGGCTCGGTGAGTGGGTCTCCCAGGGGAGCTCGTGGGAAGCAGGGGCTCCAGGGAACGTTCTGGTCCAATCGGCTTTGCCCAGGACAGAGGGCAGGGCAGCCCCCGGTTGGCCAACGCAGCTGAGCATCCATTCTGCTCCCCATCAGGGGGAGCCCAGGGCGGAGGGGGTGGGAGTGAAGACAGGGCTTAGGGGGGCCTGGGTACAGGTGGGCGTCTGGAGGAGCACCCAGAACCCCCAGCTATGTCGGACACCTCTCTGAAGGGCACCAGAGCCCAGACTGGGGAGCAGGGGTCTTTGTTTGCTTCTGACATCCTTTCAGGTCCTCCGTCCTGGCTTCTCGGGAGCCTGTGGCGTGAGTTCAAATCCCCGTCCCCTCACTTCTGGCTGTGCGGCTTTGGGCAAGTTATTTTACCTGTCTGTGCCTCAGTTTCCTGACCTAAAAATCTGTGACCCCCCCAACTTCATAGAACTGTCAAGATTAAATACACACATATACACACGTATAGCAGTTACACCAATTTGTCTAACTGAAAAGTGTACATGGGTGCGAGGGTGTATGTTTGAGTGTGTGTATGACTGTGTGTGTGTGTGTGTGGCACGCGCGTGAGTTTCTCTTCCTTCTGTAGGGTATGCCAGCAACGCTGCTAACTGTCTCCATGGAAACCAGCGTGTGGGTCCCCGTGGCTTCCACAGAGTGGAGCACATCATCCGCACGGCGGGTGGGGTCTGAGAAGCCAGCCAAACAGCACCGAGCAGCTTAGAGTGCATGTCCCTTCCTGGGGACCCTTGACCATCAGTGGCATCCGCATGGAGCCGGACCCCATGTTGGCACCCTGTGGAAGGCTCACGGGGCGTGGGTTTTGTTTGCCAAGCAGCGTTTAGTGGGTTTGCCACTCCGCCTCTGGCCATTAAAAGTCTCTGTATAACCTGAACAGTGAATTTGAAAACAATACGTCACCATAGAACGCCCCTCTCGAAACCCAGATGCTTCTAGGTCTCTTGCGTGTTCAGCGTGCATTTCCTCTTGCTCTTTGGTCATCGTGGATCTTTCAATCCATGGAGACGTGGAGGTGATTTTAAGAGGAGTAGTCAGATTTAATTTTTTTTTTTAATTTTTAAAGATTTTTAGAGAGAGAGGGGCAGGGGGAGAGAGAAAGAGAGAGAGAAACATGGATGTAAGAGTGAAACAGCAATTGACTGCCTCCTGCACGCCTCCTATTGGGGATCCAGCCCCAAACCTGGGCACGTGCCTTAACCAGGAATGAACTGGAAACCTTGCAGTGCACGGGACGACGCTCCACCAACTTAGCCACACCGACCAGGGCAATAGTCTGTTTTTTTAAGAAATCCTTCCCTCTGTCTCTTGCACCTTTTCTCCATTAGAGGATGGATACCAAGGCTCTCCACAATATATACTAAATCTCTTTGCAGCTTGGACAGGGAGCGATAGTTATAAACACTTATAGCAAAAGGCATACATAGTTAGATCATAGACTTAAGTTTTTTTTTTTTTTAGAAACTTACAAATATTGACAGATGGGACAAAGCAGGTATTTCATGAGCTAAAAGCCGCGAGGTCCCAGGTGTTTCTCACAGGGTGACACTGCCCCTCCGTTACTATGGCAGCATCTTCACTCTCATTGTCACTGTCTGGATCTTCGGACAGTTTTCCAATTTATTGGGTCTCACCCACCCTGGACCAACTGGACATTCGCCTTCAGTGGTTACTGCCTTCCTCTTTGTTGAGAGTTTCTTTTGTTGTATGTAGAGTTTGGGGGCAGCAGATAGGGAAATATGCCAGATCTCTTGCAATCCGATTGACCGTTTTGCCTGGGAGGCGCGAGGAAAATAAGATGGAGGATCAGATCACGTGAGAACCAGCTGTGTTCCGTTGGCTGCGGTTTTAGAACTGAAATCGGGATGTCATCGCCTCAAAACCTAAGGTTGCTCTGTTTGGTGGCTTCTTAGACACCTTCACTCCTGATGGGTGAACACCCCATCATTCCTTATTATTATAAATTAGTGAACATGGCAAGAACTCAGGGTTTGAGAGTGTTTGGAAATGGAAACTCCATCGGGCAAATCTGAAAGGAAATTATACATGGGGAGAAAAAGAACCACACCCCCCTCTCAGATCACACACACTTAGAAAATTAGGTGGCTATTCTTCTTTTTAGGAAATCTGTCAGGATCCTTCTTAAGATGTGGCCTTTTGTTATATTGTAATGCTGCTGGTCCTGATGTAGGTACAGGCTTCTAAAAGGATGCAGGTACGCCTTTCAAAATGCCCCAAATCGGTTCATTTATGTTAGATAGTCGCTATCAGGGAAGCGAAGGCACCAAGAAGTCATTAATTAAATGCCAAGTAATTTTCCCACCAGAGAAACCTGAAAGCCTGATGAGAGGAAAAACAGGTAGAAAAATCCGCCTACAGTTCTGATTTCCTGTGAATCGAGGTAATATTTCTCCTGCTTGGAAAAAAAATAAGCAACAAGGGTAGCCCGTGGAATGTAGCAGCTCTCATCATCATGAATAAAAACACATTGCGGAGTTAAGTTCTGAAGGAGGTTTCCCTGTTTTGGTTCCCGAAGTTAAACGGTTGGGATCTCACCTGGCTCAGGATGTTACTCATGGCCCGGTGAGGGGGAGGTGGAAATGTATACATAGCTTCTGTGTCCACCCTCACAGGTGCCAGTCAATGCGGAGGGCACTCCCCTGGCAATGCTCCGGACCCACAGGGCAGGGCGCAGTTCTCCGCAACCCTGCCCCTACTGCAGACACCAGGGTCCCCCTTGGGGCCCCCAGGCCATCTGCACCGCTGGTCTCTATTTCTGACCATAGAAAGCTGTGGTTCCCATGACCCTTTCAGGTTGAATACTGTATTTTCCGGCGTATAAGACGACCCCCAACTTTTCCAGTTAAAATATAGAGTTTGGGATATACTCACCCTATAAGATGACCCCCAACTTCAGAGAAGATTTTCCTGGCTTAAAAAGTCGTCTTATACACCGAAAAATATGGTAATTTGCTAGAATGACTCACAGAATTCAAAGAAGTGCTATACTTGTGAATCGTTTTATTATAAAGATACACGCTGAAACGGGTTTGGCTCAGTGGATAGAGTGTCGGC
Source organism: Lasiurus cinereus (assembly GCA_011751065.1). Taxonomy (NCBI): domain Eukaryota; kingdom Metazoa; phylum Chordata; class Mammalia; order Chiroptera; family Vespertilionidae; genus Lasiurus; species Lasiurus cinereus. The sequence continues at coordinate 229,487 of JAAGEH010000341.1, forward strand.
CTGTGGATTCAAAGGTCCCAGGTTCGATTCCGGTCAAGGGCATGTACCTTGGTTGTGGGCACATCCCCAGTAGGGATGTGCAAGAGGCAGCTGATTGATGTCTCTCTCTCATCGATGTTTCTAACTCTCTATCCTTCTCCCTTCCTCTCTGTAGAAAATCAATAAAATATACTTGAAAAATAAATTAAAAAAAAAAGATACACATAGAGGCGGGTTGAAAGGGGGGACAGAGCTTCGTGTCCCCTGCCTGTGGCTTCAGAGATGTCACAGCTCATCCACCGGAAACTCCACTGAGCTTCATGCCCAGTTTCACTGGGGCTTCTTTATCTGGGGTGATTCATTCAATCACCGGCCACAGGACTGGACTCCACCTCCAGCCCCACCCTCCCCTCAGTGGTCAGGCCTGGTAGTTCCGGCCACCAGCTCCCATCCTGCCGTTGCCTGGAGGCCACGTGCATCACCTCAGAACAGAACGCAGACTCTGGTCACTCAGGAAACTCCACGGACAAAGACCGGACCCAGCCAGGAGGTCCTACTCCACACAGAGTCTCTAGCCTCTGTTCTCCTCTGCAAAAGGCACACACCCCAAATACACGGATGTAGTCTCTATGCGACCACCAGCCCACATAATGGCAAGACAAGTCGTGCACAGCGTCTGCTCTCACTGCCCCCGTCTCGAGTGCAGGCTGCTGAGTGCGCATCATTGTCAAATGTCTCCTGTCCCTCCCAGCTCTGTTGTCTAGTGTCCAGCTTCTCCCTGGCTATGTGTCCTGACTTCTGCCAAACGACATCAACATACAGGACACGTTGCAGTTCTGATCATTTTTATTCTTTTCTCCACCCCTCTCCACCCTGACTGGCATGTAAAATATTGTTCCCTCCACCCAGAAATTTGGAGGCTTGTACTTCAAGCTGGCTTCTTGCTTTTCCTTTCTTTCCCCTCCATCTTGGGCCAACTAACTAGCCAGTAGTTTACTCCCGATTAACCATCGCCCTTCCCTTTCCCATAAGTGTCTTCTCAAAGTGAGTTTTCTCTTAGGAAAGGAACTACGATGCTAGGAAATCAAGGTCGTCATTGTCTTTCCGTTCTGAGGATTCCATGTTCATGGGAAAGGCTTCCAGCAGCCCAGACTCTGAAGTAAATACGCTAATGTAGGTCATGGATTGAAAGGGCCAATGGACTTTTCTGGAAGTACCATATTTTCCAGCGTATAAGACGACTGGGCGTATAAGATGACCCCCAACTTTTCCAGTTAAAATATAGAGTTTGGGATATACTCACCCTATGAGATGACACCCGACATATAAGATGACCCCAACTTTTGAGAAGATTTTCCTGGGTTAAAAAGTCATCTTATACGCCGGAAAATACGGTACTTATGTTTTCTCAAATAGTTTGTTAGAGTAAAGGCTCCTGGCATACAGTGATTTATTGGGTTATAAACTTTTCAGCCTTTTGGGTACTGGACCGCTGTTGCGTGGTTTTGTGACTAAATTTGTCCTGTCCTCGGGACATCAGAATGAAAGTCATAATTTTTAAAAATTGAGGTAAAATTCACATAACATAAAAAGTGAATGATGCGGTGGCATTTAGTATGTTCCCCATATGTTGTTTAACCACCACCCCTGTCGACTAGTAATTCTAAAACCTATTTATTACCCCGAAAGGAAACCTGTGCTCATGAAGCCATTCAGAGGGTAAATTATTATTATTTTTTTAAATATATGTTTTTATTGATTTTTATAGAGAGGAAGGGAGAGGGATAGAAAGTCAGAAACATCGATGAGAGAGAGACATCGATCAGCCGCCTCCTGCACGCCCTCTACTGGAGATGTGTCCGTAAGCAAGGTACATGCCCCCAACCGGAATTGAACCCGGGACCCTTCAGTCCGACGCTCTATCCACTGAGCCAAACCGGTCTCGGCGAGGGTAAATTATTTTTAAGCCACATCTGTTTTCTGTCCTCCACTTACCAAATATCAGGCCTACTGGGTTAGGGATGCACGCCGAGTACTTTCTCCCTTGCCAGGTTCCTAAATGGATTGTATCTGGTCGTAGGAAGATCCTGCCCAGCGGGGTCTGCTGAGTCAGCTAGGAGGGGCTGCTCCACCCAGAGTCTCTATCCTCCACTTCATTCAGCAAAAGGCAGACGCACAGCTACTACATGGGAAATGCTGAATGATGGGCTTTACTGTCACAGGGTTAGAATGTAGACGGTCCATCAATTGCGTCATAGAACACTTTCCTTAGCAAGTGGAAGTTAGGAGCAACCGAAAATGTGGTTTTATATCTGGGTTTTGAGCACAGGATATGGGAGCGAGGCTATGCTAAATGCCTTACAAACAAACAAACAAAAAGGAAATGGAGCCCTTTGCAATGGAGCTGCCATGTTAGGAAGACGGCTTGGCGCATCTTAGGCCCCAAATCCTGGAGCATTGGCACAAGGCAAACTCACCTTTGTGCTGGGCCCACGCAACCATGTGCCCCAAAAGAACTGTTTGCGAGGATCACAAGAAAGCAGACATGAGGACCACGAGACTGAAGATTAAAAACATCACTGAGAATCCGCGTCCCTCCGTTACCTGCACCGACAGCAATGCCCTCCTTCAGTGGATGTCAAAGTCCCTTCCCTTTCCCATAAGCGCCCAGCGCTTCTGTCTCCTCATCAGAACAGTTTCGGCTTCTGCCTGAATCAGTGTCTCCCGCTCGGCTATTCTCTGATCTCAAATACAGTGGTACCTCGAGATACGAGTTTAATTCGTTCCGTAACCTTGAGGCGTGGGAAACTATGAGATGCTCGAGTCGCGGTAAACTGGTGGGTTGTGTGCAGCTGGCCGACCCGCGTGATGACTCCTATCTCAAATGTTGCTTGTATTTCAAAGCAAAAATCGCTCCCTCAACGGCTCGTATCTCAAAAATCTCGTATGTTGGGGCACTCGTATCTCGAGGTACCACTTGCTGCCTCTCTCGTCAAAAAGTCTTAGGTTATCAGCCTTGATGATAAAAGGGTCATATGCAAATTGACCCTAACATTGGGAATGACCATTTGCTATGATGCACACTGACCACCAGGGTGCAGATGCTCAGTGTAGAAGCTGCCCCCTGGTGGTCAGTGCACTCCCACAGGGGGAGCTCCACTCAGCCATAAGCTAGGCTGATGGCTGTGAGTGGGCCTAAGCTGTCAGTCAGACACCCCCCGAGGGCTCTCAGACTGCCAGAGGGATGTCTGACTGCCAGGTTAGGCCTGATCATCCCCCCCCCCCCCCCCCCCCCCGGGAGCAGGCCTAAGCTGGCAGGTGGACATCCCCTGAGGGGTCCCAGACTTGCAAGAGGGCACAGGCCGGACTGAGGGGATATCCCCCCCATCCCCTGCCGAGTATACAAATTTTCATGCACTGGGCCCCTAGTGATTATATATTAGCTTTCAATATACAGTGGTACCTCGAGATACGAGTTTAATTCATTCCGTAACCTTGAGGCGTGGGAAACTATGAGACACTCGAGTCGCGGTAAACTGGTGGGTCATGTGCAGCCGGCCGATCCGCACGATGACTCCTATCTCAAATGTTGCTCGTATTTCAAAGCAAAAACCGCTCGCTCGATGGCTCGTATCTCAAAAATCTCGTATGTTAGGGCACTCGTATATCGAAGTGCCACTGTAGAATATATATATTCAATACATATATGTAGCCTTCAATGTACCTATTTGCTTATACTTGCATAGCCATAGGAAAATGCAATTATTTACACACATAAACACACCTGTTAGCGTGTAGGTACCTGTGCATTAGCTGTGCCTACATTATTCAAAACCTGCCAGGGAGCTGCTATGCTCAGGCGCAGAGACTCAGACAAGAGGGCAAAGTCATTTGTATGCAGACTCCAGCTGTGGGGGCGGCCGGGCGGCCTCAGAGGGGCTCTGTGTTTCCACAGACCACCCCGGGGGGCAGGCGAGGCTGCCCTCATTGCGCCAGGGCCGCGGTGCCAAAGGAGCAGAAACCTTCTCGAATGCACCTGTGGGCTGCTGCCCCTTTCTCTGAGTCAATATTTAACCGCCCAGATGCCTCCCCCTCGTCACGCCTTCGAGCCTGGAATTTAATATCTTGTGAGGAAGATTACATCAAAGCCGAAAACACAAGGAATGTAGGTCGTGCTGTTTCCCCCACGGAACGCCCCGCTCGGTGCGCAAAGCCACAGCTTGGGGAAGTCTGGGAGGCGACTCCCTTCCACCAGGCGACACCTACCTCTGCCCGGTCCTAACCTCTCCCCGGAGGGCCCCCCCTGGCGTGCTCCCCCTCCCTGCACTCTGGGGGGCCCCGAGCTGCTGCTGCGACTCACACACCTGCCTCCGGGAGCGGAGGACACGGTGTCCTGTGCCAGGGAGGCCTGGTGACGCTAACGCCCGGGCCGGGGGGGGGGTGTGGGGAGCTGTTCTGAGGGCATGTCATTGAGGCAGAGGGCACTGCACCGGGCAAGGAGCATGCTCCTCCCGGGGTTCACAGGGGGCAGGCCTGGAGCTCGCTGTGCGGGGTGTGGGCGGCTGAGCTCCGAAGTGGGAGCCTCAGAATCCCGTGTTCCCTGCTCTCCCTCCACCATCTGCTCCCTCCCATCCCCAGTGTGTTCCCAGGCTCAGCGCGTCCTAAACACGCACATGGACACACACACACACACACACACACACACGGACACGCATACAGACATGTCCCCCTGTCCTGGGCTGGCCACACATGCTGGTCCCAGTGGCCATCTGTCTCCTACCCTCTGGCCTTTCTCCCTGCCACCCCTCTCGGCAGGGGACCCCACTTGCTGCAAGCTGAGGGCGCAGAAGAAAGCTCGAGACCCCAAGTGCCAGCCCGCAGCCAGCACCAGGCCTTCCCCAGCCCTGAGGTCATGTCCTCTCACCCCCTGTCTTCCTCCAGGACACCTGTTGTTCCCAAGCCTGGAGGGGACCATCCTGACGGGGTGGCAGGTGGTGGAGGGCGGAGTGGCAGCCCGTGGGAGGAGGGAGGGGGGACAGGAGCCGGTGGCAGTTGGAGGAAGGCAGGGAAGGTGCCTGGAGGAGGTGGGAGGCAAGAGCGTTTGAAAAGTGTTTCCTTCTTTGCTTTGGGCCAGAGCACAGGTGGCACTGGCCGTGCTCCCTGTCCTTACCAGCCCGGAGCCCCCAGTGTGGAGAGCCGGCTCCTTGAGAGGGAGCCATGGCTCCTCCACAGTCCTGGGTGTCACCTGAGCACCCACTGGCATGGCAGAGGGCCCCAGGAGCAGCGGGACCTGTGGGGTTGGAGACAGACAGATGCGGGGGAGCTCAGAGCCCCAGTGGCGGTGGGACCGTCTGCTTCAAGGTATTGCCTCTGACCTGCCCAGCGGGGCTGGGACCATGTAACTCATGCATCGAATGTCTGCACTGTGGGCGACTGCTTTCTACAAAAAGGGGGACATGAGGGAAGACCGCAGCGCCTATGACCCTGAAGGAGAGAGGGAGACACTTCAGTCAAGTGTCAATGGCACTTGTGCCCCGGAGACTGGGTCCGAGAGGACGTGGCTGACCCACACGTGGGCTTCACTGCACCAGTGGCTCGAAAAGGCAAAGTGAGCGAGGAACATTCTTACCGAGCGAGCCGAGGGACAGGTCCTACACACTGCTGCTGTGGCAAGAGTGACCCTCCTACCGGCTTCTGGAGGAACGGGGTCTCCGCCTCCTCTCTCCCCCCCCCACCTCCCCATTTCTGCCAGTCCCAAGGACTGCTGGGTATTTCCGAGCATCCTCTGAAACATCATCGCACGGGGAGAATGGCCTCATCTTTCCACTGCCTCATCGGTACACAGAAACACCCATGGCGTGGTGTCTCCAAAATCAGGCACCCACAGATGCTCCGTGTGGGCTCCAGGGGTGGTTCAGGGGGTTCAGGAGACCGTGTCGCCGGAGAAGAGAGGACGGAGCCCGTCTGGTGAGTGTGACTGGGCAGGTGACAGAGGGAGGGGACGCTGGGATCATGGGAGAGCAAGAGAACCTGCCTCCAGGCTGGGCTTCCACGGTGGAACTTCTGGGCAAGGGAAGGGCCACTGTGGTCATCGGCGCCATCAGCTAGTTACAGTGGTACCTCGAGATACGAGTTTAATTCGTTCCGTAACCTTGAGGCGTGGGAAACTAGGAGACGCTCGAGTCGCGGTAAACTGGTGGGTCGTGTGCAGCCAGCCGATCCGCGCGATGACTCCCATCTCAAATGTTGCTCGTATTTCAAAGCAAACATCGCTCGCTCGACGGCTCGTATCTCAAAAATCTCGTGTGTTAGGGCACTCGTATCTCGAGGCACCACTGTATTACTGTCAAGAAAGGAAAGACACAGAGGGAAGCCGGGCCCTGTAGGCCTGGTCCCCGGAAAGCTCACCCACATGCTGCTGCTCCAGGGACTGGTCCTCCCTCCCCCGTCCCCTCCTGAGCTGCTGCGGGAGAAGGCGGGGAGGGGCACGTGCGCAGTGCAGTCGGGGTGATGTGGGGCGGTGCTGGCCTGTCAGGCTAGCCTGGGGGACACTAGACGAGCCAGGGGGTGCACCCCATCGGAAGCGTGGGAAACCTTGGAAAGCTCAAATCCCCAAGAGCGTCCGCTCTCTTGCTTGCTCTTGCTCTCGCTCTCGCTTTCTCTAGCTCCACAGCCCACACTCACCTGAGTGCTCACCTGTTCCCTCTCCAGAGCCCCGTGGCCTTAAGCAGCCACCTGGCCACGGCCATGAGGCCCCCACAGGCCATGGGCTGCAGCTGGGAGCACCCGCTGAGCGGGCCGGGGGGGGGCAGACAGTGCGGGCAGGCCCTTCATTTTGGCCCCGCCGAGGACAGGGCTCAACTTTGTCCCTGGCAGAGATGGGACCCTCAGACTTTTTCATTATCTTAATTTTTTAAAAATATATTTAATTGATTTTTTACAGAGAGGAAGGGAGAGGGATAGAAAGTCAGAAACATCGATGAGAGAGAGACATCGATCAGCCGCTTCCTGCACGCCCCCTACTGGAGTTGTGCCCGCAAGCAAGGTACATGCCCCGGACTGGAATCGAACCTGGGACCTTTCAGTCCGCAGGCTGACGCTCTATCCACTGGGTCTCGGCAGACTTTTTCATTATCAATAAGCCTTCCACAAACCCCCATTGTCCCACGGGGGCCTCAGGAAATCCACCACACTGCAGACACGTGACTGACGCAGGCAGGCGTGGAAGTGGGGCGCTAGGAGGGCCAGCAGAACACGGGGTCCGGGCATTCGAAGGCAAGGAGCCCTACAGCCTTGGGGAAGGCACGGCGGCCAAGCCTCCCTCCCTGTCCCACCCCCCTGCTGCCATGCGCAAGCCCAGGTATGGGATTGTAACCCGCATTGTGAGTGCACCCCGTGGGGAGACCTCCTCTGCTGGAGCTTGTGGAGGGGCAAGGTCCAGACTGCGTTTCCCCATAAAGAATGAATCAGGGTCAGGGTGACCTCAGGCCTGGAGGCAGAAGGAACGGGGGGTTTCCCAGCTAAACATCCTGTGACATAGAACACTAGGTGCCTGAAGGCACCCCCAGGCCTGAGAAGCCATAAAGTTTGACAACTCCTGCAAGGACAACCGCTATCTAGACCGCTTACTTGCATAACCAAAGAGCTTAGACAAAGAGTCAGTATATGACATTTAGTCATGCTTAGCCAATTAAAATTTGCCAAGTCCTCCTGCTCTGAGGATAAAAAGCACTTGCTGCAGAGGTTCGGGGTTCCCTGCTGTGTCAGTGGAACCATGAGCCCGGACTCGAGTTCGACTCGAGTTCGTAATAAAGGCTTCCTAAATTTTCTAATTGGCTGTCTGGTGGTCGTCTGTCTCGGGTCGCCCCATTACAAGCTGACATGTGCCCAGGAGCTCGGGGTGTGGGGGGAATACATCAGCCGGCCATGACCACGGGGGCCTCAGGAAATCCACCACACTGCAGACACGTGACTGACGCAGGCAGGTGTGGAAGTGGGGCGCTAGGAGGGCCAGCAGAACATGGTTACTGACGCAGTAAACGGTTACTGACGTTTATGTCAGAACCTGCAGACCCGATTCCAGGCTGTTTGCACACCCCTGGACACCTCCACTCGTCACCGCCTGACTTAGCTCTCAGCGCCAGGGACAGACCTGCCCGCTCCCTGTCACCACTGATGACAGCATGGAGCGGGACTGGTGTCCTTGGCAGGGCTGGGGGGTCTTTCTGAGCTGTCAGCTCACGGTGGTTAGTGGCTGGGTAAGAAAGTGCTGATCACGGACCGCACACTCACAGCAATTCCTTCCCATCTGGGGGTTTCGCTGCGCTATTTGCATCCATTTCCCAGATGCAAACAGAGGTTACAGTGTCAAAGGGCAGGGTAAGCAGTCAGTGGCCTCTGCGAGGTTGGAAGGCCACAGTGAATGCAAGTGAGTAGCGGCTCACTGAGGACCTACTGTGTGTCCGAGTCGCACCCTTCCCTTTCCCTCTCTTGCCTCCCTGCTTCTCTCGGCTCCTGTGAGTTGCCTCTTTCCTCCTTTACAGCTCCGCTCTGGGTCCTTTTCACATATACCATATTTTCCGGTGTATAAGACGACTTTTTAAAAAAATATATATTTTATTGATTTTTTACAAAGAGGAAGGGAGAGAGATAAAAAGTCAGAAACATCGATGAGAGAGAGAGACATCGATCAGCCGCCTCCTGCACGTCCCCTACTGGATTTGTGCCCCCAAGCAAGGTACATGCCCTTGACCGGAATTGAACCCAGGACTTTTCAGTCCGCAAGTCGACGCTCTATCCACTGAGCCAAACCGGTCTCTGGCAAGACGACTTTTTAACCCAGGAAAATCTCAAAAGTCGGGGGTAGTCTTATATGCCGGGTGTCATCTTATAGGGCGGGTATATCCCAAACTATATTTTAACTGGAAAAGTTGGGGGTTATCTTATATGCCCAGTCGTCTTATACGCCGGAAAATATGGTATGTTTTTTTTCTGTGTGTTTTTGTCATGTGTAATTTTGCTGTCTCTCTATTTCTCCCTCCACATCTGTTTTTCTTTTTCTTTTCCTCTGTGTTTCTTCTTCCTTATCAGGCCGCCTCTTCATGTCAACAATGTAACATAAAAATATTTTGAAGTATTACCCTGTATTTATTAAACTTGATTTCAATGAAACATTTAAAAGCTTGTTAATATTTATGTCTATTGCTTGCCCTCTTATTTAAAAAAATATGCTGTTATTGATTTCAGAGAGGAAAGGAGAGCGAGAGAGAGAGAGTGAGAGAGAGAGAGAGCGAGAGAGAGAGAGAGAGAGAGAGAGAGAGAGAGAGAGAGAGAGAGAGAGAAACATCAATGATGAGAGAGAATCATTGGTTGGCTGCCTCCTGTGTACCCTATAGTGGGGATCGAGCCTGCAACCCAGACACGTGCCCTGGCTGGGAATCAAACCATGACTTTCTGGTTCATAGGTTGATGCCCAACCACTGAGCCATGCCAACTGGGATTGTTTGCCTTTTTACAAAATGACTGAGGTTGGTGAGTGACACATGAGCGAAAGGAACGTTTCCTGTTCCTGTTCTAGAAGACGAAGAGGACACCCCCCCCCCCCATTCCTGGCCTTGCCCAGCCACCACCCACAGCAGTCCCTCCCTGTGGTGATGGAAGACCCGGCTCTCCCCCCCGGTTCTATTCAAACAGGGAGATGTTCTAGGAACCAGATGGCTTCTGCTCTGCAGTCGAACAAGCAAAGTGTTTCCTGGCTTGAGAAAGCCATTCTGTGCACCGTGTCCTGGACATTTGCGGTTCTGTTTATGCCTCTTTCCCTCTGGTGGCCTCGGGTTTTACGTTCCCATCAAACTTAGTGTGTAGCAATTGTATGTTAACCCTTTGATCGGTCTATTGGCAGGTTTTCCCTACATAACGAGATATTTATTTCCTTGTAGATTTTCTATGATGAATAAATCTGGAGCCGTATATAACATTATTCATGAGTTTAGCTTTGATGAAATATTTATCAGTACTGACTGCCTGATGAACTGTTATAGCGAGAGCCTAAAAGAGTTAGAGCATGTCTTATGTATTTTATAATGTTTCGATCTTTATAAGGGTTGGTGGACTGGAATGTTGAGTAGAATTCCAAGATCTGTTCTCAGATTTTGAGTTTCTTTGTGTATTGAACGCATCTGTGTGATTTTTTTTCTTTTTTGTTTGTTTGTTAATCCTCACCTGAGGATATGTTTTCATTGATTTTTAGAGATCCTGGAATGGAGGGGGAGAGACAGAGAGAGAAACATCATTGATGTGAGAGAGGTACATCGATTGGTTGCCTCCCACATGCACTCCGACCAGTGTGGGTGATCAAACCTACAACCAAGATGCATATCCTTGACCTAAATCAAACCTAGGACCCTTCAGTCTACGTGTGGGCCAACACTCTGTCCACTGAGCCAAAGCGGCCAGGGCTGTGTGATCTTTTTCATAAAGACAAAGCAACTTCGAAGAACGACTGTACCCTTTCATCTACCCAAGGGTTTGGAATTCAATTTTGACAGCATTCCCTTAAGCCAGTGGATTTAGAGATCAGTCATTACAGTTGTTGCAGAGGCAAATCTCACACCTGAAACCAACCAACCAGCAGTCCAATGAGGGGCTCTCATTTAAATGCATTTGGATCCAACAGAGAGATAGAAATTAATATACTGTTATTGAAGATCCCAGTAGATCCTTTAGAGCAGCGGTTCTCAACCTGGGGGTTGCGACCCCTTTGGGGGTCAAACGACCCTTTCACAGGGGTCGCCTAAGACTATCAGAAAACACAGATATTCACATTATGATTCATAACAGTAGCAAAATTACAGTTATGAAGTAGCAACGAAAATAATTTCATGGTTGGGGGTCACCACAACATGAGAACTGTATTAAGGGATCGCGGCCTTAGGAAGGTTGAGAACCTCTGCTTTAGAGTGTCTTCAGTGTTTCACAGGGCAGTTAGGCGGGTTAAAGGTGACATTCACTGAGCTTCTAGCAGGAGCCTCATTGTGAACCCAGCATCACAACTCCTGTGCCACACTAGCTTGATTCGCTTACACACTCAAAACCCCCTGCGCTGCCAGGGACACCGGGCTCCAAGCCAACCATCTTTCCAGCGTTCACGACACAGGCTCGTCAGCTCTGTACAGGAACCTTACTACGCATTTCATTCAGGCAGAAGAGCTATAAGGTCCTTTCTCCTCCAGAGAACCAATCTGAGGGTCTTTAAACCTCGTGGCAAATGCTTTGGATGTGTTTCCGGTAGAAAAAAGGGTGGAGCAGAGAGGGCAGGTGGTGATACAGAAGAGAGAGTGGAAGAGAGGCGGTAAATTCTGCGGGCAGTTGGTCTTCACCGGGCCCTTCCAGTCAATGGTGGATTTTGTGTGTTTTCAAGATGGATGAAACCGGTTTTGGGTGAGGAATGAGAGACATGCAGTATGAAGAACTTGTTAACATTATCTTTACTCGGTGCGGGGCAGGCCTTTGGGGATAAGGGCTCGTTGACCAGCTACAAAAGCACCCTTGTATTTTAGTAGTCCCATGAATTGAGGAGTGGTACAAGACTAACAGTGGCCTTTGCAGGTCAAATTGAACACGGTGTTCATGGCCCTGATGATAATGGAGGAGTGCTTGCAAGCTTCCCTTGAAACTTCAGAGATGAGATCTAGCACCAGGGACAGTGTTTATTTTCAAACCAAAATAGTCTGCATTGTCTGCTTATTTCATAGCCACATGGTCTTTTTTTTTGTTATTAATCCTCACCCGAGGATATTTTTTTCCATTGATTTTTAGAGAGAGTGGAAGGGAGAGGGAGAGATAAAAAGAGAGAGACAGACATCCAGGTGAGAGAGACACGTCTATTGGTTTGCCTCCCACATGTACCCTGACTTGGGCCAGGGAACAATCCTGCAACCAAGGTACATGCCCTTGACTGGAATCAAACCCGTGACCCTTCACTCCACAGGCAGACACTCTGTCCCCGGAGCCAAACTGGTTAGGGCATCAGAAGGTCTTTAAGAGTTAAACTTCAACACATAGAATTGCATGTCTCATGTTGTGGGAGGATTTATTTCAATGAATTCTTCTTCCTTCTTAAAAAATATGTATTGTATTTATTTAGCTTAAGAGCTTAGGGAATTATAGCACTGATCCGCACCAAAGCCACATCATTCCAAGCTACTTACACCTCAAGCACTCCATTTTAAACAGTTCTGTTTGAAGTTTGGAGACACCAGCTGAGAGGTTTTGTGGTCATGAATAAATCATCGTTTCCTCTCTTTCCATTCTCCAGCCTGCGCAACATCTGCCCGTAAAACTTCGGCTGACCTGGTCTCACCCTGCCCAAGCTTTAAGTAACGCTGGGCCTTGAGCCCCAGTGCAGCGCAGCAAATAAAGTCCATTTTGATTCATGTATTCAGTCACCACTTCAGCAGAAGATGGGTTTCTGAATACTGCCCCGCGTGCCATCCACACGAGGCGATGGATGTCAAACAGATCTTGGCTATGGCAATAGCGAAAGGCAAGTCAGATCGTCACAAGGGGATGCGGTTTGGGTGAGAGTGTGCGGGTCCCCCATGCAACACCGGAAATGAAGAACGCATTCCAAGTTACTCACTCATGGATTCTGTCAGCTTGGCCATCGCTGCAGGTGCTTCTTTGTGCTTTTCCTGGATGGGAGAAGAAAAGACAGCCATGTGGGAAACACGTCTCGGGCACGCATGAACATGCATGTTACAGCTCTGTCTCTCTCCCTTCTTTTCCCACGTTAACATGTGCTCGCCAGTGATGAAAGGGATGAAAGAAATCCCTTACCACGGTTATACGATCAGTTAGCCACCGAGGGGAGATTGGGGGACGTTAAAGAACGTGCCCTGGTGTTGGAAGTGCGTTTCTGTCGCAGCCATCTTGGATAAATATAATTGGTGACGCACGGCCTGCTTCCGGAACTTCTCTGACACTGGAGTTCTGACATCCATATGCCAGTCCTTTGCTCTCTATTTTCTCCTGTGGTGGCTTTTTGGTATTTTTGGAGCGGGTATTTTTATAGTCATTTGGCTTCTTTTTTTTTTTCCATAAGAGCTAAATAGATTTTATACGTTTTTCTTTGTCTTACCTTTTTGACTTCCTGAAATATTTTTTAAAAAAGTCACTTAAAAAAATCTTTATTGATTTCAGAGAGGGAAAGAGTTAGAAACATCAATGAGGAGAGCGAGTCATTGATCGGCTGCCTCCTGCACCTCCCCCAATGGGGATCAAGCCCTGACCTGAATTGAACCCGGGACCCCTCAATCCGCAGGCTGAAGTTCTATTCACTGAGCCAAACCAACTAGGGCAAAAGCCATCACTTTAAAGGAGTTTATAACCTTCTCTATTTTGGGTTAAAAACATTTTGTTTCAACTGGGATAGAGGTGGCAGCCCGTAAGTGTGAGGGCCAAGGATGTGTGCAGAAGTGGAGCCTGCCCCAGTGAAGGAGTCGCAGAGGCGAGATTCAGAATGATGGTCGTCTCTACTAAACAGTTCCCTTCACTGTCTTGTTCCTGACACGGATCGTAGCTGAAATATTGGCCACTATTATTTTACTCTTTTGAAGCATTATTCTTGTTCTGATTACGAAATGAGTGCATGCCCATTACTTAAAAACACAGAAGATATTGAAAAAATGATAAATGATAGTCATCTCAGGATACCACCTGCAGAGGAAACCACTGTTATAATTTGGTGAACACATGTCTGTTTCCATTTCAATACCTGTGAATACGTACAGATCCCATTTCTGTAAATATAAATATGCCTCTTCTGCACACAACGCTGTAAGTTGCGTTTTCACTTCATACCCCATCCTCTGTCTTTCCATGGCAATACCGTTAGAATGCATCGGCATTGTTTAAATGACCGCGAAGCATCTGTCATGGGTTATCCACAATTTCCTTTGCCAAGGTCTAGTTTATTAATGGATAGTTTTTCACTGTTTTACACAAGGCTGTGATGAAGCACCCTGGAGCTCACATCTCGTTGCACTTGGCCTTTAGGGGATAATAAATCTTAGGGCTAGGCATGGCTTGGCCAAAGGTATGACTATTAAGAATGTTGACAACCGCCCCCACCAAGTTCAGGTCTGCTAATGTAGAGAAGTGTTTGTTTCTTTGCATTCCTGTCACTTGCTAGGGGCATTACTACATCTCCCCTCCCCGACTCTTTGCCAAAGCGATAGTAAAAAAGAGGGATCTTGCTATTTGATCCTGTCCTTTTTCTCTCTGTGACCCTTTTGATGGACAGCCAGGCATTCTGTCCCAGCTAATCTGCACATCGCCGGCACTCAGCTTCCTGGTGCAGTGCCCAGTCCCTGTGGCATCAATAACATTGTCTGAGAAGCCAACGGAGGCAGCTATCTTTGTCCACAGCCATAGCGGAGTGCTGAGCACACCACAGCTGCCTGGCCAGCACCTGAGTGACGTATCACAGCTGGAGTGCAGAAGGACAGCTACCAACCCCATTATTCATGGCCTGGTGTTACTCTTCCCTAACTAAGGAGTCTGCTTTGAGTGTCAACAAATGACGGTGAACATCACAAGTCAATGCTTGACTTTCACGAGCCTATATTCATAGTAGTGAAGTCAGGGCACCACTATTTCTTACTTAAACTAATCATGGAGACCAGAGGGAGCTAAGGACCCGTCACCCACATCCTGCCCGCCACGTAGTTTATATCGAGATGCAGAGAAGTACCATATTTTCCGGCATAGAAGACGACTTTTTAACCCAGGAAAGTCAGAGGTCGTCTGATATGCCAGGTGTCATCTTATAGGGCGAGTATATCCCAAACTCTGTATTTTAACTGGAAAAGTTGGGGGTCATCTTATACTCCGGAAAATACGGTAGCTGCTGCTGGGGAGCCTAAGAATGCTGTGTAGCAGAGACAAACAGGTGGGAGCAAGGAGTCTGTCACAGCCACATGGGTCCACAGGTGCACACAGACTTCCTCAAGACAGGTGGACCCAGTGGCTTGTGAGAATTCATGCATAGAAGCAACTCCATGGTGACAGCTCAGCGGGCTTCATCCTTGACCTCTGGGACTCGTCCTGTCTCTGCCTGCTCCTTCGTGGATTCTTCACTCTCCCCCCCAGTCCTGCTGTGGTTCCCTCTCTTCTGTGTCCTGCTCTGTGACCTGTCCCCTCACCCCCATTCATAGTCCTCACTCTGGGCCACTGACCGGTTCTGCGTGGTCCTCCTCCATGGCCTCAGTGGTGAGACTCCTGAAACCACAGACTCCCAGGTCCCTTCCATCCCATCCTGATAAAGCCCTGCCCAGTCAGCCTGTCCTCTGGTGGCCACCACTTTGCCTCTGTTGACCTAGGACCCTGCCACCTTTTGTACTCTAGTCTTCTGCTGGGTGGTTCTTGCAGCTATTTTTTTAAAAAATATTTTTATTGATTTAAGAGAGGAAGGCAGAGGGAATCATTGATTGGCTGCTTCCGTAACCTCCACGCTGGGAACGGAGCTTGTAACCCTGGACATGTGGCCTGACCAGGAATCAAAACATGGGTCAACCCTTAACCACTGAGTTATGCTGGCCGGACATTGCATTTATTTCTATTCAGGTGTGTTGGATAGCCTAGTCCTGAGAAATCAGATACCACTGAGATCGGCACATTTATCTTCCCTGGAGTTAAACAGAAACCACTGACACGGATTGGGTAAGGGACCTTTAAAAATCCTAAATTTGCTCTCTGTTCGACTCATCTATATCATAACTTATGCTGGAAATCATGACATATGTTTCTGGGTGAGTCATTTAGTCATTCTATGGGGTGCCTTCAAACTCCGTATGTCCTTCCCTCATTACCGGGAAGTTGAGGTTCGCCAGTGCCTGGCACATGTCCCCATAAGGCACTGACATTTTATTCTCAATCCGAGGCAGATTCTCCTCCTTTTTTAAAGCCAAGAGTTTCCTACAAAGTACATTTGCTGGGCTTACAGCGGTGGGAAGAGGTCTGAAATGGGAGCATATTAAACGTGGAAAGGAGTGTTCTAGAGATTATCAAGTCCAACCCATGGGTGATGCAACTGGCAGAACTGACGTTTGTGCCGAGAAAAGAATTTACATCAGGCTGGTCTCTTCCCCTTAGCAACAACCTCCACTGCCCCAGAGACCTCGAGGTCCACCACACACAGAATGAGAACGATTTCATCTACAACAGCCCAGGGCTGTGCTCGTCTTTGCTGTGTCCTTTGTGCAAGAAGTGTCATTCTCCACAGCACCCCTGATTTCCACCAATGGATGATGACTTCGCATTCATTGATCCAGCTCTGACATCCCATTGAACTCCGGCTCCCTCACTGGACAGCCCCACCTAGATGCTCCGTGGATGTTCCAAACTAACATGGACAAAACTACTGCCTAGTCCCCAACACTCTCCTGCGGCACTCCTGTCCCCCATCCTCTTCAGCCCTCCCACCCAGGCAAATGTGACCCAGGGACCCCTGCTCAAAACCTTTCGGTTCTTCTCTAGCATCTAAGAATTGCACTCCTTGCCTTTTAGCCAGGATGCTGTCTGGATGTTCCTTTCTTTCTTCTCTGCCTTCGGTTAATGGGATCACCATTGTGCCTAAGCCAGAAACGTGGAACATCCCATCGCTCTTTCTAGGATGTGAAATCTGACCTTCCTTAACTGCTCTATCTTAAAGGGATTGTGACGGTGGCTTCCACCCGCCTTCAGTCTCTCCTACAACACTGAGAGATTGTCCAGAAACTGCCCCCAGAGACCTTTCTAAAATACAAATGTGACCCAGGCTGAAATCTTTCCATCCTTCTCTAGCATCTCAGCTGCACTCCTTGCCTTTCAGCCAGCATGCTGCCTGGATGTTTCTGTCTTTTGCACTCACACTCCAGTTAGAGGTTCCTCCTTGCTTTGCAATCCCTGCTTGCTCTGCCTAGAGCCTTCAATTTCCTTTTCCTCCTGTGATCCCCAAACACGCCCTACAAACTACTAGACACCATTAACTTCCAATTTTCCCCTACTCTTCCTGACCATCTTTCTGAATTTTATTGCTAAAAATGTTTGTGCTCCAATGTGGCCATTTATCACATTGTGTAATGTGTTTTGAGGCTAGGGGATCCCAGCACTTTTGGAGAAGCCAAGTCTTGCTTCCCAGCAGCCCTTTGGAGGCCCCCACCAGCACCGCCATGGCTGGGAGGCAGTGCGCGGTAGATCAGAAGTCTCCACCACTGAAAGGCTGCCTGTCCACGAGGGGTCTACTCATCATGAGTGTCAACAGCTAATGACCATGCATCCTGCATTCCCATTTCCAACTTCCTCCATCAGAGTAGAACCTTCCAGAACCTGGAGGAGCCTCTGGGAAGAGTTGGGAGGGTCCTTTTGCTCTAGGAGGCAGTCCACTTACAACAGTGTTATTATACATTTAATGGAAAAGCAGAAACATTTGAAGTTTTGGGGACTCATGATGACATGTTTGAGTAAAACATGCCCACAGATGTGGGAAAAAAAATCCTAAACGTCTTGTTAAAATCATATGAAACACCTCGGGAAGAGTACTGATCTCCAGTAAGTATGTAATTTTCATTTTGTCTGTATTCTCTCCACCACACCTGGAAATGGAAATAAAAATTCAGTGGTTTGCTTGGGGTGTGTGTGTGTGTGTGTGTGTGTGTGTGTGTGTGTGTGAGAGAGAGAGAGAGAGAGAGAGAGAGAAAGAGAGAGAGAGAGAAAGAGAGAGAGAGAGAGATATTTATATCCACACTTCTATTTCAGCTAAGAAGAGTATGGCTTTTTACTGGAACCATGCCAGATATATATTTCTCTCTGACTGCCTGAAAGGATACAGGGGTTTTTAATGAGGGCAATTATAGCAGAGTCTGACTGTAGCTCAGGGCTAAGACTAATACTGTGTGTGTGTGTGAGTGTCAGAGAGAGAGAGAGAGAGAGAGAGAGAGAGAGAGAGAGAGAGAGGAGAGAGACATGAATCATAGCTTCTGAGGGGGTGATTTCCTGTGGGCGGTGCGCATGCACACACACACACACACACACACACACACACATACACACACCCATAAATACACACACACCCAGGAGTCAGTGACCGGAGTGAGGGCTGTGTGTTGGGCAGAGCCAGTGCCCTGTTTTCTGCTTCCCAGAAGCAGACCTTTAAGAAGAAGAGAAAAGTCATCATAGTTGATGTATTTCAAATCAGTGAGACTTGCATCTTGGATATTTTTATCTCTCTAAAATGTGTGCTTATATTAATCAGAAAGCTGATTTTTCTTTTAAGTCACAACCATTTAAAGAAACAGTTCTATAAAGTGGGGAATAACAATACTCTTTCATGACCTGGTACCCTCATGTGCAGCTCACCTCCAGGTTCAAACAGGGCCCTCAAATCTCCCACCTTGTTTTTAGGGTCCCCTGCAGCTGTGCCAGCTGTAGCCCACTTCCTCTCTCCTGACATGATGCCATAGCGGGTCGCCTAAGGACTTATGTAAAAGGAAGACATCACACCCTCATACAGCCAATCAAATAAGTATTCTTATAATATGGCATCTTATATGCTTTCTGGAGTTGCTGCTGCAAAATATAGGCCAGAATATCTAAGAACTATGAATTAGCTTTTTTTCTATGAAAAAATAAAGGAAATAAGTGATCAGCATGCAACTATGGTTTGGAACAACAGAAGTAGTAATCCCTAACTTTTATTTTCCATTGATCGTGGCCTGGCATTATCCGTACATTACTAGACTATTTCCTTTAATTCTCACAAGGACCCTAGGAAATTGGTACTGTCACTCCCACTTAGCCGATGGAGAAGTTGAGGCTTGCAGAAGTTGAGCAAATTTCCCCAGGTCACACAGCCGGTAAGAAGAAATGTAGGGCATCAAACTCATGAAAGTTCTAACTCATGGAACCAGAGCAGGCTTCACTGAGGAAGAGTGTCAACGTGGGAAGAAGATAAAAAGAATGATGGAGGAAGGAGAGGAGCAAGTGGAAAGCACAGCAGAAGATGGAAACCTTGGTGTCTGAGGAACAGCAGGTGACAGGTGAACTGAGCCCAGGGAACTAGCTTGAGAAATTAGGGAGCAAACTGTGGCGGGTTATAGCGCCAGACCGAGTCGCTCAGGAGGCAGACCGGGGCTGGAGCTGGGGGGTGTTTGAAGCGGTGGGAGGGGGAAGTGGGGCAAGGCCTGAACCTGTGTGAACACCGTGGGGAAACCCAGATAGCGTACTCCCTCTTAGAAGCCAAGGGACATGGTGGTGTGAAGAATTAAGAACGTGTCACACAGAAAGTGGGACAATTTATCCTTGATTTACTCAGTAAGAGGCTTCTAAGGTGACTTAACGTTTTCGTGATTTGGAATAAAAAAATATCTGAAGGGGAGTGTTGGGAGGAGAAGGTAAAATTCTAACGAGGCAGCCCTGTCGGTGTGGCTCAGGTTGAGTGTCCATCTATGAACCAGGAAGTCATGGTTTGATTCCCAGTCAGGGCACATGCACGAGTTGTAGGCACAATTCCCCCAGTCAGGGACGTGCAGGAGGCAGCCATCAATAATTCTCTTTTATCTCTGATGTTTCTATCTCTCTCACACTCCCCTTCTTTTCTGAAATCAATAGGAAATATTTTAAAATAATTCTTATTGAGTAGGCCATGCAGGATGCTCTCGGTAATAGAACCTTCCGTGCAAAAGGCTGAGAGCCCTGCCTCACCCGGACACCCTTTCTAAGGTCTCTCAGGTACAGGTCACCTTGCTGGGTTCCCTGTGACGCCATCACTCTGGCCATGTTGACCAGATTAGGAGGGTCCCAATATGCTGAGGCATTAAGATGTCTTACAGAGAGAAATTAAACCCGACTCAAGGCTGTGCCTGTATTGACATCACCCCAATTCACCTTGCTTCACATGGAGTCTTAGGTGGGAGGAAGGGGTTGGGAGCATTGCCCTCTGTGTTTTCTTAGAAGCATGATGAGCACATCCTGCCAAGAAGAACAGGTTGTGGGGCTAAGAGAACTGCTGAACCACACAGTGGACAGAATTCCTCAGAACCTCTCTGCTGCATGTGACCTGCCCAGCTTGATGCCCCGTGGCCACACTCTAGACTGCATCAACCTTGAGGCACATTTCCTGAATGCCCAGGTGGTTGGTTTCTTGGAAGACTGATGAATGACTCATTCCTCCCTTCCTGGATCCTAGAAATATCTTAAAATATAGGACAAGCATGATCACCAAAGTTACATCAAGAAGTTTCCTTTCAAGAGAACATTGAGCTAGATGGCAGGGAGATATTGAGGAGACTTGGGCAACTGAAACACCCAGAGCCCTTCCTGCTGACATCACCACCAGCAGACCATTTCCCAGGATGCATCTGCGCTAGGTTTGCCACGTGCTCCCCAGGATTCCATTGTAAAGTGCTGAATCTCAGAGGCAGCAGGGACTCCCCTCTTGGCCTCACTTCATTCAGTCTATGGCTTCTCTTCTGGGCCAGGAGCGTTCTGAGACTCTTGTCTGGCCTCCAGGGCTATTTTCTAGGAATCCTAAACTTCCAATGATTGACGCATCTCCTACCTACCTTCATGTGAGGCACAAGCTTTACTACCCACCTCTGTTCATAAGAAGAAAGGGAGCGGGTGACATATTGTTTCCTTTCCTTTACCTACACTTTTCTAATTTGCTCATGATTCAAGTTCTGGACACGTTGAGTCCTCCAATAGCTCATCTGTATTCCAAGTTTTGCCCCATTCCATGGAAAGTTAGGACCCTTTCCTTCAAGATCTGGCTTCTACCTCCCTCCCCAGGCTCATTCCCTATTACCCCTGGCTTCTAAATCATGGTCCATCCAAATGAGCCCCTTTTGATACCTGAAAACATTGTAATGTACCATCCCATCTTTCTTCTCCTGCAAAGTTAAGTCCTACTTGTCTTTGAGGACTGAGTTTAGATTTGACCTCTTGGTTGATATTGTCCCTGGCTACCCCTTTCCTAGTGACCATTCTCTTTGAACCTCAGCATCTGTGCATATGTCTGTTGCAACTTCCTAGAGTCGTAACTTCCAAAGTAATAGAGAAAGCCAGAGGCAAGAGTTAAGACAACTTCAGGATCAATTGGAAAACTAAAGAAGGATCAATCTCTTTGTTTCCAAAGAAGAAAACACAAAACCCTCAAACAAAACTGAAGAATGAATAGAATGAATGGGGTTTCCTGGACCAGTCATGAGTTTCCTGACATGGGATGCTGATGATAATTTTGTACAGAAGGCTTCAGAAGGACTTTTGTTCCAGAAAATGGGTGAAATGAAATGACTTGTAAGAATCCTTCTAAAATTGTTTTAGGGATGTGGTCATACTTCAAGGAAAAAATTCCTGATTCATTTTGGTTTTGTTTATATGGAGTTGTTTCTTTCATTCAGTCAGAGGTAAGTGGTGGGGCAGTGGTGGAGGTGATGTGGGATTGATGATAGGGACAGACAGGTTAGTTGCTTTGACAGTTAAGGGATATTTAGAAAAATATAATGTGACATAGCAGGTTGACCTTGTTTTAAGGAGTCACTCAGGTCAGTGGTGAGATTAATATAGTCATTAGAATGCTTTATGTTTGCCTAATGATGCAATGTTGTATTAGGGATCCCTATGCAAAGGCACCGTGATAGGTTATTGGTTACCCGGATAAATCAATTGTTCAAGTGCTTTTTGACTGATGCCTATAGTTTTCTCTGGAGCCAGCTTCCTACCCTTGGGCTATACTATGTGGTGTGACACAATTTGTCATGTTCTCTCTCAAGAACTGACTAGGTTGCAGTGAAGAATAAGGGATTAATTAATTAGCTAATTAATTAATTCATGGCTCAGCCTTGTGAGGCTATGACAATGCACAGCCTCTGGAAGGGCTATGATCAAGTTTTTTTTTTTTTTGTCAGGAGAATAATAGAATGCTGAAGTTTAAGACTGAGCTGACCAATATTGGATAACCCATGTGGAAATTCCCCAATCAGAGAGAAAGCCAGCGGAGCACAATAACAATTCTGTCGCAAACTAGGCTATTCTTGGGCACTGTCAGGGTCCAGGGAAGTGCTTGTCCTCGAAACAGAACACCATCCCTACTGTACTGGGTCCCCGAGAGCCAAAAGGGCATCTGAGAGCCCCAAGTACTGCAGTCACTCAGGAAGTCAGCTTGTTACTTATGCATGCCAGAAATGGTGCAGGGAACAAGGAGATGTGATTCTTCAACCTGTCATCTGTGTCAATAGTGATAAAAGGTACTAAGCTGAAAGAATACTTAAGAAATATTACTTTGCAAAATTCAATTTCATAACCAAATGCGACATTTACTGGGCTAGAGAATGAGGAACATTTATTGATATAAATCATATCATTTTCTTGTGCTTCTTGCCACGTATTTCAAGCTTGAACTTCCGTTTGGGCAGAGGAGGGAAAGGAGAGAAATGTCACCCCTTCAATAGGTACCCCACAACTGAATCTCACCAGCACAGATCCCAAGAAGAAAAGACCACCTGATCTCCTTTTTTTTGTTCCTCTGTCCCTTCTTTTTCTATATTTATAATTCATTTCATATTCCAGCTGAGAAGATAGAGTAGATATATTTTTCCCTTTTTTTCCCCACGAAGTACAACTACCCCATTCACCCCTGATATTGTATATAAAACCAATATATAAAGTAGAGAGCAGAAGGCAAACAGCTAGAGACCTTGGAGCCTGAGGAACAACATGGTTATGATGGTCTCTCTCTCTCTCTCTCTCTCTCTCTCTCTCTCTCTCTTTCTC